>JAIGNY010001409.1:632500-800000 GCA_020152595.1 Chiridota heheva | reverse complement strand
GTAAACACATCTACCACTGTTTCTTCTGAGTGACAACACTCATGCGATGACTGAAGCAGACTAGAAATTGGATATTATGTGTTATAATTGGACTTCTGATTATCGAGAAGTCCATAAAATGGTACCAAAATAATGCCTTTTCAGTAGAACATTCATGAGAAGTAAGTGAGATATGAAATATAAAGAAAAAATTTAGCTGATTTTTGTAAGGCATAGTGTAGGCATAGTACCTAGTACCTTTTATTTCTCCAATATGCTGAGGCCTAAAGTTTTTCAATGTTTCTTTTGAGATAGAAACCATGTAAAGAACATTTTAGGCATAGTGGGTGTTTATTATAAAATTTATGTATATATTTTGTAGTGATTTCTTAATTTTTACAAAAAGTTTTACTTTGACTTTTTTTGAGCCGAAACGAGATTACCTTGCACAGAACAATACATACAACTTAGGTATGATGTCATATAATTTGCATTTTGATAATATCGATATTTTTCAGGTGATATATCGATATTGCATTATGCTCAATATCGTGTGGCCCAATCACACAAACTCTGGGGATATCATAATATGATATCGCAATGTAATAAACGGCACATTTATGAAGTGACTCTCTTGTTGTGGCGTATTGATACAGAAAGTAAGCATGAAAAAATGGTGCAAATCTCTCATGTACAAAAAAAAAAAAACTTTTCAGTATGGGTGCCATTAAATGTAGGCCACACTTGAAATGGCAGCCATAGGGAACTTACTGTGAAACATTTTTGTTTTGTTTGGGGTGGGGGAGAATGACCCACTCCTGAAAAGCTGGGGGCCATGGTCCCCCTGGTCCCCACTTACGGCGCCTATGATTTCAGACCTATTTTTATCGTTTATTAGTTGAATTACATAAGTAATTTTACAGCCATTGAAAGGATAAAGGTTTACATTTAATCAAATTCCTATGAAATAAATATTTTAAGTTCAAAAGGGGCCAAATATCAATTTTAGGAAGATGGGGGACATGTCCCCCCTCCCCCCAAAATGTTTTGCATGATCAGCCATGTCTCCAAAGTTAAGAATTTTAGCATAAATTGAATTAAAAGCTACAAGCTAAGCAGAAGGGAAAAATGTATGTAGATAACATCAATATACTGTATAGAACAAACTGATAAGAATAATGTCTTAAGTTATTCTTTGATTTGCTTGCAGGTGTAAGTTGCTTCTCAGTCTTGACATGACCTCAAAGCCTGGGATGGATTTCACCTCTGGTGTTCAATGGGAGGCCAACAGACAAAGGAAAACTCCTCTGTCCCTTTAAGTGCAACTTCGTCACCCCAATTATCTCATGCCAAGAGGAGACAGTCTTTAGATGAACAACGATTGCGATCTCATATGAAAAAGCGCCTTGCTTGGAGTACGTTAAGGTCCAGTTCATTTGTAAATTGTAAGGAAAGTTCAAAACCTGAGGTCACATATTTTGACATAATGAGTAGCGGTGAACATTCCCAAGGGGGTGAAGACAGTGGGGAGATTTTGTCAGATGGGGGCACAACTAGTGCAAGTCACAAGAAAGTTAAATACAAGAAATTGTTGGGTGGAAAATCTCATTCTGCGGATACTCAGAGTTCCTTTCAAAGCCCAACCAGAATGGATAGCACAATATCTCTTGCAAAAGATGTCATTGAACAGCTGAAAGGGGCGGACTCTGAAAAGATTGTCATGGCGACGCAACAATTGTATCGAATGGTGGATGATGCGTGGAGTACACCAAAGTATGGAAGGGACTTAGCGTATAGTATCAGCGATGCCTTGAGGCAAGAAGGCGGTCTAGATATCGTCCTGATTAATTGTAAATCAGAAGACAGAGCAGTTCAACTTAATTCAGCAAGACTCCTCGAGCAAATAATGACTGCAAATAATCGAGATTATGTGGCAAGAAAAGGGTTGGGGTCAGTTGTGAAATTAGCTTGCTCCAGGAAAGAACCCACCCTGCTTCAAATTGGAATGGGTATATTAGAAAACTTATTCAAACATTCTGAGGAGACGTGTACAAAGGTGATAGACTGGGGGGGATTGCAGGCTGTCATTTACGGTTGTAGAATGAGCGATAACATTACTCTCCGGCACTGCGCAGCAGCTCTTGCCAATTGTGCCATGTACGGGGGACCAGCCAATCAGCAGAGGATGATCGAGTTCCATGCATGCGAATGGTTATTCCCACTGGCTTTCAGTAAGGACAACAGCATTCGGTATTATGCTTGTCTTGCCATCGCAGTATTAGCGGCCAATCAAGACATAGAAAGAGCAGTGGCCAATTCGGGTACGTTGGATTTGGTAGAGCCGTTTGTTACTACCCACGATCCAGGGGACTTTGGGAAAAGCGACAAAGCCCATTCTCAGGGGAGATCAGAGGGATGGCTGTTGCGGTTGATTCCATTGTTGGAATGCAATCGCAGAGAGGCACAATGTCTCGCTGCGTTTCATTTCGCTATGGAAGCCTGTATCAAGAAAGAGCAGAACAGGATAAAGGTAAGAATGATCATTTCATTTGTAATTACTGTGTATTTTTAAACTTCCAGATTAAGTTGTTTGGGAATTTTTCCATGGCAGAATACTTCAAAGGACAACTAAAGGCCAGTGGCAGTGGTATGGGGGAAAGAGGGGAAATATTCTCCCATGAAATCACTTTGCCCCACCCGACTTCATCCCAGAAATTGTTGTGTGGGCAACATATTCCCTCCCCTGCCCATCAAAATTCTGGCATCACCACTGTACTCTTAAAGGCATCACTGTTAATATAGATTATACTTTACAGAAATTCTTCAATTTTATTTACAGAAAGTTTTTAAAATTGCTGAGGAGCTTGAGGGTTTGACAAAAGGATTTGGAAATGCAATCTTAAATTTCACGTGGTGGTTTTTGTTATGATACAGTATATATAAACCCATGTGGATCTTTATCCAGAAAAGTAGCAAGGGCCATGGAGCATCAAATTTGAGACACTTTAAATGTAAATTATTTATTAAAGGATTAGTTCAGGAGTTAAGCAAGTCTATCTTATAAGAACGAGAACTTCAAAAGAAACAAAATGGTAAAGAAAGCATTCAAATGTTGTATTCTGTTAAGGAGATATGTAAGTTGAAAGTTTTGTATGATTTGTGTAGAAATGACTGCAATCAGACTGGTTGTGAGGTCACAGCCTCAGATTTCTCAAAGTCTTTATGTATTCTATCTAGAGCTGTGACCGTTTAGCGTGTACACGCTACACGCTCGCAAATCTTGTAAACGTTTACTAAATACTTCATTGTGAGTAATCGTTTTCTATACATTATAGGCCTAGTGTCTTGCCATTGAAAATCAATATTCATGATTCAAATCACACACACATTCGGCTGACAAAATTCCAATTAATGAGTTTTTACAAACTTTAAACCCGATTAACATAATCCTTTTTAAATGTGTGAATCATAAATGCGCAGTAATCACCAATGAATGGGGATATTATGCACTTTGATTTCGCTAAAATCTGAGCGGGGATATTATGCACTTTGATTTCACTGAAATCTGAGTAATCCAACTTGTAAAATGCACCGCGAATGTGCAGCAGTAAACAATGAAACTAACAATAGGCCTAACGTTAGGCCATAAGGCTTTAAATCCCACGCAATCAAGGCCCGTTTCATCGACCAAAAAACACTTGAATCATGACAATCAGTACATTTACATGTAAATATTACCTGATAAGTCAAATAAATTTTGCAAGAAAGAAAAAATATTACATAATAAATAAACAGAAAAAGGTTTTAACAGAGCTGAAATTCTGCATGCTTTGCAAAGATGGCGGCCATTTTTTCGAGAGGACTGATATTTCAGAACTTACTGGTAGAGGTGGCGTAGTTTTGAAATGTTTTACGGCGAGGTATATCATAGGCCTCAGTATGCAAGATTTTCACAGAACTTTGAAAGCCGTAGCGAATAGGACAAAAAAGTTACGCGATGTTGAGTTTAAATGACATTGAAAGGAAGTTATCTGTTCTTTCTAAACTGAATTTCCATACATATTTTTCATAAAAATGATGATTTACACTGTAGAAGTAAACTTTTTATGATTTGGAAAGCAAAACTCAGCGTCTATTTGGGCAATGCATTCAGTACTTTTTCCATACTGGTTGCGCGATTTTTTTACTTCGCCTCGTAGTTTTGGAGCAATTTTGGTGTATTTCCAAAAATTACGGTACTAAACTCGTGTACACGATACACGCTCGCTTTTTTGGGCGTGTACACGTTTACTAAAATCCCTAAACGTTCACAGCTCTAATTCTATCATATTTTGTCGTGCGATGTTGTGGCTTAAAACCCATGGGATATGTCAAAAAAGTAGTAAAACTGAATTTAGGAAGGGTATTTATGATATACCACCTAAAGAAAGTTCGAGGAAAAATAATTAAAAGAGTGGAAAAATTAAATAAAACTTTCTTTAAAATACATTAACAGTTGTTAAGAATGTGAGGATGAAGCTGCCAACTTTTCATAGTAGACTTTAATTTGACTACACCAGTCAGTCATTTCTACACAGATAAGACAGATTTAAACTTGAATATTCCCCTAATGGAATGAGAGTTATGAAAGCTTTCTTCACCGTTTTGTTTCTTTTGAATTCCTCTTTTATATAAGATGGACATGTTTGACCACTGAACTAATCCTTAAATGAAATAAGAATTGAATTATCTGCATTTTCTTATATTTGGGAACCTTAAACAGTACATAAAGAAGGTAAATGACAAGTTTCTTTAATAGAATGTATGAGGGATTTTGAAAAAAAATGCATGATGGGGGTGTACAGATGCACTCTGGTAAGAGTACAGTACATGTACATGTATAGTAAATCATATGTTGAAAGTTGAAACAGTTTTACCCAGTTTGTTGTCAATTTGAAATAATATTTACTCTTCTTAATGTGAAAATATTAACCACCTCCTTGATACTTTGAATTTAGAACAAGCAATATTGCTTTTAAAGTGGGGTTGCAATCTGCAGATGCCAGCTGCTATTAAACTTGAACTTCCATAAAGTGTTTACAAACAGTGAAATAATATCAATGTTTGAATAACAACATTCATCAAAGATTAGAATTTGCAGAATTTGAAAGCAACGATAAAGCAGTGTTTTCACTAATAGTACAGGCTCAGCTTGCAGGTACAGTAAGCTTGCTTTATAGATTAAAGCTAAATCAAGTCTTACTTAACGTTACAGTATAAATCATCTATTTATGAACATCTCTTCACAAGACGACCAGCACTAGAGGATATTGATATAATTTAACCAATCAGGTTGGCGTCTTCATCTTGCTTCCGCCAGGTCCCATGAGATCAATATTCATAATTAAAGTACTGTACAGTTGCATTTCCCAACTGCTGTACATGAAGCTGATATACAGTAGTATTGAGGTACTGTAAGAATGGCATGGCATAATAAATGATGGTGTCTTCCTGGGGGGAGAGAGGGAGGGGGGGGGGAGGAGTGGTAGGTATGTGCCGCCCAGAATTTCAAAATTAGACATCCATGGCTTAGGTGTTTATAAATAGATTTGTTGAAAGATTTCTAGCATCTGCTTGCCATTGTATAAGCAAATAAAGTTTAATGCACTATAGTACAGTACAAACATCTTCACAGGAAGTGAGATCTCAATTTTTATTTTTTATTTTAACCTATTACATGTATAGTCGTATTTTAGAGCAGCGGTTTTTAATAGGCGGCCAAATCTGGCCCGCCAGACAATCTATTCTGGCCCGCGAAGAGTATTCGTATTGGAAAAAAATATATACTGATCAATCTGAAAGAGATCGGTAAAAATTGCAAAACACTTGTTTACTTTGAGATTTTTCGTAGGCAGATCAGCAGCTTATCAAATGAAATGTTATGATACAAATTGGGCAGACTCGCGGCTTGTCCAGTGGCATCGCTAAGGGGAGGCATGACTTTTTTTGCTGTCTTTAATTCAATTTTGAAATTTCTCTGTTTGATTTTAAGCCATTTTTGGGACATCAGAAACAAGAAATCTGCAGAGCTTACAGGGGCTTTGCCCACTAGACCCCTACCAGGGCTTTGCCCTGGACCCCACCAGGGGCCCTTTTGTGGGCCCCTGGACTCCATGCCGGTACATGCATGCTTCGCGTGCTACTAATAGGTGCCACTTTTTAGTGCCCCGCCCCCCCATTTTCCTCTGAACTGCTGTGCCCCCCAAACGAATATCTTTGGCGACACCACTGGACTTGTCAGAGGAAGGCGGATAAGAGAACCGCTGACATCTGGCATACATCCGTCTTATCACACGCGCGCTCTCAGCTTGTTTGTGTTCAGGGATTGTTTTGAAGGGTTTTGTTTGTCATGTGATGCTGGGTTTGCCATGCGATTGGCCCGCAGCCTGAGGCTGTTGTAAAATGATGTCCCTTGGAAAAAATTAATTCAGAACCCGTGTCTCAGAGCCATATACTGTATATTGCTGGAATTTGGCAGTAATGGAAAAATTAGTTTTGGAGTAAAATGTTGAGACTGAATAGAAAGACTGTTTTTTTTAAGCCCATCAGGCTTCCTCACCTCACATTTTGCTAGCCCGACTGACTTTACACAAGCCTGTTTCTTCACATCTCACATAAAGATACTAGAATAAATGTGATTACAGGAGCCTGATTGGTTTGAATGATTGAAATTGTGTCAGCCGGCTTACTGTATGTTAATTTTGAGTGCTGATCTGAAGTAAATACGAATGTTTTATGTTGAAAAGTTACTTTTATAATGCAATTACTGTATACACGACCCTGTGCACTTTCATATACCCACCAGGCTTCACATTAAGATGCAAGATTAGGAAAAAAAAAAAAAAAAAAAAAAAAAAATTAAGAGAGGGAAATTCCCGCAAAAAAAATTAAATGACCCAAAAATTAAATACACTAAGATGTTTTTCGCGCAACTACTTCATACTTTACAGTTGTAATGCTACAACTTAGGCCATGACCGTTGAGGCATGAATTTAATTGTAAAACATGCTAAAATGTCATAAAAAGAAAAGAACAAAATTCAAAACGTGTTTCTACACTCTAAACTGGAAAAATTTGATGTCAGTTGGCAAAAAGACCCAGTACAGGCCTCTCACTCCGAGTGTTCGATGATCACGCTGTCATTGGTGTTACAAAATATGCGATGAACATGATGCATGCATGAAATACAACACGTAATAGTAACGCGAACATATCTTCTGCTACAGTAGATATCTAGTGTGTAGTGCATGTGGTGTATAGCATACAAGGATGATGGCAATGATGTGACTTACATGTATAACACAGTGTACTGCAGCTACATGTAAGTTAAATAAACTTGACTAACTCTATCACTTTCAACCTTTTTCAAGATTTCGAGTTCCCCCTTTTTTTCAAAATCCTCTCAAAAATTACACAAGGGAGGAAACTCCCCCCTTGCCTCCTTCCCCTCCCCTCCAAAAAAAATGAACCTTAGTGTGAACACTGATACCCACACATGTACAGTATGTCATAAACGTAAATTCAATTCAAATTTGATGAAATTGATATTAAATGCAAGTCAGCCGTATGTTCATGCAAATATAATGGTATGAATTTTTATTTACCTTTTATTTCAATTTACAGTAAACTGTACATTACTGTAATTTGGCAGTTGAATTGTTCACAAAAACATACTGTAAAAGCAAGTAAAGCATTTAGTAACGCATTTATTAAGTTGTTAATAGAAAGATATTGAAGATATTAGTAGTACAGAGGCTTCATGATAGAAATAGACCTCCGTGGTGTAGTGGTTAGTGCTTTGTCCTCTCACCCGCACGTCCTGGGTTTGTATCCTGGTGGGTCTGCAACCAGTGAGTTAACAGCTGGTTATCAAAGGTTGTGGCCTTCTTGATATAATGTCCAACACTGGATGCTTTCGGGATGTTAAACCTTGCTATGCTAAATAAGAGTTTGGTCAGGCATGGAGCTATTCAGTTAATAGCTCCATGGGTCAGGGGACAACCAAGATTAGTAACTTTAACCCAGATTGATATAACATGCTATAGACATATGTTGGAACTTATCCCATTATATGCTATAGACAAATAGTTTGCAACTATGTATGATTGATGCACATTGTAAATTGAATATCTAGCAGTGGATTAGTTGGGCCCACAGGCTGGGCCACGTTGGGGGCGAGTGGCGCCTCTATGGTATAATGGTATATTTTTTATGGGCCTTATCTATCCCCTTATAGGGCGCGGGCTGGGAGCGGCTTCCCTCTGCCCCTCTCCCCCTTAGTTACACCACTGATATTTAGTCTTGAAACTTTTAAAGAGATGGATGATAATTAAAGGGACTTGATTGTACTGAAGTGGTTTAATTCTAATTTTTTTTCACCACATGTTACATAGAAATGAACAGTTTTATTGAAATAAATCACGAAGAAGTGTTCCCAAAATCTTGGAAAGTAGCTAAAGAGCTTGTCTAGCAGAAATGACCTGTATGAGATCAACAGGAAGTAAAAACCATAAATTCATGTTTCATGTATCCCAGCGGGTCTGTCACAACTGCTTATCAAAGGCCGTGGCCGTCTTGATATAATGTCCAGCACTGGATGCCTTCTGGACGTTAAACCTAGCTACGTATGCTATGCTATGCTACAGTATGTATGGAAGATGAACTATTTTGAATACTGCCTAAAGCCAAATTTGCATAGGTAGTATGTGGTATCTCTTGTTCTTGTATTTCTTTTGTTTTAAATTCTCTGGTGTTTATATTTTGGGAGAAAATTTAGGAAATACAGAGAGCTATTATAGGAGTGTGATTGAGTCTGATGTTCTTTAGGTTTTCATACTGCTATATCCATGTCAGAGAAACACAGAAATATTGAAATCTGAGTAGATTTATGTTTCATTTTAGAAACATGGTTGACAAAAGTTTGATAATTTTGTTATACATGCAACATTTTTGAAACAGAATTTCTTTAATTTCAGTAATTGAAATTGATGTCTTTTTTAGTTGGATGTTGAATGATTGGAATCAATAGTTACTATCAAACAGCTCTTATCTAATTAACTGCTCTCAAAGACGAATGGATATGCTTATATATTAAGAGAACTGAAGAACATGATTCAGGTACAGTATATCCATTCATACAGTACCTGTACACAGGGTTTGTGTTAACGACGAATTTGTTGTGTATTATGCTGTGGCTGAAATTTCTTACAACACATGTTGTTACCCGCGTCATAAAATTTAAATATAACATGTGACATTTTACGCCAGTATTTTCATTTACTTAAATAAAAATCATGAAAATCTTACCTGTCCCTCATGCGATTGAAAGTTTTATTTCACACAAAAATAATTTTGAATTAGTAATAAAAGAAAAATGACACATCTACAAGACTAATGGCAGAATGATTCAATATGTCTGTACAAGTACTGTACATAAACACATATAGGCTAGTATATTATGTCAGTATATACATGTTCACTGTACGTGGAAGTTTTGATGTTGTTTTGAATGCAGGCTCTCAATTGTCAACAATATCATTAGCTAGGATTCTATTTTCCTCCTGTATTGTGTTGTAAGTATAAAAGCAAGCCTGGAGCGCAGCACAATTTGCAAGCTTCGCCCTGTACATTACGCAGTGCCCTGTACATTGCGCAGTGCCCTGTACATTGCGCAGTGCCCTGTACATTGCGCAGTGCCCTGTACATTACGCGGGGCCCTGTACATTACGCAGCGCCCTGTACATTGCGCGGCGCCCTGTACATTGCGCGGCGCCCTGTACATTGCGCAGCGCCCTGTACATTGCGCGCGGCGCCCTGCCTGCGCAGCGCCCTGTACATTGCGCAGCGCCCTGTACATTGCGCGCGCGCCCTGTACATGCGCAGCGCCCTGTACATTGCGCGCCGCCCTGTACATTACGTGCGCAGCGCCCTGTACATTGCGCAGCGCCCTGTACGTGCGCCCTGGCGCCCTGTACATTGCGCGGCGCCCTGTACATTGCGGCGCCCTGTACGTGCGCGGCGCCCTGTACATTGCGCAGCGCCCTGTACATTGCGCAGCGCCCTGTACATTGCGCGCCCCTGTACATTACGCAGCGCCCTGTACATTACGCAGCGCCCTGTACGTTACGCAGCGCCCTGTACATTACGCAGGCGCCCTGTGCATTACGCAGCGCCCTGTACATTACGCGGGGCCCTGTACATTACGCGGCGCCCTGTACATTACGCAGCGCCCTGTACATTACGCAGCGCCCTGTGCATTACGCAGCGCCCTGTGCATTACGCAGCGCCCTGTGCATTACGCAGCGCCCCGTGTGCATTACGCAGCGCCCTGTGCATTACGCAGCGCCCTGTGCATTACGCGGCGCCCGTGTGCGTTACGCAGCGCCCGTGTGCGATACGCGGCGCCCTGTGCATTACGCAGCGCCCTGTGCATTACGCAGAGCCCTGTACATTACGCAGCGCCCTGTACATTACGCAGTGCCCTGTACATTACGCAGCGCCCCCTGTACATTACGCAGCGCCCCCTGTACATTACGCAGCGCCCATTGACAAAATATGCCAGATACGGCACACAAAAAATGCTAACGCAACCAACACGAATTTGCATAAAAATGTTCATACCTCAAAAGTTCAAACGCATGCTCAATTGCTAATAGGTTTTGATGATAATTTTTGCTAGTTTAATATTTTTTATCAAAGAAATTTAAAACAATTTTGTAAATGTTGTCTCTACACATTCATATAATGTACAGTACTGCTAAGCATTAAATCATGCTTCACTCCTTCATTCAATACATCACAGTAGTTCACAATTATTCTGTCTTGATGTCGTGATGCTGTCATTGATGTACACTACAAACAGTCATGTATATTAAGTACTTGCGGTATTTCCTTGTGCAGTTCCTCTCACTCAAACTTTCATTATACATGTATGCAGCAATTTACATGCTGTCATGGATAATGTTTTTCAGTCTATCAGATATAAGATATAATTCCAAAGGATATTGTTAGTTTTATTTGAAGAAGAATGAAGAGTACAGTAGTTCAAACTTGGCATTCAATGCATGGTTTCAATTTTACACTTCATACTGTATGAAAGCAGGTGAAAGTCTAGTACAGTTAAAAAACAATTTTGATTTGATGTTTGTTGTGCACTGTATGTTCTGAATACTGAAATATATCTAATTATGTATTACTGTTTTATATGAAAGTACTGTAGATTAAAAGCATATGATGCCCTATTTGATGTTTTATTTATTGCTCTGGCCTGTTAATTGATTTGGCTGCATCAGTTGCCCATTTGTTTCAAGCTGCTGAGGTTGGTTGAACCCCACCCACCATTATGTACCACCACCCACCACCACAAACAAAAACACTTGCACCCGCCCCGAAAAAATTCCTATCTTACAGAATTCAAGAAGAAAATGAACTGTGTTACACTGTAGCTTATGGATGTAGTCAAGTCATTCTGGTTGTCTACCCCACCCCCAGCTCCAAACTTACTCAACCAAATCTCCTGTCTGCTGTCTGTTCTAAGAATAGTGCTTTTTATGCAGGAATAGTTGCGGCGCAGTGTTCCCAGCGGGACGGTGATCCCGGCGGGACGGTGTTCCCGGCGGGACGGTGTTCCCGGCGGGACGGTGTTCCCGGCGGGACGGTGTTCCCGGCGGGACGGTGTTCATGGCCGGACGGTGTTCCCGGCCGTACGGTGTTCCCGGCCGGACGGTGTTCCCGGCCGGACGGTGTTCCTGGCCAAACGGTGTGCTTGGCCGACGGTGTGCTTTCGGCCGGACGGTGTGCCCGGAGGGACGGTGCTGCGGGCGGGACGGTGCTGCCGGCAGGACGGTGTTTGCGGTGGGACGGTGTTCCCAAAAAGGCATACATGTTGTCAAACAAGATAATCATAGAAATAATTTCTTCGTTAAGAAACAGCTTTTCCAACTGTGTTAACACTTGTCAGCACTATTAATCATGAATACACAAATATGCAAGGCTACAACTGTTCACAACTGGCTACTACATGTACATCATGTAAATACCAATATCTGACATACATATTTGCACATGTTAACCAATCTACAAATTATTTGTAAATTATGCCCACTTTAGAAAAAGGAATTTGTCCTCTTATCGGTGAAAATGTTGGAAGAGTGAAATTGGATTTCGAACAGTTTTATTTTAGAAAGTACTGCTTTGTGAAACAGTGGCCAAAAATGCAAATTTTGATCCCTGAGAAAGAGCTTTACATTCTGAAAAGAATTGTCTTTTAAATTTCACGTACAGTATGCCAAAAGTACTTGTAGTTTCCGAGTTGTAGCTAATCAAAGTTTGGATCATTTTTGATGGGTTCGAACTTGTTCGAAGTCTCTTAGTTGTCAGAACCGACTGTAAGTTGAAATACTTTGCAAAAGTTTAACTCCTTCTTTCTTTGATCGTGTTTTGCGATAACAAAGTTGTCTACGATACCTTCTTTCAGTTTTTTTTTTTTTTTTTTGAAGAGTTTTCTACAGTTCTTGATGTTTTTTTTTTTTTGTGATTTAAAAAGAAGAAACCCATGTAAAGTTTGAGATAAAGGAAAATTTTGGGAAAATGCACAAATAGTGAGATATATTTACGGAATTATTTCTATGGTGCGGTGAGTTATCATGGTTTACTTGTGAAAATTCTAACAAATCCTATACTTTGTAATGTGTACACGAACAACATAGAACGTACACTTTTATTGCATTTTGAATTGCAAAAAGATGTTTGATGATATTTTCATATTAAAATAATATCAATTATGACCTGCAAGGCATGCTATCAAAAATACCAATAAGTTCTTAAAATGGACTAAAACTAAGAAATAAATGAAGATTGTGGTGTATATGGTATTTTTACACAAACTTCGCAGCGAGCAAGCTTTTTTGGGAGAAGTTCTTATCAAGGAACATTTTGCATTAAGATATTGCCAACATGATCTTACTTCAAAACCGCACAAACTAAGAAGATCTGTGATTCAAACGTAAATAACTGTATGAGCCATTGTAAATCGATTACTACAAGTGTCTACATGTGTGTGTGTGATAATGGGTAGACCATCAATATGATGAGTAAGGCCTATATGATGAGACGTTCTGAGGTACACTGTACCTGAGAGTCACAAACATAAAGTGGGAAGCTATTAGTTCTTGCAGTGGTGTCTGACATTCCCAACCAATTACTGATCGTCTTGTCATGATTTGCGTCAATGTTTTGACCAAAAACTTCAAATTATTTTGCTAAACTGTTATAATAATCTTCACGTTAACACAAAAAAATGGCCTATAAAATCAAATGATGTATAAGAATGACTATACATTAGCCTATATCAATTACACAAATGACAACTATGAATCGAAGCCATCACCAGTGCTTTCAGTACTTTGATTAATATACAGCATGTAACAGTTGTGACGTATGAAAGAGAGGACAACTCAAACTCTATGATATAATTCTTTAAATATCTGTCCTAAATTTCAGTCACTGAAAATCTCCAGACTATATTCTCAGGACTGCTAAATATTCATTGGGGTATGATGGAGATTTAAAACTTTTTTGTTAGATTCAAGCTCTTCCTTTTAAATAACGTTGGTGAATGATTGAAAGGAATTAAGTTAACAAAAGGAAATTCATTGGTTTTTCCATGATGGCATGGCGATGTCACAAAATTTCATTAAAATTTGCATAATTTATTATAATAAGGCCTTGAAATTAAAAATGGTGTGAAAATGATCACTTTTTAACTGTTTTTGATGAATTAATTTTCCTATTTTCTTCCAATTGAGATCAAGTTGTTGCTACCTGTCCACAGATCTTTCAGATCTAGTTTTTAGATCTTTTATATCTATATCTAGTATAAACAGTTTTAAAACTATCAGCATTTATGTAAAGATGAAAACTACTGTTATGTTTCATTTCATTTTGCCAGATCAAACACTCTTAAAAATCATAAGCATTCCTATAACATCTGTCGTTTCACACCTGAAGTCTACAATATTTCTCTCCTAGTTCTGTTCTGTCCAGACAACTCCATATCCCCATAAATCTTGCGATCTAGATCTATCATAAACAGTTTTAAAACTATCAGCATTCATGTAAAGATAAAAACTACTGTTTGTTTATGTTTCATTTCATTTTGCCAGATCACACTCTTAAAAATCGTAAGCATTCCCGTAACATCTGTCATTTCTCTCCTGAACTCGACAACATTTCTCTTCTAGTTCTGTTCTGTCCAGACAACTCCATATCCCCATAAATCTTGCGATCTAGATTTAGTATAAACAGCTTTAAAACTATCAGCATTCATGTAAAGATGAAAACTACTGTTTGTTTATATTTTATTTCATTTTGCCAAATCAAACACTCTTAAAGTCGTAAGCATTCCCATAACATCTGTCATTTCTCTCCTGAACTCTACAACATTTCTCTCCTAGTTTTGTTCTGTCCAGACAACTCCATATCCCCATAAATCTTGCTTCAGTATGACTAATCCGCTTCAGCAGTACACATATACTACTTCCTGATGTACTTTATTTCAAAAGAGAACAGTTTCTTTCCTATTTTGAGATCTACTTTGTTAGTCAAATTAAGTTGAATGCTGATTTATATTTAACTCCGGATTCAGATTATATTCCCGTACATCTTTTCCTCGGAGAGATCTGCTACCTGAAGCATGTTTGTTGTCATCCACTCAACCTTTGGGAGGGAGCAGACTAAATTATGTAAATTTGAATTTGACTTTGTACATTGTCGGATAATGAGGATGCGAAATGGTTTTGAGATTGATTTTTTTTTGCTAGATGTGTGTTTGCTTGGATTTTTTGTACACCAAGAGATTTAGATTTGTAATTTCGTCAGTCGATATTTCTGTTGTGTTGTAGAATGAGAGAGGTGATCAAATCATTTTAGAAACCAAATTCTTTGTCATTTCTAGGCTCTTTGTTTACTCGGTTAAATCTTAAATCATGAACTGGGTAAAACTTACATGTCACTCTTTTAAAATTTTATTGGCATGCAATAAGTTTTGTAATGAAGGAATGCTTAAACCATGAAACAACAACAAGTTGCATTTAAATCAATTAATTATTTACCATTATTACAAGAAGATGAGTTGTGCTGGATCTTCATACTGTAGGACAGAAGGGGACTTTAGCCATCAGATGATTGAAATGGATTTCAGATTAGATCCTTGTTTCATGTATGCACTCACAGACTCACTCAGGGCTCATCATGTGTGGGTTACCCATGAGCCATCCACAAGTGTTCTCCATCCCACACGATCAGCGACTTTGCTTCTTGCTGTTTCCCAGCTCAGTCTACATTTGATTAATTCTTATTCAACTGAACTATATGCCAGCTCTCTCGTAGTCTATTCCTCCTTTTGCCCTGTGGAACCCAATGGAGTGCCACCCTTTGAAGCACACCCGAATACATCCATAGTGATACAGTACCTGCTAATTGATCATTTTCTTTGTTAAGGAACGATGGTGAAGTAATCTAAAGTTTATTATTGTCTTCGTCATCATCGTTGTAATCATAGTTGTCGTGATAGTCATAATCATCATCATCATCGTCACCATCATCACCATCATCATCACCATCATCATCATCATCGTCATCATCATCGTCATCATCATCGTCACCAATATCACCATCATCATCATCATCATCATCACCATCACCATCATCAGGTCGAGCAAACTCAGACATCATTGAGTAATATCCTCCACTTGACCCTGTTGTCCATGGATACTGATAGGTTTTGTTTGTTCAGTCCTGTGTCATCGATCAGCTGGTACAAACTAGACAGGCGACCAGATCTAATTCCTTGGCTGGGTTCCAAAGTAGTTTCATCCTTTCTCCTCCATCCTTTCTTTTTTATACTCTTACTATTCATTATTGAAAGTCACATTGTAATTCATAGAATATATGAATTAATATAAATATAAAACATTTATGTACCGTAGTAAATCTTAAAATTCAATGATCTCCTTGTAGAACATGGGCAAACGAATGCATGAAATGCATGTACTGTAGCTAGTTTTTTCCAGGGGGGAGGATGGCGCAGAAATGTTAAAATTTCCAAATAATGATCTGCACTTTTTTTCTGAATCAAGATCTATTATTCTTTAAAATCATTAGGTACAATTTGGGATTTTTTTGAATGATGATCTACAGTACATTGTCCAACTTATGTCGTATATATACTTTTCTAATATTTTGACCAGCAAATTGAAATAAAAGTGAAATTAGAAAGGGTTGTCAGGAATTTGTGGGCTGAATTTGCTTCAACTACATGTATTTTAACAGCGATGTTGAGACACTTTCATCCTACCTTTTTACATAGATCTACACCACTGATTTCTACTTCCAATTTGAATTTTTTTTCCAACATCACGCTGTGGATTTTTGATAAGCAAATACGCACACACTAGCATTTGGTGAGTTCTCCTTACAACATGATTAGCTAATGTACTCATCACCACTCGTGTAACGATTTTAAGTGGCTGCAGTAATAAAAGCTCATTTGGCCATTGATGAAAATTAGCTTGCTTGTAATGACTGACATGCTTTTGCACAGTTTGTGGTCATGGACTTATTGCACTACTTGACAGGCCATGTTCTAAATGACAGCTAGGTTGTCGTATGAGAAAAATGATTGTCTGATTGGTATACATGTACCAGGGAGCTGTAAGCATGTACCAAGTTAGCTGGTATGATCGATGGTGCATTTTTGTGATATTATGCGGTCTGCTAATTTACTTACGGAGTGCCACAAACAGTGCATGACCTCTAGTGAAAATTAAACATCTTAAATTTTGAGAGTAAAAGATGAAATGATGAAAAGTGAAAAGAAAAAAAACCGAGAAAAAGTGAAATGATTAAAACCTGGACACTGATCAGATAATACGATTATTAATGGGTGGAAGTAGTGGAACTGATGAGAAATTCCTTCTGTAAATTGAGGTTTAAAGAAAAGTGTGGTGTTTGCTAGAAAGCTTGATCTGTTTTGAACCTCTACGAAAACGTGCTTAATTATATTTTGGTTAGTTGCTGTTTAGATCGTTTCTGACTCATTTTCTGTTAATTAGTTGTTGATTACTATTTTGGAGACTTGATTATCTTGTTCATGGGGTCTATGCACTGACTTTAAGCATGGAAACCAAGATCAAGAATTTGACATTGCTTTAAAAATTCATCATTGACTCATACACAGAAGGTACTGGCTTCGATTCACTTACTGGGTACCAACTATTCCAACTCCCTGGTACCATGCATAAGTTCTTGAGCAAGACACTTCATTTCCGATTGCTCTAGTAGACTCAGCTGTGAAATACAGTAAATGCCGCCATGGAGGTAGATCTATTCTACTTCCATGGTACCAGCTTGCCTACGATGGACTGGTGTCCCATCCAGTGGGAGTCAAATACTCTCAATTGCTTGCATGAAGTAAACGGGATAATACATGTCATCGGCAAAAATTATCCTTTATCTTACTTAGTTGAAACTTCTCTGACACTATTAACCTCGGACAAAAAGGTGCTACTATCTACACTTACAGTAGACCATTAGGTGTTGATCTATGATCATAATCATTATGTGCCAATGATCATTATGTGTTGATGATCATACTGTATGATCATGATCATTATATGATCATTAACAGCGTAACATGATGACAGGCTAAGAATTATTCATCACCCGATAACAAGCCCAAAATAACACCACTACGACAAAAGAAAAATTAAAGACACCCGGAGTTAATAAAGAACTTTTCAATGTTGACTTTGATGTGACCAAGATTACATGATCATGATTATGTGATCATGATCATTATATGATCATTAAGTTTTGATCAAACAGCTGTTTGCTACAGTATGAACGCAGCTTAGATTAATAGATCAGAGATCAACACTTTTGAAAATAATTTTCATTTGTTTTCAAATTAATAAACAAGTGTGCAGATACAATACTTGTAATTGACGACATTTGAAGTCTTTCCTATTTATCAGATAACTGTCCAAGCTGTAATTAGATACGTAGAGAAACTTGTGACACATTGATACTTGCCTTGGATTTCTTTAGTCTGCCTATTGACCTTTTCTCTGCCAGCTAGACTCAAGTTCTAATGAAATTCTCTTCACTGATGAATCTATATTTGCTATATCAGGCAGCAATACAAGAGCTTGATGTTTCCCTAGCTTGGAAGGATGGTGTTTTTTTATTATGATAATAATAAGAGTAGCTCACTTGTGATTTTAAGTGGCATGTCCAAGCTTGATAGCAGGAAGAGATAACATGACAGGCTTTGAATTCTTGAGTCAAACCGTTATGCACTGTAATTTGCTACAAGACATGCAATATTGCACTATCAAAATATGTTATAAATATGCCAAAATTAGCGGAGGTCAAATGTTTATTGAAATTCTGTGGCAAAAATTTGTTGCAGATCCAATATAAAAAGTGCAGTTGTTAAGCAATTACCGAAGATACACTATTGAGTTGATTTTATTGACAAATTAATTTGTTCATCCCAAGGGGACAATTTTTTTTATATTTCTTGCACAACAAAATTTCCAACATGCTTTTATGGTCACACCCCACTTTGGTTGGAAATTTGAATTTATTCAAAGTATGTATATATATATATATATATATGTATGTATGTATGTATGTATGTATGTATGTATGTATGTATGTATGTATGTATGTATGTATGTATGTATGTATGTATGTATGTATGTATGTATGTATGTATGTATGTATGTATGTATATATGTATATATGTATGTATGTATGTACATACATACATCTGCATTTACACTTGTATGCACATACATACATACATTATATAATTTCATGGAAATACTGTAGATTCCCAAACAGGCAAGCTAAGGCTTTTTTTTTTTAATTATGCTGATACAATTAATATATCTTTAGTTGTATTTAGTTCAATCATTCATAAGAGGTGTAGGTTTTATGGATATAAATGTGCAAGTTTTCACAATATTTTTGCAGTTGAGTCATATTGTCTGCTCAATGTTCTCTATTTTGCAATGAGATGATAATTTAAAAACTAACTCAGCTTCAGAGAGCACTTGGAAGTGTGAAGCGTTAAATCCCTCTGGTCATTGACCTTTAATTTATCCCCTTATGATGTGCATTGCTCAGCCAACATTGTCTTTCAAACGTGCAGCAAGTACTATACTATTAATTCACTGAACTGCAGATAAACTGCAAAATAATGAGATAGAGAACTTAACATAGCACAAAGAATAACTTCAAACAAATTCATTTGAGTGTATTTTATTGAAATTTTTGGTCAGTTGGTTGCCAGATTAAAGTTGATTTCCATCTTGGTAAACTGCATAATATGAAAACCATGCTTGCAGTAAAATTGCCTCTGTATAATGACCAATTACCGACCATGATAGACAAAACCATAGAATTTAAATAAGCTTTTGGCCAAAATATGAGGACTTACTATTCTTAGAATATTTGAATACATTTTTCTTGCACATGATGTCGCATGTTTGTTACTGTCAATTTTTGATACTGTATGATATGAATCTTCAAATCACACGTAATCATTTATAATTCATAAAATTGGACACCTATATCACAATAAAATCTACGTTATTCACAATTTTCATTAATTAGCTAAAATAGATGCCATCATTTTGCAGGGCAGAGCAGAGAGCGTTGTTGCGCTTAACACTTCTTACACAGCTCAGTCACATCACACATACAACAAACATACTGCATGCTAACCTACTGTACCTACCAGTTCAGCGAATTTGACTGGTTGCAATTTTTTTGTTCGCTTCCAATTTTACTTCATATTTTCCTGAAGTTTTATATATTCACCGTGAATACAAAGAGTAGCTTTTATGTGAATGCCATCTGATTGTTCGTTATACTCAGACAAAGCCTACATATCTGATTTACAGTGCTCGCTGCAAATCTTATAGTGTGAACCATAGGGTTGAAAGCCATTGCATTGTACAGCAGAACCCACTTCGAACATCAATCAGGATCAGTTGGAAATTAAGAAGACGTTGTTTTATTCTCCGGCACACGTCTACTAGTGCAACCAATTATTATTATTATTATTATTATTATTATGTAGATGCTTATATAGCGCTTTTATTGAGAACAAAACTAAGCGCTTTACAAAGAGTAATGGCACAGCAAGATTCCGGCATACTCATCTTACAAAAAAAATCTGATATAACTACATGCAAAGGTTTGTAAATCTAATTAAGTGTACAGCTAGCGGACGGTAGTGTTCCTGCCCTACAAAATAACCATGTAAACAAAGTCATGTGACCTCATGACTTTAGCTGAAACACCCTTATTGGTAAACATAATCTAAACAGTGGACCATGGCACCAATGGACCCAGAAGCTTTATCAGTTCTTCAGAAAGAAAAAACAAGTAGGAGGAAAAGAAGAAAAAAAAGGTGGAAAAGAAAAAGAAAGGAGAGAGGAAAAAGAAAGAAAAGGAGAGAATAAAAAAAATAGAAAGGAAAGGGGAGATAATGTATGACAGAAAGGAACGAGAAAGGACAGAAATAAGATTTTACTCACAGAAGATTTTCTATGGTCCCAGAATGTAAAATAATATTTTTTCGACCCTGGATCTCAAATTCCTAAGAAAACAAACGTCACAATTTGTTTTTCTCTCCTGCAAAGCATGATGAAGGACATAGGGATCATCCTGTCGTCCACATCCACAAATGTTTAACCTGAGATCATAACTTAAGTTATGAATGGTGTACATTCACGTAACTTGGCACAGAAGTAGTGGACATGTGGGTACTGTTCAAATGAGCATGATTGGGGCTGCATACTAATTAGCTTATTCGAATAACAATGAAAATATTTGTATCTATATATATCTCTTGAATTAAAGTTTGTTTGAGGATTTTGTTTACACAAATGATCATATATGTGAAGAGCATTGTCTGCACTCAATGGAGACGTGTAATATGGCCCAAAAATTAAGTCAATATTTTAGTACACAAATTCAAATGACCATTACGCAAAATTGGAAGTCCAAAAATATGGAAAATTTGGTAATAGAAAGAAACGTCAGCGAACTTCCACCTAGCTTAGAAACTCTACTGCTACAACATTGTCAGGTGACACCCCACGTGATATAAATTTGTCCCTTCCAGTGATCAGTTTTGCGAAAACTGAAATTCTGAAAGTTGGTGGAATCCTGTGCGAATAGGATGACATCAAACCACCTCATTAACACGAGGCTGGAAACTGACTGAATGGTGATGTGTAGTTTTCATGTTAATTAGGTTATTTGCATAACAATAGACTAATTAGCCTATTTGCATAACAATTAAAATATTTGTATCTATGATATCTCTTAAAATAAAGTGGATGTGGGGATTTTCTTTACACAAGTGATCATATATGTGAAGAGCATTGACTGCACCCAATGTACTTTCTCACTCCATGTGCTTTCGTACAAAATGTTTAACCTGAGATAATAACTTGGGACAGTGGTAGAGGGCATTGATACGGTTTAGTTGAGATGATTGGGAGGTGCATACTAATTAACTTATTTGAGGGCATTGGTACTGTTCAGTTGAGATGATTGGGAGGTGCATACTAATTAGCTTATTTGAGGGTATTGATACTGTTCAGTTGAGATGATTGGGAGGTGCTTACTAATTAGCTTATTTGAGGGCATCGATACTGTTCAGTTGAGATGATTGGGAGGTGCATACTAATTAGCTTATTTGCATAACAATTGGAATATCCCCCAATCATCTCAACTGAACAGTACCACTCTCTACCACTGTACCAAGTTATATTATATCAGGTTGAATATATATTTTTTATTTTGACTTTGCTACAAAATATTTAACCTGAGATCATAGCTTAAGTTATAAATGGTGTACATTCATGTAACTTGGTACAGAGGTAGAGGACATTGGTACTGTTCAATTGAACATGATTTGGGGTTGTGTGTGCATACTAATTAGCCTATTCGCATAACAATGGAAATATATGTTTCTCTGATATTTCTTCAATTAGGGTGGGTGTGGTGTTATTTACACAAATGATATATGTGAAGACAATTGTTTATGCTGAATGGTATGGTAGTGTGTGCATATTAAGCAGGTTATTTGCATAATAGATTCCATGCGAAATGTTAGACCTCTGTTCTACATTAGTTAGGAAGGCTTTACATGTACATGTATATTCTCACAGGTATGGAAAGCATCAACCTTTATGGATGAGTATTGGGAGTTATGTTTTCATTTAAATTAGCATATTTGCATAACAATTTAAATACTTGTTTAGATATATTATTTTAAAGTAGTGAGGATGTGGTCAGATTATACCAGGGTAGATTAAATAAAGTGTTGTGTTCATATTAATTTTGTTATTTACATAACAATAAAGCTTTGTGGAACAAGTTGAGCTATGTCAGATACAGTATGTATGCTTGGGGTTTAATATCTTTGCATTATTAATTACCTGGGTTGTTACTTGCAATTGCTAACCATGGCCATAAAAGTCTTCACATTTTGTTCTAATTTATATTACTTGTAAAGACATGCATTGGTACTAATTCTAAAGTGAGAAAATCAAAAATATATGCTAGGCGAGACTAAATTTCACATTTCCAGTTTAATTATGTACTGAATAATAATGTACTGTACATGAACTGCCAGTTAGCTACGGTCACTGAAGACAGTGCAAAGCATGAGCAATCAAGCTGAATATGTATATCACATGTCACTTTTGAATTATGGTATTTATAGTTCCAGTATCTTACACACTTTTTGCATCTGGTGTCGCTATATTGACACCTTCGTCTACTAAGCTTGAAAATTTGGTTCATGAGTTGAGAAATGATAGGAATGTATGGTAGTTTGTTGATAATTAATGAACAATTCTATAGATATAAAATGAATATGTCATACCTGGCAATGGTACGGTTTTACCATGAGACTCACAGTTTCACCATGAGACTCACAGTTTCACCATGAGACTCACAGTTTCACCATGAGACTCACAGTTTCACCATGAGACTCACAGTTTCACCATGAGACTCACAGTTTCACCATGAGACTCACGGTTTCCAATATCAACTCAAGGTCAAATCTTCAAATATTATGGTAATTTTTGAATTTCCTTACTCACAGTACTAACCATCTAAAGTTCTACAGTTTGATTTCACTTTGAGGTAATTAACACTCTGAGTCCCCTAAGTTTAGTACAGTGCATTGTTCGTATGCCCACAAGGTATTAACAAAATTGCTGAAAATTGTAAATATCCAGGTTTTCTCCGCCAGGGTTTTTTCTTTTAATAAAAATCTCCAGGTTCACAAATGTTTAGGTTCAAGAGGGCTGATATTTTAAGAGCTCTGGTGCATGTACTGTACACAGTTTAGTTCCGTCCCTTTTGAGCAAGCAAAGAACTCAGTATATATATTCTTCTATTATGTATTTTTAAACAAAACAATTGTTCTGAAGTTCTTGTATCTTTGGTGTATGAAACATTTGATTTTTCCCAATCCTTTGGAACAAAAAAAAAACTAAAATATCTTTATTTTGAACCAGAAAGGGGCATGATGCCTGTGGCAGAAGGAGCATTTACAAGGTTGTGATCATGGTCACGCACCTCAGAAAGTAGGCTATTACAAGATTCTGTACAAATATTTATACTTTTGGTATAAATTAAGCTTGCACGGTTTTGCCCCGACCTGAAACTGGTCGGTTTCCCTAACCAAAACTGGTTTTAAATGGAAAACCAGTTTTTCACCGGAAAACCGGTTTTTCACCCGTAATGTAAACAAACTTGAACATTTTTACAGTAACTTTAACTGCAGTGTACTGCACTGTTATATGATAGCTGCAAACGATGTTTGTATCACAGTATTTTCTGTAAATAATGTTGAAAATGATAACGGAGGCATTGATAAATCAAATGTATTAATAAACTTTAATGTGTTTGCGTGTAAAGGGATTTTACATACCTCATTTGCCCCTCAAATAATGCTGATTTTACCCATTTGTCAGTCTAGGTCCCAAGGCAGTCACGTAAAAAAGTTGTGAAAAAGGCAGTGTCGAGAGGCCATCTATGTGCCCTTATTTGCTCACAATTTCAAATTCTTAGTTGTGATTTTAATTTTCTTTCATATAAAAAGAAATTTGTTGGATTCTTATAAAACAGATAAATTAAACGTAACATCTTATGGTGTGATGCTAGTCATCGTATACTTCATCAGTCATGCAAGTACAATTGTTGCTGATTTGCATATAACCTATGGTGGGAAAATCTTACAGTTCAGATTCCACCCACTTGCTACTCAACATTTCTTTGAAAAAATAACCATGGCCAGGCCGTGGCTCCCATTTGAAAAAATAAATAAAAAATAGTTTAACCAAAAAAATCCTCATAAGTCATGCGTACCTCTAATATTTTTCAAGTTCAATAATCTTTCTTGCTATAAGCTTTTACTTTAAATAGGCCCTGTTTGTGCATCGCGGTGGCATTTTGCATTATACTTAAGCCACCAGAGATTCCCGCCCTATAGCCTTACAGTATATGGTATTCGCCTTCTTCAATGCGCTATAAAACTGCGTGAATTACGAGAGTATAATAAGGCAGGAAAGAAAATGCATGCTAATGAAAAGTAGTGTCCCACTCCCACCAAATTCATATTTTCTTCATCAAAATGAAAAGAAAAAAAAAGTGTATTACCTGCAATCTCTGTACGGATCAGGATTGAAAACTAAAAGTGAAATACATTGTATTACGTACTTGAACCAAACCAGACCTTGTTTCACCAAGGAGCTATGAAAACATTTTCTTTTTACACATGCCACACACCCAAACAAATGCAATTCTTCGGCACTGCAGATAAGTTTTATATTGATTTTAAACATTCAACAATGATAAACATTTTTTTTGGTCATTCAGAATCGTATAAAACAGCAAAACACATCTGTATTTGAACATTCTGTTTGTACTTTTTACTTGTGAAACGATATGCAGAGCGAAATACAGATATAATCTTATTAATTTATGCAAAGCAACAGGCTATCACTTAACGGGTCTACATAAAACATATAAACTCGCTCCACTTCAAACCAGTGAAAACATTTGCACTTGTACCCCCAAGGGAATAACATGTGGTATGGGTCAATTACATACAACACATGATTGGAAAGGAAGATTCCATTGCTTGTCGTAGACTACTACTATGAGTAAACATAATTACAGGAGATCGGAAAAACTTTTTCAAAACAAAATACATGAAATCTTTCGTTCTTTTTAAATCTGAACAATTTTGACTGGGACAGTTGTTTACAGGTTTATTATAAACATGAAAATGAGATGAGGGGAATGAATACAAACGTTTTGAGGGAATGAATGGTCGTTTTTACTTGCGACTTCATTGTGAAATGTGAATCATACCAGCTTGGTTTGATTCACAAACCAAGTTGGTGATATCACAGGGATAATTTCTCTTTGTTTTACAGTACATTGTTATTCCATACAGATCACGCAATTAATTCACCCTCCTGTAAACAATGCTACAGCTGTTTATAGGGACGGTTTTTCCTGGCATAAGCTGCTGAATTCAAACTAAAAAAACTCTCGAAAATGATACGACAACCCTTGAAAACCCATTGTTAATCATGTTACTAGGACAACACATGAATCTTATGTTCATTCACACAAAGTTTCATTTGTATCCAGGGGCCCATAAACACATTAAATAATGTGTTGTAACTTGCACTAGCCCTATGTACATGCATAGGATCAGTTAGTACAGTATAGGGCGTGGTTGGGTGTGAATTCGTAAATGGTCTCGTAATACATTGCTTGCGATTTGCGATATATTTGTCGGGATTTATATTAGATTCCCGAGTATTTTAAAAGACAAAAGGACTCAGGAGAAAATTGACATGACTTCAAATAAAGGGATTATAAAGGAATTAATTTGTTGTGGTCAGAGAAATATTAGCCCGAAAAGAAGACGCAAATATATAGCATCATCAAATCTGTTATCTGCAGGTACATTATGACTATTTATTTCCAAACGTTCTCAATCGTATTTATTGATTGAATTTGCATAATTTTAACATATTTTCACAAATGTATCAAAAGATACTACAAAAAACATGTTGACACAAAGCATGAACTTTCTTTTCATTTAAAACAGATTTTTATCATCTTTTGGCAATGAATCAGACTGAAACTGCGCTTTCCCAAAACCGGTTTTACTTCCAAAAATTTACACTGTGCAAGCTTAGTATATATATTGTGTTTTTTAGTTGAAGTATAACCTCTGCATAATTTCTCATATTACATTTGTTTCTTTGGTCTGTATTAATGAGTCATTGATGTATATTAAAAAATATATAAACAGCACAATTGTTAAAGGTAGTTGTGTCATAATGGATAGATATAGATGTTCATTGTTTCAAGCATGAAATATGCATAATTTTTCTCATCCATTCTTAAGTCTCACACGTCTTTTATTTTGCAGGTATTTAATGACATAGGTGTCATAGCATCATTGCGGTGTGTTGCGAGCTCAAACAATGACGTGGCAGCTAAGCAGGCCATCTATGCCCTCAGGGTCATTGGGGAGCAGATCCCTTCAAAGTTGTCATTCAACATTTCATGCTGGACGATCAGGGAGGTACAAATGTGGGTGAGTATAATTCAATTAATAGAATAGGATCGATGTCATAGAACACTGCTGATTGGTTGAAATATTTACACAATGACCGATAAGCCAATCAACTACCGCCATAGAAGTGACATTACTATAGTACAGTATGTATCAGATTTATTGGTGACGGGTCAAGCAATTTTCTTGAGACAAGATTCCCTCTTTAATCATGTTCATGATATTTTGACTATTTTTAAATAGTAAAATAAGATAATACAAATCATAGTAGGAATAAGATAATACAAATCATAGTAGGAATATAAGATTTTTGGGTATTATTAGGGATATTTATTGATGAAACAAAAATTCTTTACAAAACCCAGAAATTCAATACCATGTATAAAAACCACACACAATTGAAGGCTGACAAAATTCCAATCATTGTCTTTTAGAAACTTTAAACAGGTTAAGCATAAATCCTTTAAGGCAAGGTATCCACTCAATTTCTATATTCTGAACTAAAGCATCCACAAAGATGATATTTGGATACTAGAAAGGTTATGCAAAAAGATTTTTTTTTATAACGACATTGACCTCATTCATGCATATTAATGAGGTCAATCAAAATGGCCATTATTCCAAAAGTGCATTATTTCAAAATCATATAACTCAAAAAGTACAAGGGGTAGGTCCATGAAATTTGCTACAGATATGAAAGAAAGCTGTATAAATGAATTAGACTACAATGGTGTACAAACATGACAGATATTTTAAGTTATGGATAATTTTGTTTCAGAATCATAAAAATGTAAAAAATTGTACCTCATTAAATATTCAGGACCATTTTTCTCAAAAAGTAAGTATAGGGTACCTTAATTGTAGCGGAGGATGTTTAGATATGGAAATTAAAGATGTATGCCAAATTTCATGCTAATTGGATGAAAAATGAGGGAGTAGTTTATTTTCAAAGATTGTCTTTCCAATGAAAATTCAATTCGAGAAAACGGCAAAAACGTTGTGCACACTTAAGTCAAAAAGTTGCATGTCACATTTACATCCTTTCCGTCACAAAATTCCCTGTTAAAATGCCCCTGCTTCATACAAATTGTCTTCCTGTACAGCCAGTGCTTGTTCTGTTGCCTTTTTCTTGATAGATTTAGCTTTTCTCTCCTCTTTTGCTTTGTAGAAGACTGTTTTTTCTGCCTTTTTATCCGACGATCATCGCAATTTTTCAAAAACTTTCGAGTATGAAATCCTGGTTCAATTCCCATTTTAGAAAAAAATTGAACTTTAGCCAAGTCACCATCGTTGAAAGAAATCCTTTCCTTCCATAACATAAAGGACATGGAAATGAACTAACAAAAGAATTAAAAAGTTCAACATCCACAATCCCTGTTATTTCTGCAAATGTTGGGCTTTCTGAATCTCACTTGGACTTTCTTATTTTTTTAAAAGATGTTGAAATACCAGAAGTTTCAGTTTCAGTTGAAGCTTTAGAGTCTGTTGATTTAGCCCCAGTGCTGGGATTCTCCCCACTATCTTCTGTTTTCCTTACTTTTATTGGTCCTGTAAACCTATTTCCAAAAAACTTTTTCTTCCTTTTCCTGGGCAGTTTAGCAAAAAAAAAAACCCACTTATTTCAATACTAAACAATACTTATGATGCAGTTAGTCACAATTACAAATGAGATAACAGCTGATGTGAGAGAGCGTTTCTACTATGAAATAAACAAACAAAACCCTCTACTGTCACTCAATTATCTTTGATCCAAACTAGACAGGATGTGGCTAAAAATAAAGATTGATGCATTTAAAAATCCATGCTTTGACCAGGGAGTTGTCATTTGATATCATTGGTATAGGTCTAGGAGAAATAACTGTGAAAACAGAGGCTTTTTCCTTGTATTTAAAGCTGTATGTTGGTGTTTAGATGATGAAAATTGGTTGAGTAAAAGTGGAAATATTCAATTTTATGTATTTTGAGTGTAAAAATGTTGCAAAATTTGGTGAAAAATGTATTTTCGGAGTTTCTTTTTCCTTTTTTGACTCTAATTTTTATACATTTCTAAGAGGAGTTGACTATCACAACCTATATAGATTAAAAGAAGAGATATCATACTTTCAAATAGAATTAAAAAGAAAAAAATGGATTTTTGACCCTTTTTGACCAAAATTGAGTGAATACCTTGCCTTAAATGTAAAAAGCAGAAATTTGTGGTTCAATTACTCATGGATGGGGATATTTATCTCTTTGATTTCGTCGAAATCTGAGTTGCTTGTGATAGTCATCGTGAATGTGCAGCAAGTAATAAACAGTGTAACAATAACATTAGGCTTCAATCTCATTCAATCTATACCTGTTTTAAAAGCTCAAAAATTTCATGGTCAAAACAGTTATAATTGTGGTGCTTAGTACATTGTAAATATTATCTGATGGCACAAATTGTGCAAAAAAACAACAACAAATGTTACAAAATATTTTCCATGGTAGAAATTTGTGGATTATAAAATAAATCATATCTATTGGGGATCAGTGTTACACTTTTCTGCATGAACATGTTAAGTATCACTTAAATGACATTTATATACTTTGCAAGAAATATTGCTTTCCCAGTACTTAAACCCATATTGCGGTGATTGTTAATGGGCGGCCCACGGGCCAAATCTGGTCGCCAGACAATCCACTCTGGCCTGCGAACAATAGTTGTAGCGGGAAAACAAAATCTGAATGAGATCGGTAAAAATCCCAAAATACTTGTTTATTTTGGGGTTTTCCTAGGCAGATCTGCGCACTATAACATCGTGGCTTATCAAGCAAAATGTTGTCTTTAGTTCCACTATAAAATGGGCAGACTCGCGGCTTGTCAAAGGAAGGCTGATAAGAGAACCGTCGACATCTGGCATACATCCTTCTTATCGTGCGCATGCTCTGAAGTTGTTTGTATTCAGGGATTGTTTTGATGGGTTTTGTTTGTCACGTGACTCTGGTTATGTCATGCGATTGGTCCACGGTCTAAGGTTGTTGTGAAATGATGGCCCTTGGAAAAAATTTCAATAAGAACCCTTGCCATATTGTATAACAGCTATGAATGAAAATTGCAATTTCATACTGTACATACATATTCCAAAGCAAATTAACCTAAAAAGAAAAGCTCTTAATTGATTATTTCTGATTTGCATACTTATTTTCCTAAATTTAATCTTCTGTTTTCATCAAATGAATATTTCTGTTATTAATTTTTGTGGGGATGATTTATGAACTTCCACTTTATCTTGTTGAAAATAGTATTATTCAGATCTCTACTGTAAAAGATGTATTACACTACATCTCTCATTTGAATGATTCAATTTTCTCTGTTGCATTCCTGTGTCACCCAATGAAGCGCTTACTGAATGCTTACCTCCGCCAATGAAATTGGATGAAGGTTGTGTTTTCGCCTCTGTAAATTTGTTTGTTTGTTTGTCATTAAGATATATGAAGAACTGTTAATTGGATTCTGATCAAAATTTGTGTATGGTTTTGTTACTGCCTAAGGACGAAGTGTAAACAAATTGGGACATACTGGAACAGGGGAAGGTATAAATGGAGGGTTGGGGACATTTTAAGGTGAGTTTGTCTTTTGTCTGTCATCAAGATATCTCCAGAACTGATAATTGGATTTGGATTAAATTTGGTGTGTGAGGTTTTACTGCTTAAAGGAAGAAGTGTTTAAAATTTGAGACATATTGGAACAGGAGAAGGGTGAAAATAGGGGTGAGGACATATTTTTGCCTCTTGTTTGTTTGTCTGTCATCAAGATATCTCCAGAAGTGATGATTGGATTTGGATTAAATTTTGTGTGTGGTTTTGTTACTGCTTACTTGTTACTTGTGATTCTGCCCTCCACTTTTTCTGAATATTTTGTATCTTAGAGTGATGTCGTGATTTCTGCCCCTTTCCTTTTGTTAGGCAAGTTTGATTTTTTGAAGTAGCCCTCCCACTTTTGGTAGGCAAATTCCCATGACTGTAGATGTCTAATCAAGGAAGTACTAAAGTGGTACCTCCTTCGCCTGATATTGGTCTAGCTGTTGTGTCATAGTGTGTGATTTAAGCTCTAGTGCCTTACATGTGTATGATGGATTGAGGGTTGTCAAGTGTTCTAATTATTCCAGCATCATGAAGGAGCTTGATAGATCTCTTAAAGGAATATTCCCATGTTTTTTCATAACGCTTTATAAGAAAGAGAATTTTTTTAGAAACAATTAAGTATAAAAATCATGTATTATGTTATTCCTACCAGGAGATATTCAAATTTTAAGGTTTACAAAAAATACCAATAAACAAATAGGAAAAGAGTCAGTATGACATCACAGCAACACATTCTTCCACAAAGCTGATGTATTTCATTCAAATCTATCATCCTTTTTTGTATTAGTAAACCTGCTAGAAAAATTGATTGATGAAAGTTAGGTAATTATATACATTGCCAAATATACCCTACTTCAATAACTTTTGCAGTTTTGGAAAATTGTTTTTAATCATACAGAAACAACCGATTAACGTTTAAAAATATACATAAACATTTGCAATGGAATTGTATCCATGACATCATCAAACACAAATTCATCATACATGTATTATACTAAAACTTTAAGATGCAATTGGAAAATCTTTAAAAAATCCATACCTCCTGAATGGAATATGATTTCAAATTCAACCTGATTTTTGTACCAAATTGACTCTAAAAGTATGCTCTTTCAGATAAAATTTTACTAAAAACCAAGAAAATATTCCTTTAAACAAGATAAGATGTTATGAGGCAAGATTCTTACCAAGATGAGCTGTTTTTCAGAAAACAATGTGGAAAATTCATGTATCAAAAAGACAGCTTCTTGGTAGCACTGTACCTTGCTTAATTCTGTCATGCTTGTCTGCATTACATTCCACATTCCATTACATGGGTGGGGTTTGCCCACTGAAAGTAGGGGTAGTGCAAAGTCACAAACAATAAGTTATCTACCGAAAGTGGGGGCAAATTCGCCCTCGCACTCCAAGTATGATGACTTCATTCAGCGGCGTAGTTTGACATTGGGGCCAGATTTTATCATTTGTTTCAACAAACCTCAGCCAAAAATGTATGAGTCTCTCATCACGGTCCAAATAATATTTGTAGAGGATGGTGAGGTGGGTGGTAAAATTAATTATTGGTAAATTTGGCAACATTTCCCAAAAATTGAAGCAAATTTCACAAAATATTAACGACAACTTCTTGAAAATTAAAGAAAACTTCCTGGAAATGAAGGAAATTGCACAAAAATTGAAGCAAATTGCATGAAAATAAAGGATATTTTACAAAAATTAGAGAAAAATTTCCCAAAATGAAGGAAATTGCATGAAAATAGTAGCAAATTTCACGAAATTGAAAGACAACCTTTAAAAATTGAGGAAAATTTCCAGAAAATGAAGGAAATTACACAAAAACTGAAATAAATTTCACAAAAATGAAGGAAACTTCTTGAAAATTAAAAAGATTTTCTTCAAATTAAAGGAAATTGCCCAAAAATTGAAGCTAACTTCACAAAAACGAAGGAAATGTTACAAAAAATGAAGAAGATTTCATGAAAATAAGGAAATTTAACAAAAATTGAAGGAGGTTTCATGATAATGAAAGATTTCGGGACGAAAAAAGGCTATGGAATCACAATCTTTAAAATCAATCCATTGGACCATTATTCAGATGGGCCAAAATGGTACTAGGCCTCCTGGAAAATTTATTGAGGGACCATGAAACCCCCCATTTCCCTCCCTCCCCCTTTCTGCTTCCTACGTCCCTGACTTGATTAATTGTATCGTGTGATTTACATGTAAATTGTGAGCTGACAATGGTTTTCGCAGCGAAATGCTGGATGTGTACTTGTGAGCAGATTTCCTATGTTCAGTTTTTGATAACAAGGAAGTGTTGCTAGCACTCTGAATATTATGAAACAAGAACGGAAATTTATCAGTTGTGAAAGTGAAACAATAGATTTTGCTGGCTATGATGTACACACCCAGATATAAACAATGATGGAGAATTTTCAATGTACTTTACAGATCATTATCCTTCGAATACAATAAGTGTGGGTGTGTGTGTGCATGAAGGGGCTGATAATGGAGGGGTACTCAACTTATGAGAGGATGTCAAACATTTATATGAATGAAGCCTGTAAAGCAGTTTTGGTTTTCACATTATCTACTATATAACCAAATGTTTTGTAGCTTTGCATCAGTGAATCAGTAAATACTGTTTTACCCCATGCTGATTATCATTGAGATACCTTGCGCCTAGGTATAGAAGTTGAATCACCACTAAAAATGTTTATGCATGGCAAACATACATCTTTTTAATCAGTTTAAGCTGTTCAGTTGATGATTTGAATATTTACCCCCAAATTTCCAAATGATCATTTAGGTTTTTTTTTTTTTTTTAACCTTATATGTAGTTAGACAGCTAGTAAGGGAAAATTAATTACATAAAAAGAAAGCTCATGGGCAAAAAATTTGAATTCATTGATATCATGTCTCCAAAAAATATGCATATTGTCTATTAAGTTGATTTTTGCTCTTTTAATTGTAATTGAAACAAATTTAAACATAAAACAATTCATGCTTAGTTACATTCACCCATTTTTTCATGGACATTACAGTACATGCATCTACCGTACAATCATTTCTGTTCTCACATGCGTATGAATTTGAAAGTACCGTTGCTGTGAAATCCTGTCGTAGAGTTTCCATCAGCTTAACCTCATTTAGATGCTCAGAAAATGATGTCCCTATCCTTGGCATGATTACTGTAGCCTTGTGTTTATACTCATACTGCTAGTTGAAGAGCTACTTTTGAAGGTGCTCATTTGTGGTGTGAAGTTTCCTTTCAGAATCGAGAGCAACTATTGATTACGTCTCATGTTTACACATTGTACATAATCATGTCAGTGATGTGTAACCTTGTTGTAGAGCGTTTTGCGTTGAATCAGTGTTGGTTTTCAGCCAACAATTCTTGAACTTTTCATTAATATTTATAGTCAATGTTCCAAGGAAATGTTTGTGGCGTAAATTACTCTTCAGCGGTGGGTTTAGGCTTAGCATGCAGTGTAAATTATCTACACTTTTCTATTTTCTATTTCTTAGTCTGTGAAATTTATAATTCATAACACTAAATATAGACAGATTAATCAAAAATTTCAGCACAACAGTATAAAGTAGCTATAAAATAAATTAGCACCGGAAAATTTTGATCCTTAAACTGAAACCTAGGAAAACAGGTATAAAGTAGCAACAAATTAATTCTACTACTAAAAGTAGCACCTACTGTAAATGAAAATTTTGATATGGGCCTATGCGAGAAATGCTTGTTTAAAATGGTCATAAGGGCCTGTTTTGATCAAATTTGTCTTGCATTGAGCCTACGATGGTATTGTTTACCCACTGTATGTTCACCCATTTGCGTTTCTTGGAAAATTATTCTGTTGTTGCTGGTTGATATGCTTCCATCTAAATTTCTTTATTATATGTATACAAGGGCGTAGGAGCATTTTTTTCTTAGGGGAGCTAAAAGTTTATTTACCACGAACCTCATTCAAAAATTTCATTTTTGTCCCACGATTGTGGGAAGTTTTTTTCATATTTTTTAACAAAGAAGAATAGGCAATTAAGTTAGTATAAGACACATATGTGTCAGTACATACACGCTCACTGTGCAGTGACCTGTCACCTGCATGTATACGTACTAAGTGCATGCTGTATGTTACACATACGCAGGCGCTACGTCTGTGTATACGATGTAATGCTACATCTTACGGCAAAGTGTAGTCAATTCAAATGATTATAATTGGGGAAACTAAAATCGTAATTAGGATCGGACCGAGGTATTATAAATTATAATTAAATAAATCAGAAGAACAAGAGCCGAAAAGGTTTATATATTCACAGAGGGTACAAATATTATCAATAAGGGGTTTTCTTCCCTGAAAAGTGTGCGGGGGGAAGCATACTTCGGCCACCTCACATTTTTTACTATGGGGATAAAGCCTCTCAGCCCCCGCTTTCTACGCCTTGTATGTATATGGATAATGTAATTTACAACCAAAAATTCATGCATACAAAGAATGACAAAACAGTTACTGATAACCTGAAAGAGTTCAAAAGAGTTATAGATTTAGTTATCAAAATAAGATGACCACTTGCATAATACACTTTAGAAGTTCAATTGCACTTTCCAAAAACGTTTGTAAGAAAATCAAATTCTTAGTTGAACAATCTTTATTTTTTGAAAAATAGCAGGATTGACTGATTATATAATGTACAGATCAAATGATCATTTTAATTATTGAGCTGTACCCCAAAATATTCATGTCAGTTTAATATTTATAGACATACATCAGTGGTTGCAGTTGGAAGTGTGAATATTAAAAAGGTTTAGACATGTAAAATTTCCTTTATATCCATTGAAGCTTGACATGATATGATCAGCAATGGTTGTATACTACTTTAAAGGAGACATAAAGTCTGACATAATCCTTATTTCATATGTTAGAATTAAAAATAACTAAGTTTCATATCCCCTTAAAGCAATCTAACACAATTTTCATAATTATTAAAAACTTTAATTCTCCTGTTGAATTGTACTATGGGAGCCGCCTTTTGATTTCAAAACATGCAGATTATGACGTTATCAGCCCAGCACAGTCGGAAACATGACTTCGATTGACCCAAAAACTTAAAATTAAATCAAGTGACAATCAATTTGAATTCGAGTGATGAATTTCCATTTAATCTCTGTTCTAGATCAGGGCAATTTGCTCTAAAACCGAAGAACACATATTTATTGTATGGATACACGATAAAAGATACGACTTTTAAGAATTAACAACACCATTTTCTGTCACAATGTGATCACTACGTTTTGCGCAACAGCCTATAAAAGATAAAAAACGTGGAAAAATTGACAACCGACCGATATAAAAAAGGACAAAAATCACGAAAAAATAACTTACCAATTTGTGAAGTAAAACCAAATGTTGTTTAAACTATGAAAAAAATAATTTCAAATTCATCTTAGGACAAATCACAAACCGAGAGCCTAAGAAAAGTTCTATCCCAATTAGATTAGACCTGCTGTCGGCTTGAATTGGCACCATAATTATAACGCATGCACATTGAGTGTATGTCTGTAAAACGGATGTACAACACCAATAGACGATCTGCAGCGCTCCTGCCTCTCAAGAACAACTGATGCTATTGGAGGGAAATATACACTTGAGGTTTACAAAATACTCTTAGATTCGATTGTATATCAAGAGAAAGAGTTTATTTTGTGATTTATAAGAGTAATTTCATTCCTAATTTGGAGATGTGTACCTGTCATATCAGCTTTAGCATTTGGAAAGCTAGATAATTCACAATTTTTATAACTGTCAAGTTTAGATAGATAAGTAGGCCCCATAAGTATTTAACAGACCCAATTTACCTCATTTAATAATATGAGGTAACAATTATTACAATTTTCGTAATATTTTTTTTTAATTCCTATCAGCCAACAATCGAACACAATTTTCTGAAATTTAGTGAAAGGGGCTCTGGGGCCCCAAAACATGTTTCATATTTCGCCTGAAAATGAGTTTTTTTGGGTATTTTTGGCAAAAGTTGAACATTTTTACCATGGACCCCTCCCCCTTCTCATAGGTCCAGTACTGTTTAATAAGAACCCCTTGTTTAATTATTCAGAACACACCACTGTGAAGGGGTAGGCTCCCAAAATTAGTTGAAAAAATGTTAGTTTGCAGCTATTCTCATATACATAGCATAGAACTTCAACATGCTCTGCTGGCGTAATCACAGGGTGAATGGGAGAGGGGGATCCCTTTTTTCACAGGAAATTTTCAAAAAATTGGGATAATATTTGTCTATATATATCTCGTTTTTCAAAATTGCCTTCAGAATTGGGCTAAATTTGAACACTTTGTCTTTGGAGGGGTTCTATGACCCCTCACTTATATGAATGCTTCTTACGCTACAATCAGTGGTGCAGCTATCGTCCATGGAGGATATTGTGTTCAGGACCCTTCTCCAAGTATTTGAAATATGACATTGCTTGAGCCGCTTACATTTACGTTGAGATGTACACAAACACTTTAATCACACTGGCATTGTATGGAGGTTTTCCCCAATAAAAGTGGTACCTCATTGGTTAGAGACCCTGGATACTTTCCATTCTTGTTACTAAACTGACAAAAATAAACAAATAAATTGTTGGATTGGTTTAGTGTTACACAACACATTACTTTGCGAATGCAGGACATTCATGTGTACCTTGCAGGTCTGTTACAATAAGCCTGTCTGCCATTTCAATTAAAAAAGTGGCTCTATCAGATCTACAGTAACCTAAAATACATACAAAACTGGTATGTCTATCTTTGTTTGAGGCAGATAAATTTATAAAAAAAATAATTAGGGGATAAATGGTACACAAATATAAACATTCACATAACACTTAAGAAAAGTCAAAGAAAATACTTTATTTAATACTACAATTTATTTATCTCTTTTGGTTCAAATGTAAGTCTTGTTTTAACCTTATCACAAATAAGCAATGCATTAAACCCTTCATATGTATAAGTGCTTCTTTAAAGGTATATGGATGTGTAGCAGCAACTTATGCTAAATTGCTTAAAATCCATATAGCACAAACAAAACTCATCGAAATCGATTAAAAGTTGACCATTTTAGAGCATTTTGTATTTGCAGGCCAAAATATGCAAATTTGTGTTCATCTTTATGTTCCTCTTTTGATGTATGAGTGGGTGGAAGTTCATATTGCCTTATGTAACCCCTTTGTTTTGCTTTTTAATTCCTTGTCACACATTTGTGAAAAATGAAAAGGAATCTTAATCAAATGTTTTTGAAATGTTGACCATACCCTTAACCATAATCTAACAGGAATAGACTTTGTTCTTATTTTCAAGAACTAAAATTCAGGAAGGAAATATAAAGAATTACATAAAGCTTTTCACCTACCCATTTGTATATACTTTTAAACATTGATTTGGACTATAGGTATATTTCACTTTACATCTGAGCAAGCTTTACATGTTTGCTTTAAAAGACCAGGCATCATCAATTATTGATGTAAATTAAATTTAGTTATAAATAGAGTATTTTAAAGCTTTGTAAAATAACACAACAAATAATTGTTCACACAAATACTAAGTGTTGGTTGTCTTGTGAGTGAGACTGCCCTTCATTTCCTATTTTTTTCTTCTTCGAAATTGTAATCTACAATAGTTTCGAAGAGAGCAGCTAGCTTTGTTTTTTCTTTGTCATATCCCATGTGAAAAATAAATTCTCTAGGTCAATAGGAGCAAAAAGACAATATATTACACTATAAAAATATTTTATATCATACTGCATTACATCACATATTATACATGCCCTAATATAGCTCAAATTTTAATTTGCTACTGTTTATCTGAAAATAAATAGGCTTTTTTAACTAGACTTCCTTGTCAATATTTTCTTGCACCAAACTGTAAGGTAAATGTTCTAGATGCCACTAGTTTTTTATGACAGCCTTTTGAAGTATGTGTCTATACCAATAAAAGACTATTCGATATCAACAAATCTATCAACTAATCAATGCCTCATCCTGGACAAAAAATCTCATCAATGTATTCTAGAAGAATCCTTAATAAGTTATACTATTTTCCTGCCCCGCCCATTCATTTTCTCTTTGTGCAAGCGCATGAAAATGCTTAACATGAATTTGCACTATACAAATCAATTATTGTTTTATAATAATAACATTATTGTTAGAGATGGTAATTATTGACCATTAACCAGTTACATGGTACTTTACTTTTTCTATGTCAAGTTTTCTAAAGCACCAATAATGATAGTTTGCATAAGACATTGAACCATCTGCATCTTGTTTACCTTTCCTGTTGATGCAAAGATATATTGTGGTACCCATATTCATGTCTTACACTGCTCCAATATCAAAATGCACTGATCCAATTCATTACTGCAGGTAGAACAAACAAATATATAATATGAAAGAATCATCTCATGAAACAACATTTCACATATAGTCACACTTATTTCATGTTATCATGTATGAATTATGCTGTAAAAAAAAAGGATGGATGGAGACATCATTCGATGCTGTATCATTGTCACTCACAGCATTCTTCTTTAGTTTATGTAGCTGTAGCTTCCATGCAAGCTAAATGATTGATGGGTAAATACAGATCTAGTACTGATACTGCACTAAATTGAGCACATTTTTTCTTTTAGAAATATAGTACTTACTTGATTTCTCTCTTGCTCTACCACAATCTTTCAGGGAAAGTAAAAGGTAGTGATATATTAATATCAAGACAATGTGATGCTGCAGTACATTCCTTTCAAACAATTGAGGGATCCTAAAAGAAAAAAATTAAGATCAAATGATACTGTAGGTTATGAATAAAAATATAACATGTGAGGTAAAAAACAACTTGTGATGGTTTTGCTATACAAATCATTTAGGTTTTGCTATACAATATTTTTTGACCAAATTTGATTTTTAATTGAAGTTTTGAGCTCTTTTAGTGTTTGAGCAGAAGTTGAATTCGAATATTTTTGCAATTAGCACAAAGAGTAATTTCAAGTAGATAAGACAGCATTTTAACAATCTAAACATTGACAGTTCTTACATTCTGAGCTGCAAAAATCAGTGATTTAAATTCAAAATCTTAAATCTTTTTCCCTTAATATACAATGTTCTGAAATGAATATGATTTGTTATTTCTAGATATACAGTATAGGGGCCTTGAAGCAACATGCATGAAGGCAATTTGTGTAAATCAATTGTTAGCTTTCTTATGAATGAATGTATGAAGGTGAGAAAAATGGCTGCAATATAAAAGCAGAACTTTAAAAGAGAGTAACACTCCATATGGAACCGAACTACACCCAATTTATACTCTTTTCAATCTACAAAAACAATATGACAGAATAAATGAATTGTAATGACAAGATTTTTGAAGACTACATAATGTTAATGTAAAGTCCTGTCAACAGTACACTGCTTTTTATGTACTGTATCTAAGAGAATCAACAGATGTTAACAAAATTTGTCATCTTTCTCAGAATTGCTGAAGAAAAATAAATTAAGTTTTTCAGATCTGCATGTACTATATGATTGGTTTATGGGGCCTGTGAAAGCATGAAATAATCACAAATCTGCAATGTAGAACAACAAGCATAACATTTTTTCAAATGATATCAATTATGAAGTGAGAACAAGACTGTGTATAGTACTGTAGCCTGTTCCTCACTCAGAAAAAAGCACAGTTATTTCTGCATTAATGTTCTATACTGGTCTAGCCAGATAATGATAAAGAGTATGCTTCAAATCAACTCAGAAAAACAGCTCTACCTATACAGTGCTTAACTTTTCAACATGCCAGAATTTTGACACAATTGTTTTTGGAACAAACATAAAACAAAAAACACTTCTGTTGTAATTTAAACTAATTAACATTTCATAAACTTTCTATATCAAGGCATTGTGTAAGATAAATAAACAATGTATGATTGGGCACTGCAAACTTATGTCAAAACAATATCAAACATGTTAGGTTTTTTGTGTTATTCTGTGATCCAAAAGTAAATTGGCACATTTGTGACAAGAAAATAGGTTGCGAAAAAGTAGCAAATAAGCAACATTCATTAACAGTACCACGATGCAATGTTAAGGGTCATACTATTTTGTGACTGTGCAGCCTGCATTGCGTCTGCATGTTAGTTTCAGAAGTGACACAGAAGTTTTGATTTTGATGTCAAAGATGGCATAATAAATTTCAAGTATTTCATAGTAGTCTGAAATTATCTGAGTATGACCATGACTACTCCAACAAATTTAGTAGGACTACAGTATATTAAACTGTTACTTTAATTAGAGAAAATGGTAAATATGAACAAATTTCCAGCACTTCGGGACACTCAAACAAAAGGGGGATACTACTATATTTCCAAATGTGTTAGATTCTGCAGTTGCTCTTAAGAATGTTGCACAAAAAGAATGAATAATATTAGGAACTTATGAAATTATTATTAATGTTGTGTTTTAAAACACTCAGAATATCAATCATAAGGTAAGATTTTAGTAAGAATATCAATACTGTGTTTAGGGCAATCTAACACGCGGATGATGCGGGCTGTGAATGTATGCTTTATATATTATATTTGTGGAACTGCCATTTCCAGCATTCACTTGGATCAGTTTTTGTCTGCTGAAGTTCTGTTATGTAATAATTGATGTGTTCAACTGCCAGTAGACCCTATGTCACAAATTATTTTGTGGGGTGACTCATAATAGTAATGTGTCTTAGTCTAACTTATCAGCAGGAACTATTCAGTTCTTGGTCTGACTGAATAAGGCAATCAATGAAATAGGCTTCTAGGCCTACGTGTACATGGTATTTGAGGCATGGCCATGATCTAGGCCTTATGTCTCTCATGCACCTTCGTATGCCTACTCTGTACTCATCAATCATGAAAATGGACTTTTTTACATAACAATTTTGTCTGACTTCGCTAAGGTGGGTAACAAATTTGGGTCATACTACAGTAATGAGCCCTAGTAGGCCATAGTACCCAGGAGAAGGAAGGAGGGGGGGGGGGGTGGAGGAGGTTACTTCCATATGTAAGATATATATACATGTGCCGCCAGTGCAGTTACCTTTTTCAGAATTTTTGTAGTGCAGGTATCAAAAATCCAATCTCTCATACTGCTGGTCTCAAAAAATTGCATATTTTCATACTGCAGGTAACAAAAATCACTTATTTTCATACTGCAGGTATCAAAAATCACCTATTTTTATACTGCAGGTATCACAAATCACCTATTTTTATACTGCAGGTATCAAAAATTACTTATTTTCATACTGCAGGTATCAAAATCATAAACTGTCATACTGCAGTTACCAAAAATCTCTCATACTGCAGTCCAATTTTGAAATTCTGGGCGGCACATACATTAATTCTTGTTAATTCCAAGATTGCACAGTGTGAAATAGAAAGCTGAATAATTAAAGATTAATGTTTTGGTATCATGTTTATGCGTATTTAATGCATGGGGCAAAGGACTTTGACACAAGTAGAATGCCCGACTTTAGGAGGGTCATTCATGAGTGCAAAGTCCTTTGACGTGTGGTTTGTTATTAAGATTGTTCTGCCAATTACATTGTAGACTGAAGCTGTGTCAAAGAGGAAAGGGTGTTTAATGTGTGTCAAACTTATTATGATGTCATTTATTTTCTGGTTTTCTGAGATGAAACGCTGTGTGCTTAGAGTTTATATCCATAAAAGTTGAAATTTGCAACACTAGAAGTTCATGCTTAAATGTATCTGGATGCCTATAAAGGCAACTTTCATTACAGTTTTTAGATATTTAGGTGTCCATACATGATATCAAAAGATCTTGAAACTTTGATCAGCTGACTCAAAAGGGTTATCATCTACATTTCAAGGTGGATCCACTTCAAATTAAGGTATCTCTTTAATACATGTAGCTGGTTTTACTAAGTATTGTAGGTTTCCACAAACATTACTTCAGCACATTAATTAAGCAAGATTTGTTTTGATTTGTTTTGTTTTGTACATGATCCTCCCTTACGGGAACTCGGCAAGACTCCTATATGGAGCATAGACGCCAAGCTATAGCCTGCATAGCAGATGCCAGTCTTGTGTGACTGGGACGGAAGTGGATGAACACCGGGTTTTCACCCTACTCTTTTCGAGAAGTGTTCAGAGAACGAGGTAGGGTGTGACTGTCCTACCATCGTCCCCTCTAAAGGACGGCGAGTGCCATTCAACCATTGCCACTTCTCTCAACAGCTGAATGAGGAGCAGGAGCTGCAAACGACGTACTTTCGCTTTGATGATCGGCGTATCGGTCTGCATGGCTGTGGAAAAACTGGTTATACCTGTCAGAGGCTTGAACCGGGTACCTCCAGCATTGCGCTTTACCAACTGACCTACCTGACTCTGGGTCAGGGAGGTTCCGCTTGTTTGAATTACAAAAATTTCTGCTTGTATGTTAGATCATGGTGATACTATTTGGGATATTAGATAGCCTTACTTTATATTTGAAATTCAAATATTGAGGGAGAGTTTTAGTTCCTGAGATAAGATGTTCATAATTGTATGTTCTCGACTAAACATTCTTTGAGCAGTTTTTTTGCTTCTTTGAATCACATGAGTTACCACCACTAACAGCTCTCCCTTGTGAATTTTGAAACAAGAAGCCTGTATCTAACGAAGACAAATTTGTAAGATTTATACTTCATTATGTGGATGAGAGAGGGAGTATGATATTACTTTCATGAACACAAAATTATATACTATATGCTATATATTTCAGGTCAAAGTGTACTTATAGATTGGGAGTGCCACTTGATATGCTAAAAATGTGAAAGGTCTTAAAAAAGAATTTATTACATTGAATGGACTCTGAAACCTTCAGCTCTGACTAAGATTGTAGCTAGCCCAACTTTTGTAGGGGGGGGGGGAGAGGGGGGGTTGACAAAATGTTAATGCAGTGGCATAAATTTGTTTTGGGAGCTACTGTCAATAAAATGAAGAAAGAAAAATTACTTTGGCAGTATTCTTGTGGAAATTGCAAAATCAAACTTAAAACATGCATTCATGTAAATATTAAACTTGTATGACTTATAATATGAAATACCACCCAATAATTCATTAATATATCATTAGCATACTTAAATAATATGATGTTATTCTTCAGTGGAAGAAAAAAGAAATTTAAGGAAATATTTTAAAAACTTTCTGCCAGGGATATAGTGAATTTTACACTTTCAAAAACATCCTCTGTGTGTCATAAGTATTAGGCCAAACCCATGTCCCCTTAATTATAATCCTTCAACTTTCCTTTCTCCTTTAAAATCCTACCAAAATAGTACCACCTAATTGTTCCCTTTAACTTCCCTTTCCCCGCTTCTTTAAAGTCCTACAAAATGTTCTTTTCTAACTTAGTTCTACTCTATTTTAAGGATTCATTTGTTTTGGTATAATGTACAGAAAACATGGTTTTGATTGACATCAAAGCTTGTATTGTTGAAGTAAAGCTGCCAAGTCTTTTTGTTTTTTACTATTTGGTGATAAGCTTACAGACACTGCCTATGTATATATAGCATCCCTTCTATCACCTGCAAATAAAGTTCTTTTTATTATGCAAATTGTGTCTAATTCTTAACTAAAACACCTTTTCTTACTACAGGTGTTAGTGAGTTTGAGATTTTATGTCCCTGGGACTGTGTTTGTTTGATAAACAAAAAGTGTCTGCTGTCTTTTTATCTTAGGGTGTTTTAGAAGATATCAAGTGAAAATAGGAAGTACAAACTATAGCAAATTTTTTCAGTAAATATTTTTTTTTTTTTTTGCTTGGCTCTTGCCCTCTTAATGAATTTTACTCTTTTCTTGATGATAGACCTTGCAAGTCACCTATTGTCTGTTAAGGGGTGACATTCAACAAATATGGTCTCATCCCAAATTAGAGGCTGGATAAAATGCACAGAAGTCGAAGGTGTGGTGGGAGTAGGGGGGAAGGGGGTAGTACTATAGTAATAATTTGTTTAAAGGATTAGTTCAGTGGTCAGGCAAGTCCATCTTATGTGAAAGAGGACCTAAAAGGAAACAAAATGGTGAAGAAAGCATTCAAAAATCTTATTCCATCAAGAAGATATTCAAGTTTCAAGCTCCTGTCTTATATGTGTAGAAATGACTGGTGTATAAAGTCTGCCTGCTATGGAAAGTTGGTGTCCTCATCTTCACATCCTTAACAATTGTTCAGGTATTCTAAAAAAAGTTTATTTAGATGTTTTACTAATTAAATTTGTATTCCTCGAACTTTCTTCAGGTGGTATATTACGAGATTCAGTTTTACTACTTTTCTGATAAATCCCATGGTTTCTAAGCCACAAAATCGCGGTACAAAATATTATAGAATAGATAAAGAGTTTTAGGAATCTGAGGCTATGACGTCACAACTAGTCCGATTTCAGTCGTTTTTACACAAGTGATACCAAACTTTAAACTTACATATCTCCTTACCGGAATATGATTTTTGAATGCTTTGTTCACTGTTTTGTTCCTTTTGAAGTCTTCTTTCATAAAAGATACTCTTGCTTGACCCTTGAACTAAACATTTAATTCTCATTTTAAAGATCAATGCTAAGCTGTGAAAAGTATCAAAATGACCCCCCCCCCATTCCCCCCCCCCCCAGGGGCTCCATTGTTATTTCAGTCCTGCATGGGTCCACACCAAAGAAAAAATACTTCTGAACCCTCACCCCTCGAATTCCCTGTCCCCCTCCACAAAGATAGAATAGATATGTTGCAAAATTGTAGTCAGAAATAGGTGAACACTTCTTTTCTTTTTGCTTTTTCAGATTTTGGAAGTGAGTTTATGCTTGTAAGTTGTTTCCCATTCAAAAACAACAAAAATTTGCTTGTCAAAAATGCCACTTGAGAAAATTTATAGAGTTACAAATGAAAATGTTTCTATGCAATTTATTTTGATTCAGGCAGTTACTGTTGTGTTTTATGGGTGTTTTATGCAAGCTAGACAGATGCTTAGTGGAAATCAATGAAAATAGTATTCATTCCATACCATTCATTTCATACCAGTTGGCAAGTTATGTTAAATGCCAGGAAACGTTTTTGAATAGATTGAAGTGGTTTTCTACTGTCAATACTGTAAGCACATTCTATTAATTATCTTAATAATACTCTAAAATAAGACATTTCATTTTGAAATTGTCAGAAAAACAAACTGCTTGAGGATATCATGTTGTAGCTCAAGGCAGAAACTGGCCTGATTGGCCTATCACTGTAAGTGCATTTTGTGCCATTTTGTTTTGACCAATCAAAACACACGAATTGAAATACATTTACCTCCATGTTACAGACAATTATTAACCTTTAACAAATGAGTATAAAAATGAATCTTTTGGGCATGCTAAAATGAACCAACTATCATGACTTTCTTCAGGGGCATAGGAAGGGTGACCTCTCAGGGGTGCAAGAAGCAGAAAAGTTGCACTCGTAACTCGAGGATTTTTCATCAGGTTTTGGGAAGTTTCCTTCATTTTCTTGCAATTTTTGGGAAATGCCCCAAATTTTACCATATTTTTTCAATTCAATTCAATTTTAATTTTTACTTAATTTTTCTGCCCAACAAGGATAGAAAGCATGCAACCTGGAAGGTGATATCTTCTCAAGGGGCACAGTTTGCCCTCCCCCTCCCCCTATTCCTACTCCTCTTTTAAATATAGGCTATAACAAAACCATTTTGTCTGTTGTTTAAAAAAAGATAAAAAATTAGCTTCATAAAGACAGCTGCAGCATTCATGAGCCAAATCTCTGCATTTCATTTTTTCTTTGATGTTTTAAACTGACTTTGACATCTTGTGACTTCTTGTGCAATTTCTTCACAGCTGTTGATTTTCAACGGTTCTTCAGTTTTGAGTTTTTCCTCAGAATGTAAATACAAATATTATGCAGTGCAGTTGTAGCGTTGGGGATGGGCCTTTTACCTGAAAACCTCAAGTCATAGGGGGAAGGGGGGAAGGAAATTCTAAAATCCTTTTAACATATAATTAAAACATGTTGTATTTTTTATTACAAAGCAAACAATGATTGGCTGGGGAGGGGGAGGGAATTGAAAATTATAAACTCTACTCATTTTGCATCGTGTGAATGTACATGGAATTAATTCAGAAGAAATAGTTTATGCACATTTTATGGAAGAATTAAAGGCAATGCTGATTTATTCAGGAAAGATGGATGATTTTTTTTTTTTTTTAATTATAATGTTCATCTACACAGTTTGATAGGTAAGGAACTCAACAAGAAAACAAACTCAAGCTATAGATATATATTTTTCATGCCAATCTCATTGATGCTCCTGATCGAGAGATCTCCCAATCAAGGAGATTTCTTGTCATTAAAACCCACAATGCATCTTTCCAAATTCATATCCCCCCCAAAAAATACATAACGGTAAAAAAGGTTTAAGTGAAAGGTAGGAAAAATACATGAAATATTCAAAATTTATTGGTGTAACAGAACGATGAAATTATTTTCTCCATTTTTTCTAGGGCAAACTTGTCTTTTACCAGGTAATTTTAACGTAATCTTTAATAATTCAACATTTTTAAAGAGCAGATTTTAACATTTTAATCACCAGCAAAAGCTTAAATTATTCAGAATTATTAATTCTAATATCATTTCCAAAGTATACAACTTTAGAATTAAGAATTTGAATAAAAAAATAAAAAATAACAGCCTAACTTTTTAGCAACAATTTAAATTATGGTCACTGCGCATGTCTCGTTCTCCCAAATGGGAGATCTGACCGGGAGTGTGGACTGGACTGCATGTAGTTTTATTGACCATTACTATTGAATACTAAATATGTTAAGAATTGAAACAAGGCAGTTGTGACATATGAAAAGCTTTTGTCTTCAATTTCGTGCTCATATATCCATCCTCTATATAAGTGGACATTCCTGGAAATAATCTTTCATCTCTGTTGTTAAGGAAGCCTCATTTGCATACGCTGAAAGAAGCCATCTCTTGTCGCATCCATAATTGATGAACGTGTTATTTTATACGTCCTTAACATTCTCATTATGAGAGTGTAAGCGGCAATCTTATGGAGTCTTTGTTAGTGTGATGTAGAAACAAAGTTTGACATGTTATGGTCTATGAGAGACTTAAAATGTTTTCCGTGCACATATGGAAAACCTTGCACAAAACACAACATATTAATTGTATACCAGTGACAAGTACATGTACAAAGTGTTACAGCATTTGTTGTAGTTTCTGTAGAGAATTTGTAAAAACAAAATTTCATTGGTTTGAAATTTTTAAAAGGAATTGGCTAACTTTAAAAGATAATATGAGTAGCACTTTTAGAGCCTATATCAAATGAATTGAAAGGTTGGCTTGGGTTGCTTCAACCATATTGGATGAATATTAAGAATAACTGCTGCATGATTTCTGGCAATTAACCAACAATCCCATACATTGGCATACACGTGGGGAGGTGGCAGTTTGAGAGGATTTCACCTAACATAAACAAAATGAAGAAAATATCTCTAAAATTGAAGCAATTTCTCCAAAATCAATGAAAATTGTCCCAATAAAATAGAAAATGGGAGGTTTCCCCCAAAGTAAAGATTTCCCGATTAGCAGCAACTAGAAAACTTCTTATTGCAAAGTTTCTGCTAGTAACCAGAACTTTGGGGTTTCTTGTCTCCCCCCTCCCCGACAGGTGACCCTTCCTACACCCTGATCCCATTTAGCTTGGCAATTGTTGGTACTTAACTCATTTATTTGATTGCAGATCTGAGATGCTAGAGTTTTAAGGTTTAATTCCAACAACAATAGAATTCATATTTTTCCCACTGACATGCAATGCTTGGTTACAGAGAAAATGCGCCGAAAACATCAAAGACCCGATAATCTTGCTCTGGCTTTTTGAACGTCTATTATAATTCTCTTCCGTATCAGCAGTTTACTGAAAAAGAACCATGAAACGATCATAAGCGTACATGTTTTAAAACATATACATGAAACAATCAATCATTTTAATAAAAACCTTCATATATCAAACTTATGATATATGAGAAATAATGGTAGTTAAGCTTGATAAAATTCATGCATGTCTCCCTCATCATAATAATAATTCCAGCCAGACCCGTGTGCAACTATCATTCTAATATAGTGCCCTCACTTCAACGCACAAACACGCCGGACCCAAGAACAAAGGAAATCATTACATCAACAAACCATCCATTTATGTTATGATTCCTATAAACATAGCGAATGCTACTTTCCTGATAACCACACCTGCACAATTGATACATATATGTGAGTGTCACTTACACATAACATGATACATAGATTAAGAACAATCTGGAAGTTCAGCACGTTTGAATGACTTAAATAACCTAAATTTATCATCCATAAATAAAAAACAAACATTTGTGCAACTGGAGTCAGGACTGTAGTAACGTTAACGAGAATCTTTCCTCACTCGATAATGTAAGAAAGGAGTAAATAATTACTTGAATATAAGCCTTGAGTGTGCGACAATCCGCCAGGTAGCAGATCAAATATAAATATAACTCACCAACTGTTTTGTTACTGCATAAGGGGAAATTTGTAACTGTAAATATCTTCGAAAATTCACCACAAGTCTAAATACGCCATCATTATATTCTTTGCTTCGAACAGAGAGGGCGATATACAATTACATATCTCTTGCTGCCGCTACAATGCAAAACATAGATGTTGGTCTTCTGCCTAAAGCCAACCTTTGGCAAAGTGAGCATGTTGGGTGTGGCACTCCCTATGACTAGTGATGTGGTCAAACAAAACTTGTTTCTTTCTCCCCCCCCCCTCCTACATTTCACCCCAATGCTCCCCTACATCTCACTCCAACACTCCCCCACCTCTTATTATTTTTGGCTTCTCAGAATTTGCAAGTTGGCAACATGGGCAAAAAAATGGTCCAAAAGCCAGAATTACTTTTGATGCAGTTTTTCACTTTTCAGAAGTTATGTTCCATGTTAAGACCTTAGTCAATTTAAGTAAAGAGTTTTTTTGTTTTTTTTATCTAGTTATTGTTATCTTCTTAAATGTTATATAGAGGGATTTCATCATGTGACTTAACTCCACTGCAAGCCATTTTGCAGGGCAGAGCGTTGTTGCGTTTCATGCACAGATCTTCACACAGCTCAGTCATATCATACGTACAACAAACATACTGCATGCTAACCTACCTACCAGTTCAGCGAATTTTACTGATTGCAGTTTTTTGTTCGATTCTGATTTTACTTAACGTTTTCCTTAAGTTTTATATATTCACCGGAATACGAAGAGTAACTTTTACGTGAACACCATCTGATTGTTCGTTACACTCAGACAAAGCTGACATACCTGATATAAAGTGCTTGCTGCAAATTCTAGTGTGAACCGTATGTTGAGATCCGCTGCGTTGTACAGCAGAAACCCACTTTGAACGTCAATCAGGATCACATGGAAATTAAGAAAACATCTTTTTTTTCCCCGGCACATGTTTACTAGTGCAACCAACAGCACAGCAAGTTTCTGGCATAATTATCTCACAAAAGTAATCTTATATAATTACATGCAAACGTGTGTAATTCTAATAAAGTGTACAGCAGACCACAGTCTTCTTTCCCGCCTACAAAATGGCGATGTAAACAAAGCTATGTGACCTTACGGCGTCAGCTGAAACACCCTTATTGGGAATCTTCCATTTATATGATATTTTTCCAGTTTGAAGCAGATGAATATGAAGGCATCAAAATGGACTGTGTTCCTACCCTTAAATAGTTTTGACTATTTCATTGCCTAACTTATTCATAAAAGAATTTGAGTATTCATTAAAAGAGGCCCTTAAAACAAGAGATCACTACATCCCTTTTGTGGCCCTGGTTCATTCACAGTGTTGTTAATGTGGCCCCAATTGAAGTGCTTAGAAAGATTCAAAGTTCAAGTTAAAAAATACAATTTATGGTCTTGATGCTCAAGTTTGCATCAGGGTTGGATTTTTATGGTAAAGGCATTAATCTTAGCTTGGAATTGCCATGGAGGGAAACGGAACAAAAAAACTTGACTCGTTAGCTTTTGTTTATGAGCAAAATAGCATGCTGATTTCTACATCAGCCTCTAGATGTTTTTAATATATTATTCTCAAGCTATCTACAAAGTGTGGAATGCTTTTGTTTTATGTTAATGTTTCAATCTGTACAGCTAGAAGTGTATTTCTATTGCCCTGGAATTCTTGGTAAAATTAATTACTTCTGTCTGTTTGTAGTGAATTGAAAAGATTTGAAGTGAAATTGAATTATATGTTATGTTTATATGTTCATATTTTAAAGGTGCTGTGTATCTGATCACCACAGTTCATGGGGCTATGCAACAAAATTCTCCTGTTACATGTTAATGCTCACATTTTGCCCTTTAAAGTTTGAGGCAATATCAGAAATACGATAGAACAAATGGGTTATTTTCAAATTGTGACCAATTTGGATGAGACCCATTTAGTCGTAAAATGCATTACCAATTTAAAGAATGTAAAATGAATCCATTTCCAGTGTCAAAATTAATGAAAAACTTTACATATTTTATGACTGGGGAGTACTTTCAACCTGCCTACTCACACTTTTTAAGACTTGATAATCTGTAAATCAACTTTTATATTTAGGCTAGTGCAAATGTAAGTATATTACATATTACACTTGTGTTATATTTACTGTGGGTGTTGACAAAATTTAATTCATATGGAATTCGTTAAAACCGTGTTATTAACAATTTTCAAAGGTCCAACTAACAAATACCCTCACAGTAATTAAGATATATATATTTCATACATTTTAATTAGGCAGCTTAACTGATAATATTTCTTTTACAACCATAATGTCTTGGTATGTTAACTGTACTTTTACCTGTGATGACTGACATCTCTCTTGCTCTCAGTAATGCATACACAAGCTCTGCTCTTAATGATGGACACATTAATGTTTGCTTTTTTTAATAGGACTGAACAAATTGTCTACTGTATGTAGACACAACTACACACTTTGAGACTTATGTGGAATTTGAAATTAATTCTAAATAAATCCTAAATTTTTCTGAGAGCAGAGTTGAGATTATATTTATGCTCAGATGTAGATTTTGCCACAAGACCTCAAAGTTTCAGATTTGCTTAGTTCCCCAGGTTTTTCTTATAAGCATACAAGCCTGGATTTCACTCAGACCCTCATAGTTTAGATTTTGTTTGGTTTGGCAAAGTATATCATTTGCTCCATACCAAAAGTTTTAATTTTTGGTGGGTTTCCAAAGTGTATCGATATTTTGCTCAGGACCCCAAGCCTAGAATATGTTTGAGACCCTGAAGTATAGATTTTATGATGGGTCCATATGGTTTACCCACCCTGTGCATCCTATTGATGTGCCCTTCCTATATAGTTTTTATACAAGACAAAGAACTGAAAGAATAGTTTTGTCAATGATTTGGCATGGATTGTGAAGCTGCAATATTGCAGCTATGCAACTAGTTTCGATGGTGGGATTTGGACTTAACTTTTTTTAATTCATATATATATGTATGTATGTATGTATGTATGTATGTATGTATGTATGTATGTATGTATGTATGTATGTATGTATATATGTATGTATGTATATATGTATGTATGTATATATGTATGTATGTATGTATGTATGTATGTATGTATAAATATGTATATATATATATATATATATATTTGTATATATATATATATATATTCATTATTATTGTTAGTAGTATTAGTAGTAGTATTGGCTCATATGCCAGACTTTATTAGTCATTTTACAAGGCAGCATTTTATAAGTAAATATGGAAAATCTCTATATGAGTTTTATCATTATTTGGCCACTTCATCCATTGACTTGTGAATAGTGATGGTATAATTTTAAGTCTGATCACACTTCACACAGCTCCTGTGTGGATTTCTGTTGAAACTCAATTTATACATGTCTGTATTGTATGTAGTCTCTCTGTGTATGAAGTTCCAATTAGTGGCATCTGTAAAAACAATAAGTTCTAGAGCAAATGAAAGGAAAACCTTTTAGAGGATATGTGCTGCCATTTTGGATAATATACATGAAGAGCAGACGGATATGAATTTCTAGTACCTTAGAAATATTCTCTCAGTGTTCAAAGCATTCATTTATTGAGAAGATAAACATAGCATTATTTGAGTTTTCGAAATTATTGAATTGAAAAGAAATAATGGATTGAAAATGGTTTATTGTTGTTTTTATTTATGCCATAGTTTGACTGCTTAATTTTCTCAATAATAGCAGATGCTAAGATAACTGATATCATCAACAGATGCACTTAAGTTGAAAAAAGCTAAATCCATCTGAGCCATTATGCTCATTGCTTGTCCCCACTTTCCATGGCGCAAGTGGACAAGAGTACATTACTCCCCCAGTCTATCGCAGATTAACTCCCCAGCAGTGCTGGTACTTATTTTACAACTGAGTGGACTGAAGCAAGTAAAGTCTTGCTCAAGGACACAATGCAGTGCTCACGATGGGAATCGAACTCGTTACCTCTCGAATACGAGCATGACTCCTTAACCACTAAACCACAGCACCTCATTAAAGTTGAAATTCATGTATAATTATAACCTTTGCTTAGCTCATTTGTACCGCTAATGATTCATGTCATTCATGTATAATTATAACCTTTCCATAGCACATTGTGCTGCTAATGTTTCATATCATTCATCTGTAATTGTTCCTTTTCCCAGTTGAGCTCTTCGACATCTGTCTGTGGACATTTGTCTTTTGAAAGCATGCATGCATAAATTCATAACAGATGGTTTTTTGCCAACATCTAATCCAATTCCATTTCATTATCTTGTTGAAGAAGGATTGTGCTTTTTATGAAAATTATCATTTAATTTTGAATTTTGAATGTAAATATTGGTTACAAATAAGCAAATGTGCTCAAATGTTTGTTAGTTTCATTATGAATATTTGAAAAACGAAAAGTAAATCACAGAAATCATATACGGTATATGACTTGCCAAGTGTCAATAAATGATTTTGTAGGATTAATGATTTTCCTCACAAGTTTGCATAGTAAGACTTTGTGTGTGTATGTATAGAAGTTAAGATACTGTAGGTAAACATGTTTGACCTGCTGACACGGGTAAATCAATTCCAATCAGTTGACACCCCTTAATTTGAAAGTTACATCGATGTGATCACATAGCAGGGACGTAGTGGCGTATTGAAAAGTCACTGAGATTGCCAAAGGCACAGTAGGTGGACAAACAAACTTTTCTCTTTTTTTGGCAAAATAAACTAATTTTGTGCATTTTAGTGAAATAGCTGCCATTGCAGATACTACAAAAATAATGTATATTAAAAAAAAAAAATGTTTTAAATATCAGAATGATGAAACTCATTGTTATCATTGGTATATATTTACATAATATATTTTGGTAATAAGACAGTATATTTGGCTGTAGGGTTTTTCATGTGCATCTAAAGTAGATGGGTACTTCTAGCTCTGGTAGTCATATCTTTAGGAAAGGCAATCAGATATAGATCTGTTTTGCTTTAGCTGACAGCTGTGGCAGTGATTCAGATATCTTTGAGATCATTATATGCATGGAACTCTCAGTTTATTATGCTCCCATGTTCTGTGCTAGCTCCAGTGTGTATTTTGCTGAGTAATTTAAGATCAATGTCCTAGAAGGATTATGTTCTTTTGTCCAAAGGTGAATTTTGTTATGTGCTCATAAAACATTAAAAATTCTTCAAAAGTACTACTTTATTTGAGAAAACAAATAATGTTTTGTGGTGCTAAGGAACCAAGTGTTCAACATCAGATTCAGAGGCCTGTGGAGTTGGGCTAATGTGCTCATAACATGTTAAATATTCTTCAAAATGGCACTTTATTTGAGAAAACAAATATTGGTTAGTGGTGCTAAGGAACCAAGTGTTCAACATTAGAGGCCTGGTGAAGTGGGGCGTGATGTGCTCGTAATATGTTGATTATTCTTCAAAATGGCTTTTCATTTGAGAAAACAAATACGGTGGAGCTCTTGCCAAGTGAAGTCATGTTTGTAGTATTATGGGAATAACAGACCTGCCAACTGTCAATAGGTTGTTATATTTGCAGTTAATCATTGATATGGTTATGACTAATATGGGTAACAGTGATATTGAAACCATCTTTTTCATGTTTATAAGCTACAGTAGTGAAGTACTATGTCTAAGACATTGCTTTGTGCAATAAAGTTCATCTAGCACATGCAGTTTATTATATGCTTGACTTAATTTGTATTCTTTGAATATTTACTGCTTATTAAAGCTATAATGAGAAGTAGTTATGCCAACATTGCATCAAATATTTTGCACTGTTTTAATGATTGTGTATTAACACACTTTATTAGGTACAAGGAGCGTTTGTTCTTTTGTATTCATTTGATTGATTGATTTATATAGTATATTTTGATATGATATTTTGTGTAGGAGCTCACAGTGCTTTTGGACTGGTTTAGTTACACTGCTTGTGCTTCATGGCATACCATATGCCGATCATATTATTTAAATTCAAAGTTTATAACAGTGTTCAGGTCTCAGGGCAAGCCCCAGAACCCCCTCCTTCTCTTCTCCCCTATCCTCCTCTGAAAAAGCACCAACATTTTGTATTATTCTTAATGCCATATGGTGCTGTAATTTATTAATGGAAAACTATGGTGCAAATCAAGTGGTGCTGGAGTGGGAGCCATGGTACAATGCCCCTCCTACATTTTTAAAAGTTAAGTACCCCCTCCCCTAAACACACACACACTTTTGTAAAATTGCAAATGATTATCAGAACCCCCCCTTGTGATTTTCCTAGATCTGTCTCTGGGTCTTCTACTTACTCAATTATTTTCTCTTCTTATTTTTATGTAACAAGTTAAGGAAGGGTTAAATGCCAATCACTAACTATGTGCAACACCTCATCATAATGTCAAAGAAACGTGAAAGGAATGTCCATAAAGCAAGGAATGATAACAAACATGTACCTAACAGCTCATGGGTTCAGCTGTCTCTGGCTTATTTCATGTGTAGTCTGTCTGGTTGTTGCTCATTTACACATGCTCCATGAAAGACAGATGTTTAACTGTTTGGTGGAGTCTCTTCAGGGAGCTCTCAAAAGAACATTTCTATGAATTTTCATGTTCATGTATATTACAGACAACGGCGTGGCGTGATGCATATGATGGGGAGGGGGAGCTGCATTTAACTTTGTTGGAACTAGGGGAGGGGGAAACGATTCAACTTTGTTGGAACTAGGTGGTACATGTAAAAAAAGTCCATCAGGCGGCAGGAATTTTGACCAAAAAAAACAACAACTAAATTTTACAATTTTTATTGAGCTAAATTTTTTTAAACATTTTCATTTTAAAGTTGTTACTGTAGTAGTCAAGGAGAAACTTGAATTTGATGAATTAATATGCATTCTTAGACTCTAGACGACAGAATTTATGCTACTTAAAAAAAGAAGGTTATACACAGTTAAATATACCACATACTCCCTCCTCTCCCTCCCCATCCCCAAGCGCGCAGGGCCTATAGCGTTGCCACTGCTCTAAGAACAATACATACTGCACAATGAACTAAATCACATATTTATTGCAGCCAAAAATAACAACCCCCAGGAGAAAGGGTTAATAAAAGGAGAAAAAAACCTCAGGTGATCTTTTCAATGTAGGTTTTAATAGGGATAATGATTAGTTGTGTGCTACCTATTAGAAGACGAAGTATCAGTTTTCACGTGACCAAAAAAGCACATTTTATATCACCATGGATCTTTCACTGATTTGTTTCTTTGATTATAGTCCTCTATCATGTATAAAATAAATGGAAATTCACAGGAATATTTCATCAAGTCAGATGTACACACACACTTTATCTCTCTATTTGTTCTCAATATGTAATTTACTCTATCCTTGAGACATTCAAGTGCATGTCGTCTGAGATGTTTGCATTATCTGTAAGATTTTCTGTAAATTCCTGATGATTCTGTGGGTTCCGTCGACTTTTCAGCATGTACGTGCTTTGACAGTAAATAAGTCTTTGGCCGAGTGAAGAAAAGATAATTTTAGATTGGCTACATTTATGATTGATTTAGAGTGAATAATTGTTTAAGATGTACTTTCTCATGACCTTTGAAAAAAAGGGTATTCATTTGCTGTCAATCATTTCAAACATTATCCTTTTAATTCAGAAGTATTTTACTTTCTGTAGAATTTGAGATGAAAATGAAATCTGTTTTTTGTTTTATATACTACATGGAATTACAACAGGGTAGATAATATGACTATTAATCTGGGAGGATTCAGTGATATAAGAGACATGAACAGGGCCGTAATTCTTTTTCAGAAAGTGCCCAGGGTACATGGTTTCTTATCCAAAATGTATGTAGGAGGAAGGTGGGGGGGGGGGGGGAACAAAAGTCACATTTTTCATAAGAATTATGGACCTGGACATGTGACTAAATATGCCAAAATCTGATCCAGGTTGGCAGTAAATCTTCAAAGCACACATTGTAATCTAAAGGTTCAAACTACATTTTTACCCAAATCAACTTTTCCAATTTGTTAGCCTGCAATAATTGACATTTATCTGATTTTCTTGTTATTTTCAGGTAAAGAATATAGGATTCTCAGCATTCTGCCCATCCTTTGAGAAGCATAGAGTAGATGGGGACTTGCTCATCACCATCACAGAGGATGAACTTAAGCAGGACTTGGAGATGGAGAGCTCACTGCTCAGGAGGAGGTACTGTATGTAAATCCAAGTGCTAAATATTTCTGATTATTTTGTGTGAGTTAGGGCTGTAATTCTCCTTCTCAAAATGGGGATTGGGAGGGGGGGGGGAACATGGGGAAATACATTCCCTCCACAAAGTTAAGGGACAATGTTTTTCAAAAACCTAAGTATATTTTTAGAATTCTGCCTGAAATTTGGGGGGCAAGTCACCTATCACCTCAGGAAAAACTGGTGTGAGTAGGTAGATGCTATGCAGTGGTAATGTTGTTAAATGTAAAAGATGTTTACAAAAATTTGTTATTTCATTCCATCAGAATATTCTTTTATGATTGCAAATCAAATGTGGAAGGAAATTCATAAGCATGTGGCATCTATATTCCCCTATTTAAGATTTTATCATAAAATTGAACAAATCAGGCTTATTTTTTTGTAGCTTTTGAGCTGATGCTTCAAACTGCAACTTTCCAAATATGACAACAGTCACGATTGTATCATACATCAATGGCCCACTGTGTGTCCATTTCAAAATGTCAAAAACCCACTGGTAGAAAACTACATTCTGAAATTTGCTAAAGGAATTAAGACTCCTGTAATTCTGCTTACCTTTTCTGCCAACCAGGTCATGATCAATATACCATGCTGTGTTCATAGGGTAAGATCATCTTCATATGGTAATGAGAATGAGGGCAAAATTTCAAATGGATATGACATAGCATTTTGATTAGTAAAGCATATTTTCTTTCTGGAAAATTAATTTTGAAGATAATAGTCCAAATTTTCAATCAATATCTTACACACTGATGATACTCTTAGTCAATGTCAAGTTGGTTTTCCTTTGTGTATGCAGTTAGTATTTGAATGCTCCCCTCACGTCACCTGTTCTCTTTGGTACTTATGGTCCATAAGGCAGCAGTGACTTCTTTTCAGTCTGACCTGGTTTGGGTTGGGCTACAGCTTTGGCCTGGTTCCATTATCTCCAGCCTAATTGAATTCAAAATCTTTTTCAGCTGTTCGATGCCAGGTCGTCTTTGGACTTCCTACTTTACATCTTCCTTCCAGAACCCAGGACATAGCAGTATTATAATGGCTATCATTATCCATTCTTAGCACATGTCTCATCCATATCCATCCTCTTGCTGTAACCTCTTCACTTATTTTGATCAAACTCATCCTGGCCAAAAGCTGCTCTTGTCATATGACAAATGGCCACCTAATTCTCAAATTTCTTTGAAGACATTTGAACTGGTATTTGAAAGCTCCTTTGGTCAAATTGAACCAGATATATAAGAAGAAATATGAGTTAAAATATACATTGCACAATTTGAGTAGGATATCAAAACAGACTGGGAAAATTAAAATCTTCAGTCATTAAAGTAAGGTAAGGTGGCAGACTGAAATAACATTATACTACTTTCACTGTAGACTTAGCCACATGTGCTTAAGATGGGTTAACCTTATTACCTCCACCAACGAAGTTGGATGGAAGGTATGCTTTCGCCTGTGTTTGTTTGTTTGTTTGTCTGTCAAGATATCTCAAGAACTGATGATTGGATTTGGATTAAATTTGGGGTGTGGTTTGTTACTGCTTAAGGCAGAAGTAATTAAAATTTAGACATTGGAACAGGGCAAGGGTGCAAATTGAAGGGTGGGGACATTTTAAGGTGAGTTTGTCTGTCATCAAGATATCTCCAGAACTGATGATTAGATTTGGTGTGTGGTTTTGTTACTGTTTCATGAAGAAGTGATTAAAATTTGGGACTAATTGGACAGAGGAAGGGCAGAAACTGAGGGGTGGGGATATTTTAGGATGAGATCTGTCAAGATTTTTTAATGGAATGTGCTGAACAATGACTTTGCACTCTGAATGAAGATCCAAACAATCAATTTTTTAGACTCAAAGAGACTTACATCAAGTGTTCTCTGGAATCAATAGAAATGAAACAATTGGTTTGTGCCATGAATGGAAAATGATGGAATGTGAATCCTGGCTGAATAGAGTTTAAACTATGATGCTTCACTTGAATAAAACTGACAAAATGGTATGGCCTTGGAAGAAATCCAGTCAAAAGATAATCTTCAAGTGTTTAAATTGCAAATACTCATTACAGATCAAACTTGGGGATGAATCTTGGTGGGTCTAGAATTTTTGACCTAGATTATATTGAGTATTGAGATCAAATGAACTCTTAAATTATTCTAGGCTTATTGAAATTGCAATGGGGCGGAGGTATGCGCTCTAGAGATTTTCCGGTTTTCTGAATTCGATGGAAATGTTTCTTATTAATAATTGAAATTCCACAATTAACTAGCATATCACGTACATACGTAGGCTTGAATGGACTGAAGTACAGTACAAAGGTCATGCATGTATTGTGCACATGTGCATACTTAAAGGTATTTATACCATTTCTAAGGAGTATTTGCATTGTTATAATCCGTGTATCAAATTCCTGTTATGCACGACGTTCAGTAATTGGCTTAGTCCATTTTTACAATATGTAAATTTCTTGACAAGCGAAAAATGTATAAAACTGTTCTCGTTTTTCATTCTTTTTTGTTGTTTTTTATGCATTTTAAACAATCTAACACGGAAATTTTATAAAAAGTTTAATGTTTTTGGCATTGTGTTATATGCATATTCAATGCACGTTTTAAAGGATTTTACACTCGCGAATGACCCTCCTAAAGTAGGTTCATTCTACTCACACCAAAATTCTTTTAACCGTACATTAAAAACGCATATTAACACTACGCGGCTACGCCTTAACATTAATCTTTAAGGAATAACAACGGTTGTGAACCAACCAATCAGAATGCTTCAAATCCCCAAAGTATATATGAAAGTTGTTTGATTGCATCACATTCTTAGCGCATAGTTACTATTTGTTTATATGAGTGATCTGCAGAGTGTTTTGTGATTGCAAAGAGTATTAATGTATAATATGTATGGGGAAGATTTATATTTAAAGTAGGACTACAATTTGAAACATTTAAATCATTGTATTTGCTAGTTTTTCTCCTTAAAGAGGTATGTGGCATGATAATTGTAATTGGTATATATGAACAAGGTTAAACTATACTTTTCTATTGTTAATCCAGCTGATTAACCATAGAACGGGGGATAAATACTAATGCTGGATGCACTTGGGCTACGCCTTAGTGCATGGCTTGCATTTACCCCCGTTCCATATTTAATCCTCTGAATAAACCATGGAAAAATATAGTTTAACTTTTAATTGATGATATAATTTGACAGAGATTCAGGAAATGATATTTGGTAAACCTGGCTGTTATTTCAAATTTTTTAGAGCTATTTGGTTTGTACAGTGTTTGCCGTTATATGTAGACACATATATTGTTGGTGTACTCTTTTTATTACCCATTGTCAGACCACATCCTGATAAGCCTGGCACCTGCGCTTCACTTAATTCAGTCCGACAGCACTTGTTGAATTTCAGTCCGACGGGGGTTAATAGTAGCCCTTGTCAGACCTTTGGTCGACCTCAGCTGAGATTCAAGGATTACCTGTAAAAGTACACTCAAATGTGCCCCACTTGTAACACCGATCTCTCCATCAAGCATATATTTGTGACCTGTCCCCTACTCCAGATCTCTGCTCTCCTCACTATCCTCAATCTCGGACCTTTTTGAAAACAATTCTTCCTTAAACATCATCAACTTCCTCCGCAACAACAAGCTCTTCCACCACATTTAACTCCCTCCCTCCCCTCCCTTTCTACACCTAACCTTACTTACGCCCCTTTTTTCCCTTCTGTTTTTCCCCCTTATCTCCCTTACAAACCTTCCATCTCCTCACTATCCCAACTGTTACACCATAATTTATTAACACCCTCTTAACACATTTGACTCTGACTGTCGCGGTGCCGTTAAACATCAACAAACCAAACTAAACCATCAAATGTGGTGATATACTTGACAAATGGACGGCTGCCGTTGGTGATCGTCCAAAATGAAGAAAACCTGCTTACAACAACTGCCAGTGTCAATGCTAAGAGAATTGAACAGAACATAAAATAAAAACAACGTTCCCAAAGGCGCACAAGGAATGATTGATTTTAACTTCATGTTGTTGTTTCCCGTGTTGTTTGCCCACTTCAGGAGGATAGGCGATAGTATAATTGTCAGACCACACCCAGAAAGGAGACCTGTGTCTCACTTAATTTTAATCTGACAAGGATTGAAATTCATATATTAATTGATGTTATGCTGCCACAAGAATTATGATGGGAAAGCTAAATAATGATCTTGCCATCTATCTTTCAGATTTTTACGAGATTTAGCTAGCTTGAAGGCCAATACATGCAGTGGGGACTATGAGCTAAAGGAGTGGCTGAAATCAGTGGGTTCCGAATACCCTCAGTATACACACAATCTGATGCATTGTGGGATAGATTTGAATTTGTTGCCTTTCGTGACTGAGGAACATCTGCTCATGGATGCAGGGATCACCAATGGAGTTCACAGAATGCGAATACTCAGGACCATTAAGCCATTTGGTAAGGACAGAAAACAGAAGAGTTGTTTTGAATACTTAGTTATGTTCTTCATTCCATGTGGAATATAAAGTCACAACAATACCACACCATGTGGTACGGTTCTGGGCAGGTGCCCGTACATCTCCCCAAGAAAGACCCACATCTCCTTAAATTCCCCAACAACAGTCCTCCGCAAGCTGTACTTTGGTTTACCTCTGGTTCTCTTTGCCAACGGACTCCAACTCAGGGCTACTTTGGAGATGTGATATTGGTGCATCCTCAGTAGATGCCCGGGCCAGGTGCATCCTCAGTAGATGCCCGAGCCATCTGAATTATCGCTTTTTGTTCTCCAGTACAATGCTATTAGCTTGTTTTGTGGTACAGGTTATTGTGGAAATTTTGTTTTGAATGGTAAAGTGAAAATACTCAGGAAATCAATTTCACTTAAAACTTTTGGGTATGTTTCCTTAATCATGCAGTCTAAGTAAGCAGTCTTTAAATTATATATATATATGTTTTTTAATTCTTTTAGTTGTGGCTGACCAAGATTTGGAATAGCTCATGATCTTAAAGAAAGTCTTATTCTTTCTTTTCTTTACTTTGATGTTTTTTTATTTACCATGGTGATTTAGAGTAAAAGGGGATCCAAAAGCTCTTGTCAGAATCAGCTGCTCATTAAACTATCATGCTAAAGGACTAAAGTATGAAAGACTAATGCAAGAAAGAAGAGAAGACTGCCTATTCATAGACCACAAATATTTGCATAATTTCCTTAATTAGCCATGAAAATTCAAAAACTTGTAAACATCAATTTTGACAGGAAACAGAATGGTAGTTTTGAATGGTGAGTTGAGAAAAAACACAAAACCCACTTATCATTATAAACACCTCTGTATGCTTAAAATATATTTGCTTTATCTTCCATTAAAAAGAATTTTGATTCCATTTTCCTAACTTGAAACATTTTAGTGCAAACAATTTAGTGCAAAGTTTAATGAATGAAAAGAAAGACAACTCAGGTTTTAACAAAGGTCTCAATGTGTGATATTCTTATTGCTAAATGCTTTTAATTCCCCCTGAATACTCATTTTGCAGTCTCAAGTCAGCTTGTGGCAATAAAATTTCAGTCATTTCTTGTTAATTCTTCATGTAAAACATATTATTGACTTTAACTATGAATTTTTTGTATGCAATTGCAGCAAGTCCATCACGCTATCCAAAAGTGTTTGATAGTCCAACACGTCCGAGAAATACCATCCTGGGCTCAAATGACCAGCCAGATAATAGCTGCAGAAAAAACCTTGATGTCTTTATAAGCTACAGAAGAACCACTGGGTCATTGTTAGCAAGGTAAAGGTCACATGTTTGTCTACATTATTCTGCTCCTTTTTAGCTCGACTACTCACCACAGTGTCTCCTCGTCCCTGTCCTCGCGTCTCCCTCTCTGCATCTCCGTCTCTGTCTCCGCGTCTCCGTCTCCGCATCTTTGTCTTCGCATCTCCGTCTCCGCATCTCCGTCTCTGCATCTCCGTCTCTGCGTCTCTGTCTCCGCGTCTCCATCTCCGCATCTCCATCTCCGCATCTCCGTCTCAGTCACCGCGTCTTTGTCTCCGCATCTGCGTGTCCGCGTCTCCGTCTCCGCATCTCCGTCTCCGCATCTTTGTCTCCGCGTCTCCGTCACCGCGTCTCCGCATCTCCGTCTCCGTGTCTGCATCTCCGTCTCCGTCTCCGTGTCCGCATCTCCGTCTCCGCATCTCCGTCTCCGTGTCTGCATCTCCATCTCCGCATCTCCGTCTCCGTGTCCGCATCTCCGTCTCCGTGTCCGCATCTCCGTCTCCGCATCTCCGTCTCCGTGTCCGCATCTCCGTATCCGCATCTCCGTCTCCGCATCTCCGTCTCCGCATCTCCGTCTCCGCATCTCCGTCTCCACATATCCGTCTCCGCATCTGCATTCGTTAAAGTTTTTGAGGGAGCAAGGTCTATAAAAAACTTGTCGTCATTTGAAAATGTACATTATTTCAAAGTGGAATAAATGTATAGAATGTGTAGATGTCTGAATTAAACTTTGCAAAGTCGTAGATGGTAACCAAAATAATCAATGATTAGGATTAAAAGAACTGAAAAGTTTTAAATTATCTGAAATATTGTTTTTTTTTAAATTTTGGTGGAAATTATCAGATTCTGCCTTAATTATTTAAGTTGACTGCTAATTTGCATAGAGTTGTTATATGAACTGACTTTTATTGATGTATGAGCACAAACAAACATAGTATGCAATTTACATTTGAAAAGGGACATAGACCATTGATTACTGTTTTCATTCTTACAAGTACACAAATAACTTCTACCAATGTACTACAGGTGGTCAGTTATTTAATCAGGAATTTTTTGTATTCATCCATCAATGAGATGTGCTTCGTTGACTAATTTCAGAAGTTTTCATTGCACTATTAGAATTGGCACTTGGAATTTATGAATTGAATATAAGGATCTTAAAGAACAACATGTAAGATGGTAATTACATGGATGGCATTGGGGAGGGAGGGATGGATGGCATCAGGGAGGGAGGAATAGATGGCACCAAGGAGGGAGAGATAGATGGCATCAGAGGGGGAGGATGATGAATGAATTACATCGGGTAGGGATGGCAATGGGGAGGATGGATGGAGAGCTTCGGGGAGGGGAGGGATGAATGGCTTCTGGATGGAATGGATGAATGACATCGGGCAGGAAAGGGATGTGGTAACATTCGGGAGGAGGGGATAGATGGCATCAACAGGGGAGGATGATGGCATCGGGAGGGTGGGAAGGATAGCATTAGGGCGGGAAGGATGGATGGCTTTAGGGAAGGATGGATGGCTTTGGGGAAAGATGAATGGCATTGGGGAGGGAGGGATGGATGGTATTGGGGAGGGGGATGGATGATGGCACTGGGAAGGGGAGAGATAGATGGCATTGGGGAGGGAGGGACGAATGGCATCAGGGAGGGAGGGATGGATGGCATTTGATGCCATCAGGGAGGGAAGGTTGGATAGCATTGGGGAGGGGCAGATGGCATCAGGAAGGGAGGGATGGATGGCGTCAGGGAGGGATGGATGGATGGCATCAGGGAGGGAGAAATGGATGGCATGAAGGAGGGAAGGGTGGATGACAACAGTGGTGGATGGAAGGATGGATAGCATCAGGGAGGAAGGGAGGGATGGATGGCATCAGGAAGAAAGGGATGGCATCAGGAAGGAAGGGATAGATGGCATCAGGGAGGGAGGGAAGAATGGCATGAGGGAGAGAGATGGATAGCATCAGGGAGGTATGGATGGATGGATGGCATCATATATCTTCAACTAGTTTTATCAATCTTACAGGTAATTTTATGACATGATATTTGCATTTTGGTGAGATTCTTGGCCTATTTGTTTTCCCAAAATGCATGGACTTCATGTGTGGGAGCTGCACGTTCCACAAAAATTTGATTGAAGACTTCACAAGATTGTTTTTTTAAACGATTTTTTTGGGAAGATTGGTTGCGATTGATAAATCGCTAACACTTGCAAATTTTAGCGATTAAACGTCCAATAAATTAATTGCAAATCAACAGCACTAATAGTGTGTGGAACACAAGGGAAAAAACATGTCAGTATGTTTTTAGGTGAACTTTGCAAAGAATGCACAATTTATGAAAGATGTTGTTGTATTGATGTTGATAAAAGAAAAGCACTTTTAACACATCTGATTGTACCACATATTCTCTGCATTCATCATGGATTGAAGACTAATAAAGGAAATCATCCCTTTTCTCCTAGCAAACCAAAATCCCACACACAACTTCAACTTCACACCTTCAGCTGCGCAGGCTTTTATCAATTTATTTGGTGCTAGGTAAATCCCCAGGGCATTATGGTATACTTCCAATCTTTTTGAGCAGGCAAAAACAGGAATCAAGTTGCAGCATTACCATACTATACATTCTTAAGTGTTCTAATTGTAGATGTGCTATACATTGGACATTTTCAAGTTCAGAATTTGGATGAATACTTTTAAGCTGGTTTCCACCAGTATGATAGAATCCAACGCAACATGGCACTTGAACTTCATTTATTCCTATGCTTCTTGGCTTGTGCATTTCATCTCATACAAAAATAAATTCCAACATTTTTATACAGTTCTTCTTTCTCTCTCCTATTACAATATTCCAGAAACTCAAGCTACTAGTAAAAAATAATACATGATAATTTTTTTATCAATGGCTGATTTTAAAGAACAATCTTAATAAGTTATGTAAAGATATGCATGCAGGCTGTCGTGATCAATAACACATTACAAATTTATCAACAAAGCTTTCAACTTTGATCAGCTTTAACTTGAAAAGTTTGAAGACACTCCTATTCGGAATTTGTCCAAAATTACCTAACAAGGAAAATGTTCTTGATATCACGACTCCTTTGATACTAAATTTTCCTCAAAAATACCCAGCAATACATCATTTGCTTGCTAACCTTACAACCCATTTGAGACCCCACCAGCCCTTTTCATCTTTTTTCCCAATCCCTGCCCCCACTTCACTTGTAACTAAACTTTTTACTCCAACTTTCTACTTTTACTATTTCTAAATTGACCACTTTTATTTACACTCATGATTTTTTTAATCATTTGCTCTTATTGCCTGAAAAAGTACTCACTACTTTCACATTAAGGTGTCATGTATCCTCCAACAACCAACCAACAACCTTCATGCAAAATGACAATCTTTTTCATGTTTGGATTTATAAAAATACACTGCAGAAGTCAGAATTACACTTGGAATAACTGAAAATGTATGGTCATAGTCCAAATTTTATATAAAGTTGATATGATCGTCACTTCTTTATGGAATAAAAGTTAAAAAAAAAAAAATCGTTCAATCTAATTCCCATCCAGGTGTCACAGAATTCCAGTAAATATCTTTTAGGTCTAGGCATGTTAAGCATTTAATGATGTGTTATTTAGGTTTGATGTCAATTTGGGAACTTTACTCAGCTATTTTTAAAAAGTATTGAAGTTAAAAGTTGTCTTGAAGTGTGTTTATTTAAAGAAGCTCTTCTTTGGTTCCCATGCGAATCACAATGCGAACCTATGTAATGGTGATTCCGTCCGTCCGGCCTTCCACAGTTTTTCCTAAGATTTCCTCAGAAATGTTTAAGTTTTTTGAGAATTCCTCAGAAAATTTCTTCAGAGTTCCACTTTCTTCAGAGTTTCTCAGAAAAAGTTAAAATCTCTTCGGATATCTTTATGGAAGGTTAGAATTTCCATACAAAATGTTAAAGTTTTTTAGAGACACTTAAGACAAGATTGAAGACTAGTTTCCTTAGAAAGTCTACAAAACATATTTCCTTAGAAGATAACTGTAAAAGGATATAATTTTCCAATAATCTTCAGAGATCCTCAAGCGTCTCTCTCATTGCACTGGAGATTTAAAATCCTTAAAATTCTTCAAAATATTTGGGCACTTACGGTTGCATCAGGCATGATTATTGAACTCCGCCTTTATTATTGTGTTCATTTGCATAAAGTTGGTACAGTATATGAATTGACCAGACTTTTTTTTATTTAGTATGTTAGTCAGGGAGTGTGACATGATGTGAATGCATATGGACATAGGGAGGGATACCATGTGGGACATGGATGGAGGCCATGTGGGACATGGATGGAGGCCATGTGGGACATGGGGTGGGATGCCATGTGGGACATTGGGTGGGATGCCATGTGGGACATAGGGTGGGATGCCATGTGGGACATGGGGTGGGATGCCATGTGGGACATGGGGTGGGATGCCATGTGGGACATGGGGTGGGATGCCATGTGGGACATGAGGTGGGATGCCATGTGGGACATGGGGTGGGATGACATGGTGTGGGATGCCATGTGGGACATGGGGTGGGATGCCATGTGGGACATGGGGTGGGATGCCATGTGGGACATGGTGTGGGATGCCATGTGGGACATGGGGTGGGATGCCATGTGGGACATGGGGTGGAATGTCATGCGGGACATAGGATGAAATGCCATGGGATGGCATGTCATGTGGGACATAGGATGTTATGTGCACATGGGGTTTCACTTCATTTCAACAACTCATTTGCATATAAGTTATTATATGAACTGACACTTTCATACATAGTATGCTCAATCAGGGACTGTGATAGCTAGGATGAGACTTCTTATGGAGCCTATGGGATGTCATGTGGGACATGGGGTGGGATGCCATGTGGGACATGGGGTGGGATGCCATGTGGAACAGGGTGGGATGCCATGTGGGACATAGGATAGGATACCACGTGTGACATAGGGTAGGATGTCACGTGTGACATAGGGTAAGAGGCTATGTGGGACATGGGGTAGGAGGCCATGGGAACATGTGATGCCATGTGGATCACAAAGTAGCATGTCATTGGGACATTTGGAAGGATACCATGTGGAACATTTGTGCAATGTGGGATATAAGGTGGGATGCCATGTGGGACATCAGGTGGGAAGCCACTGATGCGGGACACAGGGAGGGATGCCATGTGGGACATAGGAAAGGTTGTCATGTGGGGCATGGGGTGGGATGCCATGTGGGAGATATGGTGGAATGCCATGTGGGACAAGGGATGGGATGGAATATCATGTGGGACATGGGATGGGATTCTATGGGGGACATGGGATGTCATGTGTGACTAGTGTTAGATGCCATTTTTAAAATTGGCCGGGTCATATGATATCGGTGTCAATTTGCACGGGCATGTGAACCATAACGGTATTTACTATTTCATAAAAATAAAAAAAAATTGCCAAGTCATGGGAATTTGGAAATAATTCAAGTTGAATTCATCTGAGCCATTAGGCCCATATGGCCAGTGCTTATACCCGGTTGCATAAGCAGATGAGAGCACATGACTCCTTCTGGATAGGACACCAGTCCATAGCAGGTTAACTAACTAGCAATACTGGTACTCATTTTTACAGCTGAGTGGACTGAAGCAAGTAGAGTAAAGTGTCTTACTAAGAACACAATGTGGCGGTAATCGACCAGGGTACCTTTTGCATATGACTTAAGACTCCTTAACCACTGAGCCACTGCACTGAATTTTGAAATAACACATTTCTAATTTTTGATACTTGTGTCGTTGACAAATTATTTATAAGAAATGATTAATTTGAATGATTAATTTGAATCAAAGGTTTTTAGTACCATCACTGTGCGAAAAGTGTTTTCAATTATTAAAAATGTATTTGAATATTTTTGAGACTCAACAAATACGCTTTTACTTTTCAGTTGTCAGCTCCTTTAAACTAACAAGATCTTGTTTGATTTACCAACATTTTATGAAAATCAGTGATTGCTGTAGTGTGAATGATTGTCCTACCCCAGCATACATACCTTGGCATGATAAGAATCTCAAGGTACTGCCTCTAGATCAATGTTCTTGTTGTAATAATAAATGTAACTCAAATATGTATTCCCATTCTTCCCAAGAGTACAATAATACTTTCCTCATTCATGCATGGAATTCCCAAAGTAATGAACTGTAAGGTTTGACAGTATCAAGTGATATGTCAGGTCTGTCTTGTATTTTCATAGTCACGTTTCTGAATCACAAAGCTACATAAATATATGCAAGTAGTTGCTTATATACAGGTTGAATAAGTAGTATGTGACTGTTCGCTAATGAGATAGCATTGTGAATGACAGATTTTAAGAGAGAGAAAAGCTCCTGGTTAGCAGAGTTTAAAGCAATATATTTGAGTCTTTCTTTAATAAGATGGTGACTTTGAAGACTGAATGTATAGCATACATTACTTGCAGTTTCCTTGAGCAAATGTGTGATTATGAAAGTAGCAATATTTTAGGTGTGTAACTCTATTTCTCCAAAACTCTTTAAAATGTAAAACACTTTATTGTTTTAATGATTTTTTTTATATTTTTTTTTTTCAGTAAGGCAAAATTCAAAATTTAAAAAAGCTTTAAATTTTGGGAGATTTACAGTGAATGTTCATCAAAGAGATAGCAGATCAAATTTTAAACATGTACATGTAAAGTATTTTTAACATAGATAGTCATTTTTACGAGATGCCCATCAACCGAAATGCAAATGATCTTAAAAGCAGAAATTACATATATATATAAAATTGTGTAAAGTGCAAGTGTAAACAATAGCCACACTACAAGATAATTAAGTAGCCCGATGGGCCAATCATAAGGTTTGCTACAGTTCAGAGAAATAGAACAAGTACACAAGAACACAAACAAAAAATGAAAATGAATAGCAGAAACAGACTATTAAAAACAAGGGAATTATAAACATCATATTACCAAAGCAGTTCGATAGCATGCACCCAAATAGCTGTCAACCACTAATAAAACCATCATCAATGATGGACACGGATCTTGAAAGCTTGCATGCCTTATCTGTTATATTACCAACAACATCAACTGAAACAGTACAATTCTATGACTCATTTCCCTTATCATTCAGAAGCTATTTGTGTATCTGTAATTACAATTGTTTGTATTTGTTTTCTACGCAGTCTTCTTAAGGTTCACCTCCAGCTCAGGAGCTTCACTGTATTCATAGACGTCGAGAAATTAGAGGCGGGCAAATTTGACAACAACCTTCTGACCAGTATTCGTAATGCTCATAATTTTTTGTTGGTGCTTTCAATGTCAGCTCTTGACAGGTGCAAAGGAGACACAGAGTACAAAGACTGGGTGCACAGGGTAAGTCTAACAATGACCAAGATGATGAAGAAGCTCTGTCAAAGTTGTCATTTACAGGTGTAAAACTGAAAATTATAAACTGCTGGAAGTAAATGATATTCTGTCTGCTGGGAAGAAGTATAAGAGAGAGTCATAGATTAAAGAAAATTATTGAAAGAAGAATTGGTTGTAGGCAGCTGTCCTGTTACACTATGAAACATTTCTGTTTCCTTCTATTCAAATGACAGATTCTCTTCCAAAATATTAAGACCTCCTTGGTTTATTGGTCATAGCTTCATATTGGTCATAGCTTCAGCTTGGCAAGCGGCGACAAAATACTTGGCACCTTTTCCCCTCCCCCCCCCAGCTTTAATGTTGGCATGATTACCGCTTTAAAAATGAAGATGCCAAGAACTTTATTCTAAACTTTTGACCAACATTGAAGAGGGCTAATAGGGGAAGAAAAAATGCAAATAATTTTGTTGGTGATTGTCTGAGTTTCAGATAGTATAAAACATGGATCATTAGGAGGTGTAAGTGATGGTTATATGTGTTTTATGTATGTAGTTAATTCTGATAATTTGCAGATTTTGACATTTTAAATGAGACATATTTACAGACAGTTGTGTTTCCTATAAATTATATGGTGAAGTATGTGTATTTTATAATAATTAAAGGAAGCAATACAAAATAATGTCGGGAATTGCATGAGATTTTGCGAAGAGTATGGAGTCATATTACGCATATTCAGAAGTATTTGGGAATAGACAAATTACATTAATTACTTATTTATAATTGGTTTTCTTTGCATCACATCACAAGTTAATTGTTATTATGAAGAATACATATTAGAATTTGTAAAATATATCAATGGTAATCAAACAGGTCTGAAAAATGTATGTAGTTTATGTTTGGATATATAATTAACATATTAGATCCCTTGAAAGGACAGAACATTCTTTAGATGGCGCAATCAGTGGTACACAGCTAAGATATAAAAGAATTGTGTGGTTCTCTTTATATTTTCCGCTGTGCACGGTGTGTATCGTTGAAAGGTACACAGCGGTGTTATGTAGGATCTTGAATATATTGTAAGTGTGTTAATGCTTATCACTTGGTTTATCAAAGTGTAGCAAGCACTATCGGTGGTCAGGGATAAACTTATATATTGTCGCCGCTGGGATTTGGTGCCCTTTAATTGCTGCACCTGGGAATATTTCTCTCCCTGCCCCCAATTACAATGGCCATGAAGTCTATTAATCAGGGGCGGCGGCATGTTATATTGGGGGTGGGAGCTAATTAGTTCGGAACGTGATGCGTATTGCTTGACTTCCAATGGTGTAGCAAGCAACACCGATGGCTGGGGACAAACGTTATTTTGGTGCCCCTGGGTTTTGGCACCCGGGAATATTTCCACCCTGCCCCCAATTAAGACGCCAATCGATGCCGTTCCTTTCATTTTATGGCAAGATGGTAGTACACACCATCAACCTCATGGGGTTCTTGACAACTTAACCAGTGTTTGTTATCTGCACCAAAAGACTTAAAGCCAGTCACAACTACTTGCACAAAAGGGCCCCTATCTTTTACCTTTCCAATATCCCCTTGACTGTAAGTTATCAAATATTCCATTCTGGTGTTTCTGGGGTTCAGCTTTTGCCCCGCATGATTAAAATAATCGGGATCTTCAGTGATGCGAATAAATTTGGCCATGTTTGTAGTGTCCAACGAATACTCATTGTAATACCGTTTTAATCACATGACCCCACGCATGATCCCAAATTCCAATAATCTTACACAACACTATACAACATTTCATTCCCAAATTCCAAGCCTCCTGATTATATATACAATTATAATTATTCTACATTCTTGTTCTTGCTTCCAAACATTAGAAGCTACATACTTCAATACATAATTTATAAGAAACATAAGTGTCTTTAAATATGTGTTATTCAAAATCTTTATATGAAACCCGCATGCTACCATAGATAATAAATAAATAAAAACACATATTACCATCACTTATACCTCTTAATATTCTGTTTTTCTATCTGAAACTTAATCAATCAGTGACAAAATACTTGGCACCTTTCCCTCCCCGCTTCAATGTTGGCATGATTACAGCTTTAAAAATAAAATGTCAAGAACTTTATTCAAAATCATTACCAACATTGAAGAGGGGTAATAGGGGGAAGAAAAAGTGTCAAATAATTTTGTTGGTGCTTGCTGGGTTCAATTCCCAGTGGGTCTTTATTAACCAGTGCTTCAAAACTGGTTTATCAAACGGCTTTAGACATCTCTGTATTACCTTAGCTGTTGAGAAAGGGATATAAAATACACAATATACCTAAACATTAAGTCAATGTTCAGGTAACAAATAATCCGAATTAATTTTAATGAATATGTTGTACAATTATATCATTTACTGTCATCTTTACTGATTTCTAGCTGTGAAGTGGATTTCGTATAAATATAAAAACATAATTTTTCTGTTTTGACAACTGTATAAAAACCATATTTTTTTATAAAAACCATATTTGTTTTTTTTTTTTTTGCAGGAGATAGTGACTGCTTTAGAGAGCAAATGTAACATCATTCCTGTCACGGACAACTTCAAGTGGCCCAAGCCAGAGGAACTTCCCGAGGACATGAGAGCTATATGTTATTTTAATGGCATCAAGTAAGTTGTGCAACCAAATATTCAATTAGTTTGCACTCTTAAGGTTTGGTACAATTGAAAAAGAGCAGTTGAAAATTCCTAGCAAAAAATAGTGACACTCACAAGATACAATGATTCATATAAAAATAACAATGACCTGGGTAATTAACTGAACCTCCTTCACAAATGCAGAGGCTCAGTGGTTGGGAGTCTGTGTCCGGAAAAAGAAGTACTGGGTTTGATTCCCAACCGAGCAGCTGTGTTGTGTCCTTTGGTCAAGGCACTTTATCCTGCTTGCTTCAGCTCCACTCAGGCTGTGAAAATTAGTACCAGTATTGCTGAGGAATTAACCCGCGATGAACTGGTGTCCCCTTCCAAGAAGAATTATGCTCTTATCCCCTTGCACCATGGAAACCGGGGAAGAGCACCAGCCCTTGCACACTTTTTGCAAAAATTGTGGTCATTTACAGGTATTTACCCAATTCAACAATTTGTTAGAAATTGGTGCAGTGGTTAAGGAGTCATGCTCGTATGTGGAAAGTATGAGATTTGACTCCAGTCGCTAGCACTGCATTATGTACTCGAGCACAACACTTTACCTGTTCCTGTCCACTGAGCTGTAAAATGAGTACCAGTAGTGCTGGGAAATTACCCTGCGATGGACTGGCATCCTGTCCCAGGAGGATCATGTGCTTTCATCTTGATTGCACCATGGAAACCAAATGGGCTGAATGGATTTAACCAACTAGCTTTACGAAATATGAAATAGGCACATCAAGTTAATTTGCTGTGGAACATGCCTAATATGAACAGCGGCGGTGCTACGGGGCATTTACCCCCCCCCCGGCAAGATCGCTTTCCCCACTTTCCCCACAAAATTTTGTAAAGTGATATATTTTGTCTGATTGATAGAATTTTGCCCACCCCTATGAGACAAATTCCCCCCCATGACCAAAATCTTGGTGCTGCCACTGAATATGCATTGTCCAAGTGATAAAACAGATTTTTTATTTGTTTCAAATTGATCTTAATAGATATCTGAATAAACTCCTTCCAATCTTAGACACTTTTTTTTTTTTCTTTTTCAGATGGATCCATGATTACCAAGATGCCTGTATCGATAAAGTCGAGCGATTCCTAAGAGGTGAAGAAAATATGAAGCTGTATTTACAAAATTCCATTGTCTCTCTCAAAGGGGCACCCAGTAGTCATGGTGGAGCCCGTGCCAGCCGAGAGAGTGACAGTAAAGACAGCAATGGGAGTGTGGGGTAGCACATGGGTTGATAGATATATTGGTTTATCAGTTTATACAATGCTGTGGGGAGTATGTTGATTTTAATGGTAGAGCTTGGTCCCTGCCCCCAGAGGCATAAGAAGTGGGAAACTTCCACTCTTAGAGGATTTCACTTGCCTAGTTGCATGCTGCCTTCCTGGGTTGAGAGGTAAAAATGGCATATCATTCAAATAATTTTCGAATTGAAGGGAAGTTTGGTAAATTGTGAGGAAATTTACTTTAAATTGAAGGAAATTTCTGACAAAATTGAAAGTAACATACCTAAAATTGAAGGAAATTTCCCCAAGATTGAAGGAAATATCTTCAAACTTGCAGGAGAGTTTCCAACTAGCAGCAAAGTTTCAAAGAAAGTTTTTACCCCTGTGTGGTGACCCGTCTTACACTGTGAATAACATCCAAGATTTTGTTTATTTTATGTTTTTTTATTTTCTGTTGTCAAATTTGTGGCATATATATAAGTTTTTATGATCTGTTTGAATTTGCTTGTTAACCAGGTCTAAAAGGATTTCAAATTGATTGATGTATGCAATACAGAAGGAGCAATACCAAAAATGGATCAACTGCAAGGACCACTATATAGTAAATATTTTTTAAGTATGTTTGACTCTAAAAGTCTGATGAAAGCCACCATGGTGTCAAAAATCCCTAGGAAGCTGTGAAGTTTGGTAGGCCCTACTGCCACTTTGGTATCCCTGGCAGACTGACATGTTAGAAAAATACAGATATAAATATGGTGTTTAATTAGGCAATTTGATATAAGAATGGCTGTAATTTCTGGTCAAAAATTTCATAATATTCCCCCCTCCCTCCCTCCCCAGCTCTTATGACCCTGGTATTGCATTGTTTGCCACATAACAGTGAAGTAAGAATATTACAGTATTTTGCTAAAACAACATGAATAGATAGGATGGCTAATTGAAATTAGCAAGATTTCTAGATTTCAAGGTGCAGTGATTAAGGATTCTTGCTCTTATGTGAAAGGTACTGGGTTTGATTCCCGTTGCGAGTGCCACATTGTGTTCTTGAGCAAGACATTTTACTCTACTTGCTCCAGTCCACCCAGCTGTAAAATGAGTACCAGCACTGCTGGGGAGTTAATCTGCGATGGACTGGCATTTTGTCCAGGGGAGTCATGTGCTCTCATTTGCTTGCACCATGGAAACTAGATGAAGCATCAGCCCTATGGGCCTAATGGCTCAAACAGATTGAACTTTTAACTACGTTTCTATATTGAAACACCACAAGCAAATTATTTGTCACTGTGGAATATGTTGTAGTGGTATGCATACAAACATGGGATAATTCAGTTGCAAAATATGTATGCTATTGCCAGAAGTCATTAGGATGTCTGTGTGTGTGTGCCCTGATAAACAACAAGATTAATCTTTATATTGAGCATTGAAGCTTGTAAAAATGCCACCAGTTTAAGACAGAAGAATTTAGGTGTTGTCTTTCAATGGTTGTAACATACATAATTATATATCACCAAAGTATTCAGAGGGAGACTTCATCAAACTAAATCTTTAGGAGTGCAAAAGAACTTACCAATTCCAAAACAGCAAACTGTACAGGCCTTGAGCAGTTAACAAATCTTGCAAGTTGCCTAAATATTATTCTTTTCTAATAAATAAACAAAATTTGTTTAGAGAAAATTGTGGATTTTGAGAATTTGATGCATTTCAGATGTTAAGATTATGGCAAAAGGTGAATAAAAAGAGGTTCTGGAGCATTGTATTGTGTGTTTGAGGGTCCCATAATTCTTGGCTCATGGTACATCAACCATTGAATATTATATTTACTCAAGCCTATTCTCTGCTACCAACACATGAAATCAGTTGTTTGTTAAGTATGATATCAAAAGAAACTCTGTTTTTATACGAGTTGAATTTCAATTGTATTCTTATTATTTTTTAGTATGATGTAACAAATGTTTAGTTTTTTACGTCCTTCAATATTAATTGTATTCTTATTATTTTGCCAAAGAGTACTGAAAGACTCAATTATTATTATTATAATTATTTTGTGGCGGAGCATTATGTTTATCTCAGCCGTGTTGTGAAATGTTTAAGGAGGTAAATCCATCCATTAAACAGGAACATTCTTGTTGAAGTTTTCAGGCGGAGAAACCAAAGTTAAAAAAAATGATAATGTGACACTTGATAGAGCATGTGGTACATTTAGATGATAGAGAAATGCTAATGACCTTCTGTCATGTGTATGTTAATAATTATTTTGGTCATTTCTTTGTAAACTAATCCTAATTTTAGTGGAAAATTTGGGTACAAAGTTTTAATTTTTTAGAATCTTTTTTAATATGCAAAAAAAAGCATGGGGATTTTTGTCGGTTACATATTGATTTATTCCACTCACACTCTTCTTTGGAACCAAAGGAGTTCACATATGGTGTCCCTAAAGGCTTCTTCATTTTAAATCTTGCCATAATTTAATCATACAAAGTGAAATTTACTCAAAAGTTACAGCTTTTGATAGTGGGCTTTGTTAGGTTTAAAAGGTAATTAGTGATTGGCTATCCAAGATTTTATTTTTTTGTTTAAATATTTTTTATTTACGATTGTTTTTTTCTTTGTCTGGGAGTTTATCATCCCTAAAACGTTCTTTCATTGTTGGTAAAAATGTAGTTTTAGTCACTTTTTTTTGATTTTATATAAAATAGGTTGAAAAAAGTTAAATTTAAACATGAACTTCTTTGTAAGTGCTATTTTTCCAGTTTGAATTCCTAGAATTTGCATCTAGCAGCTGTTACTTGGTGTAGTTCAGATCCTGCTTTTAAGGATTCAAGGCCAGATACTACATCTTATATTTTCATTCCATTTAGTAACTTGTTTTCATTTCTTTTTTACTGAGAAATGTTTTGTTTGGTAATGATATGATTTTGGATTACAATGAAAATTGTTGCCTTTGTTGCATAGTGTGTTTTTGTGCAATCAGGGTTGAAAGAAATCCATACGTATGGTTTTAAATATTTTAATCATTTTTTATTTCTTAGTGTGATTTCAAATGGACATCTTATTAGCTTTAATGATCAGATGAGAAGTAGGATACAGTCTACAAACCTTTCTAAAGGCAATTAAGAATTATTTTTATTTTATTTTAAATTAATGAGATTTATGAAAGAAAAGTATGATTTTGTTGATCTTTTGCTCCAAGATTAGACAACCTACAGTCAAGTGTTGCTATGTCGGTAAGCAAGCAAACATGATATGTAGGTGCCCCTATTTCAGCACCTTTTCCTCCAGTTCGTAGTTATTTTTTTATAATAAATGTATTTGTTCATTTCATTCTGAATTCGGACCTTGTTTATGGCTGTTGTACATTTGGATTGTGCAGAATTTATCAAAAAACTTATATTTTGGCATTCATTTGATAAATTGTTTTTTGGTATATTGCTGTAGGGTAAATTATTAATGAGATTATTTGCTACAAGTCATGGTAACAACAGTAAATTTGATGGCATTTAGATTTAGAATTCTTTTTTCTTTCTTTCACTGACTACTTTTTAGCAGTAGTGAAAGGTCATAGCTTTTGGGGTGGACTTGCAAAATAAGCTATCTTATTTTATCAGTTATATGGGATTTATTATTATTATTTTAATATCATTGTGTATTAAATTATCGGTGTGGAAAATATTCTGTGTCCCTCCATCTTCTGTGCCGCCCATTCCTTCACAGAATCATGTTTTTAAGTTATTTATATATTGGCTTTAACCACAGTAGATGGATTTATGAAAAAGTTATTGTTTTGCCATTAACACTTTTTCCACGACAAACTATTTGGACTTTTATTAAATCAATTTTAATAATCCCTGTACAATAATCTAAGATGCCTCTAATTATCAAAGATAGTTAGTGTATAATTTGTTTCTTCAGTCAGCCTACAAGTTTTTCTTGGTATATAATTATATTGGATCAATACTGTATTGTTTTTACTTTAAATGTCCAGAATAGTTCGAGGAACTTTAACACCAAAGGCTTGTCAGGTACTTAATTGAAATATATTTTAAATTTGCTGTTTTGATGTGTGCAATTAAAGAAACCACTACTTTCTTTTAAAAAGTTAAGTAGTTGGGATTAATTAAATGAAGTCAGTTGATGAATGTGTACATTGGTCATTTTATTTATTCATTTATTTATTTAATTCCACAACATTACATGTGACAAATATTATAATGTACATGAAAAAAAAAATACAAAGAGGTAGATGATTATATACAGAGCAGCATATATCATTAAATGGATATGCATGATTAATTTTTGTACAATTATTTACATGATAAAAAATATGCAGAAGAGAAGTGCTTATTTGAATTCCTGGCAATTTTTTTTTTTTTTCTTTTAAAGAATAGAAAATGGATGGAAGTAGATTATGATTATACTTATATATAAAAATACCAAGTTGATAGTTGTGTAAATCAAATATGTTGAGAAGAAAGAGAAAAAAACAACTCTTAATTACTTAATCCTACCCACACCACCGCGCTAATAATAGGGATGATATAAAGAGGTCAATAATTATTTAACAGATATCTTTTAAAGCTGATTCAAAGGAGTTGATGTAAACACACATCTAAATAATTCCAATATTTGGGGCCACTTATACATTATGTTGTTTGGTACAATGAAGAATTATATGTATTTTGATAAAAGTTATTCTTGTTATGTGTATTATGATGGTGAACATCGCCAACCTTTGTAAAAAAATAATAGAAATTGAATGGAAATAGATTATACTTATACATAAAAATACCAACTTGATAGTTGTGTAAATCAAATATGTTAAGAACACGGTTTCCTTGAGGGGTGTAGTGTGTTCACGGTATGTTACATTGTTGATAAATCTTAAAGCACACTTCTGAAGAATGAATAGACGATTAACAATAGATGGAAAGGTATTAGCCCAGACAATAGAACAATAATTTAAGTGAGGTAAATTTAAAATACTATGTAACGAGAGGAGTTTTTTTATTAAAAAAGACCTTTAAATTTATATAAAATACCAATGTTTTTGGAAACAGTATTTGGCTACTTTCTGAACATGGGGTTTCCAGCTTAAATTGTCATCAATTATTACACCAAGGAATTTAGTAGAACAGACAGAATCGGTTATTTTATTGTCGATGAATGAATTTATATTGGGGGTAGTCTTTTGATGGGGGTGAAAAATAATATAATTAGTCTTACTTATATTAACTTACTTGTTTGAAACCATTTAAATATTTGATTAAGTTTGGTGTTTATTACATTCGCAGCAGTATAAGAGTCTCTAAGTTTATAAAACAAATTAGTTTCATCAGCAAAAAGAATGTAAGACATGATTTGAAGCATTATTAATATCAATAATATTGTTAAGAAACAAAGGGGACCTAAATTCGAACCCCGGGAAACACATGAAATATTTTGATAATTTGATTTATATGAACCCAGTGAAACAAACTCGTTTATTTGTAAAATACGAGGAGAACAAATTAAATGATGTACCCCTAATCTTATAATGATGTAATTTGTGAAGAAGAAGTTGATGATTAACAGTATCAAACGCTTTTGATAAGTTAAGACAAATACCAATACCATATTCATTATTATCTAAAGCACTACTTATTTTATCAGCTAGGTCAATAACTGCAATATATGTGGAATAACTGGAACGAAAAACATATTGACTCTTCTTAAAGAAAAAATCATTCTTAAGCAAAAAACGATAAGTCATTAGTATAAGTCATTAAATGAATGTGTGAATGATATCAATGGATGAAATTCCCAAAGGAAATATGATTTAAAATTGTTTATGTGATTCTTAAAAGTGTTGAATTGGTATAAACATATCACATACTATGTCAAGGTTACTGGTTCTTGATGAATTTGGTCAATGACCACCAAGAAATATGGGTTGGGTATTTTAAGGTCTTATTAAGCATCATGTGGCGATGAATGGCATGTTTTTACCTCTTACATAGGTCACTATAACCAAAACAGAATGGGATAGCTGCATACTATGCCCATAATGGCCTCAGCATGTGGTGAACGATTGTACATTGCATCATCATAGAATGAATAACCAAGGGATAGTGGTGTAACCTTGCTGGTTTTTATTTTAGCTCTCTCCTCAAGTAGTGTCCACCCAGCAGCAAATTACAGTCCGTTTCAATCGTTGCTTATTGGTCAGTATCACATTGCAATTTAATACCAAAGATCTTTGAAGAAAATCAGGGGAAAGCCTTTTTGTACACCTGTAAAATTCCTTTATTAGAGTTATTCACTTTGCTTGTTGTCTACACCCAATATGACTTCATTGTCAACCATGCTTGACAGATGTATCTGGTGATAAAGTAGGCATAGGTAGCATATGTCACAAAGCAGTAGCCTCTGAATACTTCAGCACATGTTGGAGTGTACAAGGTCCCATCGAGAGGCAGCTGACACCAGTAGCTCCGAGGCGTCAAGAGGGAATGTGTAAATTACACATTCTTTCCTTACAATAAAAATGTACAACGAAGCTGATCAATCTCCTGTAATTCTGTATAGAAGTGTGATCAGGGTTGAATTAAGACATGAGGAGACTCTAAGCTAAACAAGCTTATGACCAGTGGCGCAACAATAGGTTGGGACCTAAGTGAAGATTTTAGGGCCCGAGCAATGACACTGATGTTTGTTATTGGGCCCGACCTCTATATTTCCCACTGGCCTCTATACCTCTAGTTGCGCCACTGCTTATAACCCTCCAAAAAAGCAATTTTATTTCTTGTAATAGGAAAATATTATATAATATGTACAGTGTAATCTGGTGTGCTCCATAACAGCATTGGTTGTATTTGTTAACTTAAAAATCTAGAATAAACCATGCAGCGATTTTTCTTCACTTTTTTCTTGTTATGGATACAAGTAAGGCCTCTGCTGATGTGAGGCCCAAAGCTATAGCTTAGTTTAATAGGCATGTGCATAAATCCAGCACTGAGTGTGATAGTGAGGTAGATTTGTCATCTTCCCCAACGATTCTTTAATGCCTCATTTATAATATTTTGTTATTTAGGGATTTAGTGTTATTCTTCCTATGACTTTAGTTTTTCAAGACTTTTCAAGACTTTTTCAACTTTCCATGTCATGACTGTTTGAAATGAGAAAGCCTCAACAGAGAGTGCAGTACTTAGATATTTTGATTGTCATGTCAAAAGTGTTATTTCTTATCCTTTTGCTCAAGATTAGGTATACTTTAATTTTCTTCTTAAATTTGGTACACCTTTTTCAAACTTCTTGGTCATTTGTAGGTATCTACCCATTTTCAACAATTTGTTAGAACTTGCTACAGTGGCTCAGTGGTTAAGGAGTCATGCTCATATATGAAAAGTACAAGATTTGACTCCTGTCGCGAGCGCTGCATTGTGTCCCTAAAAAGGATACTTTACTCCTTTAGTCGGTCGCCTGTGAAATGAGTACCAGCATTTCTGGGCAGTTAACCTGTGATGGACTGGTGTCCCTTCCAGGGGGAGTTATATGCTCTCATCCGCTTGCACCATGGAAACTGGGGATAAGCACGAGGGGGGCTAGAATAGCTCAGATGGATATTGATGTAGCTGTAAATATCATTTGGTATTTGATTAAATTCTTACAATTTTGTTTACTTCTTGCAGTTGTTTTCAAGTGAGAATAATATCTTGTAAATGTGAATAAATTAGTCACGAATGTTTGGTTTATGTAAAACAAAATTTTATGGCCAGAGAAAATATTTAGTAATGTTGGATTTAAAATTTGTGTAGGAAAGTGGTAGCTACTCATTTTTATCTGTGTTATTGTGTTATTTTTATCTGTGTTTTTGTGATATAAATGATTTGTTATCAAATTTTACAGACATTTTTATTTCCATTGTTACATTCCTCTTGACAAGTTGGAATGCTTTGAACTAATACATCAAATAATGAAGTAACCGATTTTGAAAGATTTGTCTGCAACTGATTTTTTTTTTAGAAAGATAAATATTAAAGGATTAGTTCAGAGGTCAAGCAAGTCCATCTATATAAATGAGGATTTTAAAAGAAACAAAATGGTGAAGAAAGCATTTAAAAATCTTATTCCGATAAGGAGATATCTAAGTTTAAAGTTTGGTATCATTTGTGTAGAAACGACCGAAATCAGACTACTTGTGATGTCATAGCCTTAGATTTCTTAAAGTCTCTATGTATTCTATCATATTTTGTCCTGCAATTTTGTGGCTTGAATATTAGTGGATATGTCAGGAAAGTATTAAAGCAGAATCTAGTAATGGTAATTATAATTTACCACCTGAAAAAAGTTTGAGGGAAAATAATTTAAATTAAACAAAGTTCAACAAATTTACTGTAAAATACATTAACAATTGTTAAGAATGTGAGGATGAGGATGCCAACCTTCCATAGTAGACTTACTGCACCAATCATTTCTATACATATAATAAAACAGAGCTTTAAATTTGAATATTTCCTTAACGGAATAAGATTTTTTAATGCTTTCTTCGCCATTTTGTTTCTTTTAAAGTCCTCTTTCATATAAGATAAACTTGCTTGACCACTGAACTAATCCAATGGTTAGTTACCATATATCAAGTAGTTGATTTGATTTATAAAATATTTAATGTTGAACATGTAATTAAAAAAAGTCAGGAATGTATGATAATGAATAGAAAACACAATATCAAAATTGGACAAGGATTTAATTGAAATAAATGTGGTACTGAAAGTCATTGTGCAGTTGCATTCATTGCAAAGTTACAAACAATCTCTGCAAGATACTGACATGAGTGTTAAACAATTCAAGCAAACCTGTACATTTTCCTTGGCTTTTGGTTAGAAATTATGAATTTTTTAAAAAAGAGTTTTTGAATGATCTATTAGGCATTTAGTCTCAAACATATTCAGAGGAAAATAAATTCTCAAGTCTCTTGATGAAGCACAAGAAGGTGCCAGATTTCCCATTGACTGTAATGAATAAACACTTCCAGACAGAAATGGTATGAACCCCTATAGCCTTTTTGATTGGACATATCCTGTGTAGCTCCCATTCCTCTTGCCATTTTCTTTTCTTTGAGATAATAGGGGAAGGGGGGGGGAGAAGGGGCACTTCATACTAAAAATGGTAGGAGTGTGCAGCCCACCAACCGAAAAACATACCCGCAGTATGACAGATATTTTGGTAACTGCAGTATGAAATTATACAATTTTGATACCCTCAGTATAAAGAAATCAATTTTGATACCTGCAGTATGAGTATTCAACAAAAAATTGTAAAAATAGACCAGCAGTACAAAATTAACACAGTAAAACCTCATTTTTTGGGACCTGCACTACGAAAATGATGAAAAAAAGACAATTTTTTTTACCCCCAAATAATAATAATAATTTTTAGTACAATGTTTTGTTTTTTTTTTTTTATAGTAAAAAAGGAACCTGCACTACGAAAATGGTGCAAAAAAGGCACCTGCTTGGGTGGCACATATATATAAATATACCTCACATATGGAAGTGCCCCCCCTCCCCCCTGGGGATGATAAGTTTGTATTGATATGGGAATAATTTATGTATTATGTATAAAGGGGTTGGATCATGTAAAAAAAGAGTGCAATATGATGATTGTCCATTGTATTTAAGGGTCACATGCACTTGTTCAGTAAGAATTAAAATAAAATGTAATATTTAAATGCAAATTGTAACAATTACAAAACGAAAAAGTATTCAAGCGTGAGTGTTTTCTTCCACGTGTTTTTTTAGTTTTGTATCTACATTTAATATGAAGTTTTGATTTGTTTTGTGAGTTTAAAAGATACTATGACATTAAATATTCTTTTTACAAAAATCAATCCATAATACTCCTATGATACAATCCATATACAGCTTTAATTTTCAATGAAGTAAGAATATTTGAAGTCAATTGTCACATGATTTATGATATTTGCAGGGGTTTAAATACATATAAAGTGCATGCTCTCCTGTCAAGAGAAAAGTGCAATGGCTTTGTGGCAGAGAGTTAAACTCATATTTAAAGGTTCTTGGTTCGATTCCTGGCAGGGTCATGCATTGTGTTCTTGAGCAGAATAGTTAATTCCACTTGCTTTGATAATCAACTGCAAAATGAGTACCAGCATCACTGGGAAGTTCACCTGTGACGGACTGCATGCAGGTGTCCTGTCCAGAAAAATCATTGTCTAAGGATTTGATAATGATCTTAGGTCTTGACTTGGATAATCCCAAGTAAATTATAATTGTGAACCTAAGTTGAATGTTAAATACAATGTGTATTATAAACAAAGGTTTTTGGGAACTTGCTGTCCTTTGTCCACATTTTCAACTCTCTAGGCTTGGTGCTGTTGTTTGTGCCATTAATAGCTACAACAATGTATTGGAACTTTTTGAGGCTATAATACTGTCACCACAACTCAGCAGGGTGTAAGATTTTTTGATTTGCATTGGTGCATTTGTGTGTGCTGAGGTGGGGGCAGGTGCCATTTTAAAGCCTGATCCAACTCAAAAGATGAACATTTTAAGTCAAGAAGTTATTCAAAAAAATAAATGCAAAGCCATCTTGTTTCTGTGGCAGCAATTCATTATTTGCATATACACTCTACCTAGGACAAAACAATGGGTACATTTCATCCATGTACCAATAACCAGTGTGCTTACTAGAAGAAACAAGTTTTTTCAGTTTCATGATGCTGCTGTATTTTGTCTGGTATTACACATTCAAAAACAAGTCCTTTGGCATTTTCCATTGTTTCTTATATTTTCCATGATTTTAATTATCCCCCTCACCAACGAAGTTGGTGAATAGGGGATATAAAATCTTTACCGTTTGTCCGTCCATCCGTCTCTTTGTCCATCCATTCATCCATCTTTGTCTGTCCCTTGCCTTTACCGTTTGTCCGTCCATCCGTCTCTTTGTCCATCCGTTCATCTGTCCTTCCACATCTATTGTCCGCCCCTTGCCTGTTCATGCATTGTTCAGCTACTATAAAAAAGATTGCTGCCCTAGGAAAGGAATTCAAACTGTTTTTATAAAAAGAAATTTATATAAAGAGAACAAATGCATTCCGGATTTAAATAGCAGTAATTAAAGGATTTGTTCTGGGATGCAAAAAAGTTGAATAATAGATGTGACGACTGAATGGAATTTATAATGAAGTGTCTTGAAATGAATTGCAAAAAAAAAAAAAAAAAAGAGGTCTTTGCTTGAATAGAGTGGACATATAATAGACTTATGATTATCTGCAAATTAATTTGTACTGAATTTTCGTTCTGATTTGGTAGAAGATCAGGGAGGTTAAAGTGAAGGTTGGAATGATGAGTTGGTTAAGAGTATATGAGGTAGATGAGTGGATGACAAAGGGTGGGTTGGTGAATGGATGATGGTAGGTGAATGGGGAATGTTAGGTGGACAGGGGATGGCAGGTGAAGGGGGATGTTAGGTGAATGGGGGGTGGCAGGTGAAGGGGGATGGTACTAGGTGATTGGGGCATGTTGAGTTGATAGAAGTGAGGGGATGGGATTTAGAGGAAAGAATGTTAAAGTTGGGTGGAAGATGGTAGAATAATAGGTAGATGTGGGACAGGATGGCATGTGGGATAGGTTGGCATGTGGAATGGTGCGAAGGAATGTGGGACAGGATGTCATGGCATGGGGGCAGGGTGGGATGATGTGGGGCTGAGTGGCATGGCATGTGGGAAAGGATGGAAGTCATCTGGATTTCAGGTGGGATGGCATGTGAAATGGTGGGATAGCATGGAATGGCCTATGGGACAGGGTAGGATGGCACTTGGTACAAGGAAGGATAGCATGTGGGACATGGTGGGATAGCACATGGTATGGCACATGGTACAGGGAGGGATGGCATGTGGGACATGGTGGTATGGCATGTGGTATGGAGCATGGTACAGGGAGGGGTGGTATGGAGCATGGTACAGGGAGGGGTGGTATGGAGCATGGTACAGGGAGGGGTGGTATGGAGCATGGTACAGGGAGGGGTGGTATGGAGCATGGTACAGGGAGGGGTGGTATGGAGCATGGTCAGGAGGGTGGTATGGAGCATGGTACAGGGAGGGGTGGTATGGAGCATGGTACAGGGAGGGGTGGTATGGAGCATGGTACAGGGAGGGGGATGGGGCATGGTACAGGGAGGGATGGCATGTGGGACATGGTGGTATGGAGCATGGTACAGGGAGGGGTAGTATGGAGCATGGTACAGGGAGGGATGGCATGTGGGACATGGTGGTATGGCATGTGGTATGGAGCAGGGTACAGGGAGGGGTGGTATGGAGCATGTTACAGGGAGGGGTGGTATGGAGCATGGTACAGGGAGGGTGGTATGGAGCATGGTACAGGGAGGGATGGCATGTGGGACAGAGTGGCATGGTATATAGGATAGGGTGGCAAGTCATATGGTAGAATGTCATCTTGATTGTGATGATACATGGGTCATGTGGTGGAATGGCATCTGGATGCTTAAGTATTTATTGTATACAATTGCAAGCTACCCTTTCAAGCTGTTGGTTATTTGCCAACTTACCTAATTTTTAATAATTTAATAAATTCAAGTAATAAATTCAAGTACTGTGCAGGTTGAGGGATATCCATGTAGACATATACAGGGAACCCCAGTCTCAACTGGTAACTTTCAGCTAATCATCAAAAATATCATCAGCTAGCTGTCCCTCACCCGTAGCCTATATTATTTCTACAACTGCTTTGTACAGATCCGAATAAAGCATGGGGCAAAAAATTTGATACCTTTGGGAAAGAGAAAATTATCTGCGGAAACCTAGAATTACCCTAATTTTGTCTTCATTATCCATAACAATTGGGAAACCTAGAATTACCCTAATTTTGTCTTCATTATCCATAACAATTGGAAACAATTGTTATGCTTGATTTTACAAAGTGCTGCCTCCTGACAAAGTTTTTGGTAATGTTTGACCCACTAAGAGCCTGATTGATCTCCAGCCAAATCCTCAAATCAATGACTGCTTGTCATGAAAAGTAATATCCATCTTTACAAAGTTATGTTTGCCATGGGGAGATCATCCTGGAGCGCAGGAATTCGCTGAAATAAAAATAAAAAAATTGAAGATTTTTGAGTAAACAACAGTGACCTATATGTGGTAAATATGTGCTCTAAAAATATCCCCCATGTAATTGTGTGATGAAAAGTTCATTAATTGCGGAGGCAAGTATATGAAGATGTATTCACCAAATATCATTTCTGTCACAATTTTTGTTGGGAAGATTTTTGCACCTTTATTCAGAACCTTGGGAAATTTATAATTAATTCCAACTCGGATCATCCCCTGCTATTCACCCCTGCAAACATACCAGTTGTGATATCTTATGCTATGAATAATGGCCATTTTTGACATAATTTTTTTCTCACTACAAAGTGCATGCATACCTGAGTTTCCTATCTTGCGTTTTTCATGCGCAGGCATTCTTGATGTTTGCTTGGTGTCCTTTACTGACCTCCGTGTTGCATATGATACTTTGTAAAAAGCTGCAAATATTCTCAGGTGAAGTGTTACCTTGTAAAACAATGCAACTCCATCTCTTCAAGTTGTTCTTTTATGGGGGTTGTGAAACGTGAAATACTGAATACTATTAATAACACGTCACAAAAAAAACGGTCTTACTTTAAAATGGGTAATACCTGCGTTTTCATCTTTTATAGTCAGTTGAAGGAGACAAAAGTCTGACATATTCCTTATTTCATTTGATAGAGAATTGAAACAGAAGTAGGTCTTAACCTGTCTCAAGTTACTCGCACTTAAAAGTTGACACATGGACGCTGTCTTCTTATCATTTCCATACAAAAATCTTTGTCTAACATAACTATATTTACCCAGCACAGCAATGAAATGTAACGTATTTCTTTACAATTTTTTATAAAGATCTTTTAAAATGTTGTGACAAGAACTTTTAAAAGCATGTTTTAGTAATATCATATGTACACAAAAATGTCATGGACCCATACACAGTGGCGTAGCAACTTACCTGAGGGGCCCCAAGGCAAAACATTAGATGGGGCCCCTGAAGTTAGTGAAACGATCAACTGTGACAAGAGTATATGTGGGTCCAGGGATCAAGGGTAATACTCCATTCTTCAGATGGGGATCAAAGGGGTGTAAATGTCCACTAAACAGCAGTTATTTAAAGGGGAAATTTTCTCCCAGTTGCACAGCCAGGATTTTGACAATGGGGGAGGGGGTCTGCTTATCAAGAATAATAGACCTTTTGTAAGAGAAGAATAGTTCACTTAAGGCCCCCTCTCCCCTCCCCATCCCCTCCCCAGTGTTACGCCACTGCCCATACACAAGGAAGACAAATTTTTCATACATCAGAAAACTTGAGATAGATAACAAAGAAATACACAACATTCCAAGTTTGGTTGATGATATCACCATCTGTATGTTTTGAAATCAAAATAGCTGCTCCCATACTGGTAGAAATAATGCCTAATAATTACAACAAAATTGAAGTGTTGTGAAATGTAGTCAGAAGATTTGTTATTTTTAAGTATATCATATGAAATAAAGATTATGTCAGACTTTATGTTCCTTTATTCTCCCACCACCATATAACCCTCAATAAATTACAAAATTAAAACCAAGTTGATGTTATAACAGACAACCATATATTTATAAAGCCATTGTTTCAAACAAATTGCTTTGAATCAACAAAGGAAGACAAGAACAAAAACCTTTCAAAATGAACACATTTATTATTTTTTCTACAGCCTTGTCTTTATATACTTCACCTGCATAATTTACATGAAAAAATACTTTCGAACTTTCATGGATTTTTGGCCTATGAAGAATAATTTGTGTTTTGCATATAAAACATAAGACGAGAGAATAAATGATCACATAATGAGATGATTACATTAAAGAAATTTAAAAATCACAACAACAAAAAAAGTGAATTATTTGAGTAAATGTTTACTGATTAAGTAATTTCATATACAAAAATTGTCACTTTTTTCAAATTAAAAATTGTTTCCTATCTGGCATCAACTTTTTGCTCCATTTCTGAATGAATCTCTTAGGATCTCTTAGGATCTTCCTTCTGGGAAAAATTGATCAGAACATAAGGCCTACGAAAGTTGTTTCTTTGCCCTCCTCCGCCACCCCTTACTTGCCCAAAAATTATTATTATTATTATCATTTCCTAAATCCCTATGCTTCATAAAATTCCCTACAAAATGGTGTAGCAATAACTTTTGTCTCTTGAATGTTGCTGTTACTGCAGAGAAAATGAAGCCCACCACCCACAAGAGCTGGAGAATATAAAGTTGTCCTGCCTGTTTGTAACGAGTGTCTTCAAAGGGAACAAAAATCCCAAATCACACATAAAACAAAGAGTGAGATATGAAAACTAAGCAGAAGAAAAGGAACCAACAATCTGAAAATGAAGCGAAGTGTTTTATTTCTGTTTTATAAATGTTTTTGATACTTAATGAGGGAGCGTAAAAAAAAAAAAAATCCGCCCACCTAGCTTACAATTTTCCACAAGAAAGGCAAACACACATTTTTTGTTGTTGTTAAGTCTAAGAGTGGATCATGAAGGATAATAAGAGGACATTAATTATGTAATGCTCATGACTGGATTGATCACACAACCATTGCTTCTCAAACTTGTTTGTGTTACATAGAAACGGTCACTGTCCACTTTCTTTTAAAATTGCGTATAAAAGTTATCAAAAGCAGAAAATGGCATACTTGAACAAAAATTTGTACATTTAAAGGTAAGTCTTATCAACAAATTTTTGCATGTGCAATGGTGAATTTTGTGAGCTTTACATGGTAGCTATACTCCCAATTCTATCAATAACTTATATTTAAGTATATCTTTCAGTACATCTGATCATAATCCAATGGTTACTGCAATTACAATTAGATCTGCCAGTACAAAAACAACAACATTGTCATTAAATGTTAGAAGAAAACACCTACTTTTATTTCACTAGCATATTCCTACAAGAATTAGCCATATTTGGACCCTGAAAAGAATTACACAACTATAGTAAGTCTTAAATGATTACATGAAGTATATGATTAACAATATATTCAGACACGTATACACATCCTTCTTAGGCCAATATCCGATATTCTTTACAAGCAGGCAAGTCTGAATTTTGAGGTGAATAATTGTACAAAACCAAATCAGACGACTCTACTCAATGAATTTGGAATAGTTTCTTTTCATCATAATGTAATGTGATTGAGAGATGCAGTCATGTTATTGTGAATGTTTTTTTTTTGCTTAAAAAATAATATAATTTAATCAAATTTGAACAAAACCATGCAAAAATATTAAAAGACAGCAGGATATATACCTTAAAAACATTATAAACTTCACACACGTTTTCAAAACCACATTTGAAAAAAAAGCATTTGACCCCTCCCCTTTTTTTTTTTGTTATGAAAGTTTGAAAGGAGTTTCAAATCTGTATAAATCTGTTAAAAGTTAAGACGTCAGATTTATTTGTTTGCTTTTTCTGGCTTGTGTGTGAATAAAATATCTAACATGAAAATCACACCAAACAAATCCATTTTCTTTTTTACTGCATCACACATCATTCATTTTCTTCATCAATTATGTTACTCTATTTAATTACCACACTGTGTGAATTGATGTAATAATATTCTTGCAAACTTCTAAGGCTAATTTTTGTCAATGCCTTAGTACAATTTTTGAATCTTTTTTAAATGCAGTATTCTATTAAAGTGACACTTGTTCATTTGGTAAAGATCCCCCTCCCCCTTCCCCTCTTCCTCATGTCGTTCATTGTTCTGCATGAACATAGCAAATTCTTAGCAACATACTTTTTGAGCTACGAAATTAACTTTGTCAAAATTTGAATAAAATTTACACGATGATCAAACATTAATACAGTATTTGTGAATTATTTTCTTGGATTCTGATTTTGTTATGGTTCACCTTCCCCCCTCCCCCTTCTTTCCTTAGAAAAAATCTTGCTATGCCACTGGTATGCAGGAAGCTTTTGAATAACTGATTAGCCCTTGCATACTACACCACTGAAGTGCTTATATCAAATACATTTGGGGTTTAACAGTTTGAAACAAAAACTGAATTTCTTCAACATTTGAAAAACATGGTGTTTTCCCTGTACAAACTTTCTGACTGAAAACGGTTTTAGACTAGACAAATGTTGTGAATTAACACTCAACAACATGACTGCACTACCAGTCACCTGACTGAATAATTGTGATCACATGACACAAGATAAATCACACGATGAGTATGACATGACAGTTGTGTTTTGTAATGAATGCCAGAATTAGAAGTTCCTTCAAAGCTTTTTGTGCAGTTTGGAAAAAATATAATTCCCATCTGTAATCTCCCCAAGCATAGTTACTTGGAAAAATCAATAAAGGCTTTTTATATTGGCAGAAGAAAACAAACAAGTTTTCAAAAACAATGAAACAAGCCATTATCTAGCCTTGTAGCCTATTCACATCAATTTGGACTCTTTCTTTGCAAAATTAATATTAACAAAATGTAACCCAATAGATAAATCCATAAAAGGCTACAAAACCTGAAACAAATTTACGTGCATGGAACTTCCAATACTTGCAATACAATCTCTACACACTGACATCATCCAAATCAGGTAACCACATTAACCTATCATGTGACACATCACATGACCTTAGACCTTGTTTCTGTATGAAAATACAATCCTTACACGGATATACAAAAGTTCTGATGAATGTGGAGCAGCGTTATTTGCAACACTTCCGGGAATTCTTTTTATCTTTCTTTTCTCCTAATGTAACTCCTTGAGACTGGTCATTTTGATTGGCAGCTTTCTCCTTCTTTTGTTTTAATACTAATTCTGTGATGGCATTAAACATCTGCAAAAAAAGAGAAAAGAATTGAACTTACAAATAATACAAATAATAATACAAATAATAATACAAATAATAATACAAATAATAATAATAATAATAATAATAATAATAATACAAAACAACGACAACAACAACAATAATAATAATAATAAAATAATAATAATAATAATAATAATAATAATAATAATAATAATAAAGTTTATAGAGCGCAAAAATATGTGAAACTTTTCTATGTGCTGTATAAATGAAAAAGTTTACAAAAATAAAATTAACATCTATTTCAAAATCAGAGCAAAAATAAATAAATTATTTACTAGAATATTCAAGGGGCCATTGCTTTTTTGCTAAAACACAAGGACTTAAATTAACCTTTATTCACTAATATGTAAATTCAAGCTTTAGAACAAACTAACACAAACCCTATAGATATCTACATGTAAAAATAAGATACATTACATTCAACAGGGTAACAAGCAAATAATATTTTAGAAAAATGTTATTTCATAGTTAAATTATATTTCATATTTGTGTATATAGGTATTGTGATTGTTTCTGCCTTGATAGACCTGCATGGCTTGAGTAGAAACTGGCTCACTTCAGGTTGAAATACGTCTACCAATCAACCTCACTGAATTAGTTGATTGACAGCTTTTTCTACCAATCAACGCACAAATTTGCCTAGCAACAAAATCTGTGTAACTAAGTGGGGCAAAACTCCTACACGATACTGGTACAATACAGTTAGCCAGCAACGCGGGCTCATGCAGTCAATGCAATATACTGCACAAAACAAAGTTTCTGCACACATATACCAAGTGAGGGCAAGATGGTAACAAAATTTGCACCTACGGGCACCAAGTGAGGACAAAATTGTGAACAAAAATTGCACCAACGGGATCCGATTCCCATTACCTAGAATGGTAGGCAAACAGATTTTTGTTTACTCCTTTTGCTAAAACCTTGAAAGATCTGGAAAAGTGCCATAAATGGATCAAAACTTGCGGCCACATGAATATGTCAATACATTGGTTGGTACGTAATACATGATTGTGGATTTGAGGTTTGTTTGTCCTACCTAGTTACCGCATTGCTATCGTGGGTGTGGCTTATTTCCTAACTCAGAGAGTTAATTCAAAGTGTAGGTAGCCTCTTTCTTTTATTGTAATCTAGATGTATTTGCAAGATGTGAAAATAAAGTGAGTTTCAATCAAACAATAAAAAACACATCATCATTAATTCCTCATAACGGAGAAGTAATTTGTTAACCAAATCTCAATCAAAATTTAAATTCTGTATAATACCTGTAACTCTATTATTATAAGTATTAATCCTCAAACACCCCAACTAACAAAAACACTTATAATAAAAACATCATTTAAAATGAGAAGGAGATCACTTTTGAGTGACACTGACTTAATAAGACAACTGTAAAGTTCAGAACCTGTTTTATCTAGTGTACTTAGAATTTCAACACAATGAAATGCGAAAATTAGTCAAAACACCAACAATTACACTTCCAAATTTATCTTTCACAGATAATGATTGTAAGAAAATTTGATAATTGTTAACTGTTACTTGAACCTAAAGAAAAAAATCTCTTCATGGGCTAGATGGATTCTTGACAAGTCATCTCAGGTTCTACAATGAATATGCATGGTTCAGGGTTCAACACTACATTTCAGGAATACCTCGATAATCATGGGCTCAACCCCACAACTCCAAAAAGATCCAGAAATTTTACTGAAAGATCCACAATATGAGGCAATGACCTTTTTGTTTGTGCTCTTTCTAGTTTCTGAACAATTAACAAAATGCTATTTTGACACAATTTTGGATGTTTACGCCATCAGCAATTTTGTTTGTTCTATACCACCCTCCAATCCAAAAAGCTGGCTACACCCCCTGGATATTTCATGACTAGTAGACTGTTCTTCATGATACACTTTATGTTAAAGTAAGGTGTTAATCAGCCTGTAATATCTGTTGACTTAATCCTAATACACTAGAGCTGTACAGCTGTAATGAATAAAGAAACTCCCTCAACTTTCCGTAAGTGTCATTATATAATTTTCAAAGAAATCTCAACTTGGATATAAAGATATATTCCTTGGCTACAAAAATTCCAATAATATTGATTGTTTAGAGCATAAACTAATTATACATACCCTATATTCCTTACAACTCAAATCAATTTATCAATTTCATGAAAATATTTGTACAATATTGTGTTACCAGGAGTTTGATTACATACATTTCATCCAAATAACCTTGACAATCATATTTTTTTAATTAATATTATTAGTCACCCCTTGATAAAAATATTGGCTTTAATTTCACCATTTTATTTGAATAACCAGAATATAATTGAAATAAACCCATGCTGCAGAAAGCTCCTTACTTACCGATTCTACATTGATGTTGTCTTTTGCACTTGTTTCATACAACTGGATACCCATCTGTTCCGCAAACTTTGATGCATCCTCTGTTAAGACCATTTTTCTATCAGGACAGTCATTCTTGTTTCCAACTAAAGAAAGAAAAAAACTTCTTAATTACTTATAGGATTGACAGAAAACTTGATCTTTATCTTAAATCTTTTAATTCAATGCCTATCATATATATATTCTAAAGGATTAGTTTAGTGGTTGATGATCTTATAAGGGTGTTTCAGCTGACATCATGAGGTCACATGACTTTGTTTACATCGCCATTTTGTCGCGCGAGACAATCGTCTACTGTACACTTATTTAAACTTACAAACTCTTGAATGTTGTTATATAAGATCATTTTCGTAAGATAATTATGCCGAATCTTGATGTGCAATTAATTGCACTAATAGACATGTGCCAGGGAATAAAAAGAATAAAACGGCTTTCAGATGAGTTAGAGACATGGGATGAAATACCTCTATAGGAAAGAGGACCTAAAAGAAACAAACTTCAATATCTTATTCCATCATCATCATCGCCATATTCAACCTTGTGGTTTGTGGGTGCACTCCTTAAGATCATTGAATGACGGTGAAATTGTGCATTAAGTCCAACACGTCTCCATGCTGCAGCAGCCATATCTGATGAAGTTAAGCCACTCCATTTTGTTAAGCTGTCAATCCATCTAGCATGGGGACAACTGGTAGATCTTCTGGTACCTGGAGGAGCCCACACATAAGGGGGAAAGGCCTTTTCTGACACAGAACTAGTGCTGTCACAACATGGCTCAATTAGGTATCCATTATCGTGGAAGGAAAATATCGTGATATATTGGTATATCGTGATATTTTTAAGAAAACTGACTCCTAGCTGACACAAATTGTTAATATCACTAACGTTACTTTTTTTATGATAAACGCAAAAAAAAAGATTTTGCAGATCTAGCAGACGACATGATTGCATGACTATTATGTTCATCACGCACGTGTTTGGTAATTCAGCCAACGTGACCATGAATCATCAAAGTGAGAGCCTGAAAGGCATGTTCTGGGCCAATTTTTGGTTCTTTTTGCAAACTTACATTGGAAGCATGCCAGTGTGGGGTGAAGGAGCACAATTTTTAATTAGTTTTTTATGTTTCACGATATTTTTGCATGTTTTTAATGGCCTAAACTTGACTTTTATATTTTAATACCGTAACGTTAGAATTGTAACATATAAAGTAGCCTAGCCTAGTTGGGCAAAAATTTCTTAGTTGAGTATTAAGTTTTTGGTATTGTGATGTGTGTTAAGGGCATATTTCATGTCGTGAGAAAAGAGATATTGTGATATCGTGATAATCGACATGTCCATGACAGCACTACACAGAACCCATAACAACAAGCTTGCTGCTCTAGGATAGTGGCTGGTGAGAAAAGCCATGTCTTCGATCAATAATAAAAGTTGTTCATTACAGATCATTTTGCCCATGTCAATCCAAGTAGGCGATGCCAGATGGTTCTGCCAAGCTCATCAAAGACTATATCAGGAACCATATGCTAATTGATCCATTACAAGAGATTTCATCAGCAGGCTTTTCACCTCTTGTTTCAATAACAGTGGTATTGAGTAAATAATTGTATGATAGAACAGAGCCAAGATAACAGAATGAAGATACACCTTTGATAGCAGGCCATTGTATGAAAATGAGGTGTTATCCATCGTGAGGTGAGGTGGGGACCATATTGTGCAGCGATGGTACTAAGTGTCTGTAATTGGCATTCTGCATCATTGGCATTTAGTGCCACAAGTGCAATGACATCTTATTCCATTAAGCAGATAATCAAGTTTAAAGTTCTTTCTTATTTGTGTAGAAGTGACTGGTGTGGTAAGTCTAACCTAGAAGGTTAGTGCCATCATCCTTACTGTCTTAACAAATGGTAATGTATTTTAAAGAAAATTATTTAAATTGTTCACTAATTAAAGGTTTTCACTTCAAACATTAAGCTGTTCTTCAGGTGATAAATTATGATCTTCTTACTACATTCTGTTTTAGTTTTACTACTTTCCCGACACATCCAATGGTTTTTAGGCCAGAAAATCGCAGAACAAAATATGATAGAATACATTAAGACTTAGGAATCTAAGGCTATATATAAGATCACAACTAGTCTGATTTTAATTAATTCTACAAAATAGTACAGAACTTTAAAATTTGATATCTAAACGAGATATTTGACTACTTTCTTCACCATTTTGTTTCCTTTAAAGTCCTCTTTAATATCAGATGGACTTGCTTGACCACTGAACTAAAGCTTAAGGCCATTTTTTGCCTTCACATTTCTCACAGCTATAGGTAGCATACGACAAGACATTTCTATAGGATAACAAAACACTATGATTAAAACCCAAATGGCAAAACAATTATACTCATTTATCATATGAACACACCGACAATGAGTACATTCAGTTTATGTTCCTTCCTGGCATCAAGTTTGTTCCAAGTCTTTTCATAATCACCTCTGCCAACAAAGTTGGATGGAGGTTATGTGTTTGCCCGTTTCTCTGTATGTTTGTCATCAAATCCCTTCATAACTGATGAATGGATTTGGATTAAATTTGGTGTGTGGTTTTGTTTCCGCTTAAAGACAAAGTGATAACAATTTGAGACACATTGGAAGAGGGGAAGGGTAAAATGGAGGGGTATGGGGGACATGTTTTTGCCTCTATTTGTTTGTTTGTTATCAAGATATCTCAAGAACTGATAATTGGAATTGGATTAGGTTTGCTGTGTGGTTTTCTTACTGCTTAAGGAAGAAGTGATTAAAATTTGGACATATTGGAACAGGGGAGGAGTGAAAGTGGGGAGTGGGGAAATTTTGTCTGTCATTAAAATATCTTAAGAACTGATGATTAGATTTGGATTAAATTTGATTTTATTACTGGTCTAGGAAGAGGTGATTAAAATTTGGGATATACTGAAGCAGGGGAATGAGACACTTTGTCTATCATCAAGATATCTTAAGAACTGATGACTGGATTTGAATCAAATTTAGTGTGTGGTTTTATATCTGCCTTAAGAAGAAGTGATTAAAATTTGGGACGTATTGAAACAGAGGAAGGCAAAAATGGAGGGTTGGGATAATTTAGGGCAAGATTCATCAACACTTAGTTGAAACTTTCCATTGGAATGTGTTGAACTCAATGAACTCATTCCATGAAAGAACAGCTATACAATGAATATTCTGAACTCAAAGAAAATCAAGTGAAGCTGTCTTTAGTATCAATGAAATCAAAATAATTGGTTTCTGCCATGAATGAAAATGAGTGAATGTGAATCTATCCTGAATAGAGCTCAAACAATGAATGCTTAGCATGAATTAAACTGAAAACAATGATCACAAGTGATGATCATGAAGTGTTTAGAATGTAAATGGCAATACAGATTGACAGTGATTATTGGGGTTGTAACTTGGTGGGTCAAGGGTTCCTGAGGTAGATTGTATTCCGGTGGGGAATGAACAGGGGCGGAGGTATTGTTTTCAGCATTTTTTCATCGTTTTGTGAAACTTACCTAATATCCTACTGACTAGTTCACAATTCTGATCTATTTCATGTAACCACCTCTTGACGTTTACAAAAGATTCTGCGCTCGTTACATCATACACCACAATAACCCCATGTGTGCCTCTGTAATATCTGTAGAAGAAATGAACCAGAAAAAAGGCATTACAAATTATACTGTACTTCAATATCGACAGCAAACTTGTTTGAAATGAGAAATGCAAACAGTTGTAACAATTACTAATATTAGTGACAACGAATTATTCAAATAGTGTATTTTTTGGGGACAAAATCAACATAATAGAACCATGTTGTAAGATCAATTATATAGGTCTTTTGTTAAGAAGAAAAACTATTGCAAAAGGGCAAATGTCCCAGCATAGCTGGAAATGGTTAAGTATTGATTCAGACTCATTTATTCAAAAATAAAAAAACTGAATCCAATGACTACAAAACTATTAAAAATTTAAAGTCTGAACTTTTACATATTTTTATTCAGGTATGTCAATTATCTACTGGAATACACAGGTGATGTGTGTGTATCTGAGATAAATATAGATTCTGTATATTATCAATTTAAGAAGCTTAAAAAATGACTTGTGTGTGGGTCAGATAAACTTCCTTTGTGGGTTTTTAAATTTTTTAGTGAAGATTTAGCACCATTTTTAACCATCATTTTTCAGGAAATTATCTCCAACAGCAAAATTCCGTCATTGTGGAAAAATGCCATAACAATTCCTGTCCCCAAAATTAAGACACCTCAAACTGTAAATGATTGACCAATTGATCTCCCTAGTATCGCTGTTAATAGTCTACAGAAAATATTACTGCCTCGTTTGATGGAAAGCGTACAGCAACTTGGAGATGTATATCAATTTGCTTATACATGAAGGGTGTTTCATGTGTAGATGCTGTACAAGTTTTAATTAACAATATAGTGACTCATTTAAATTGTAAAGAAACAACCATGTCAAAGGTTCTTTTTCTCGATTTTTCAAGTGCTTTTAATACGGTCTTGTCAAAATACCTACTTAAAGATTTGACAATATTTATAAAAGACCCATGGCTCATTTATTGGTTGGCACAGTTTCTTCAAAGGTGGACAAGACAAATTAAACTGGACAAAGGTTTGTCAGAACAATCTGAAATAAATGTAGGTGTAACACAGGGAGGCCCTCTATCTGCTGTACATTTTAGCATCTATACCGACGAAATAAGATCAAACAAAAAAAATTGTGTGATAAAGTATCTTGATGATACTGCTATTTCATGTAAAATTGCTAAAAAGTCTGTAAATGGGGATCAAGTAGAGTACCAGTCATTTATTTGTTGATGAGTCTGTGTCAAAATGTGATGAAAAGAACTTGTTGCTGGCCCCAAAGAAATCAAAGGAAATGTGCTTTGTTAACAAAAACGTTAAACATACAGGGCTTTTAAAATCAAAATCAGACAACATATTTATTCAAGGTTCAGGAATGCAAAATGTGTAAAAATTGATTATCTTGGTGTAGGTATTGATGATAATCTGACTTTTTCCCATCATGTGTCCAAAATTTTAGGTAAAGTTTACTGTAATGTTTAAAGTTTATCATACATTTTATCTTTTTGTAATCTTAATGCTAAAGTTAATCTTTTTAAATCAGTTATTTTATCACAGGTTCTTTATACTGTACCCGTTTGGTATCATTCAATCTTACAGAAAGACAAAGACAGAATCAGGATATTTTGAAGTATACTTCAAAGATTCTTAACCTACATTATCTCATGCTTATTGAAATTTTAAATGACAGGGCGAATCAGAATTCATTGCAATGGCAACAAAAATCAACAAAGAACAAAACCATTCTTTACACAATACATTACAAAGTCATCTAGTACGTTCAAACAGAAACCTTTGAAACACTAACATATTGCCAAATACAGAATAAACGTCTACAAAAATTCATTCATTTACCACGCAGCAATTACTTACAGACAGGAGATCTTAGACTAAGAATTACTGTTTTAAACCTTTTATCTTTAATTTTCTCCTTATTTATTTATTCATATTCTTTTATTTTCTGCTATGTGTTTTAAATGTATATGCATGTACTTTTTTACTTTTTACAAATGTTTTAAATTGTACTGGAATATATAATAATATCTTAACTTGGGTACTGAAGTAGCAAAAATATCAAATTTGTATTCAGATTTTTCACTATGAAACAAAATCAAAATTGATACTTCACTTTATATATCTAAGCAATGGCAACAGAATTTCAGTTCTGAAGACTGGTTATGCTATTGACCTAAAGACAACATGGAGGCAACACTAGAAATTTCCTGAAAACATCAAATCATTCAAGAATGTTTTAACTGATCCAGGTATTTTTTTGTCTTAATCCACAACTGAGACTGAAAATTCAATGTGAGCACTGAAACATTTAACAATGTGGTATCCTACTTTTTTTGTTACATTTCTTTCCAATTTAGATTTCATTATTTTAAATTGCTATTCATGACACAAATCACATGGTTTCGGTTTGATCATTACAACCAGAAAACGAAAGTGTTTAGTGATTCCAATGCATCCTTTCATTGTTGGTTGATTTTCAAGTTTTACATTAAGCCCCACTTACTCATTATATGTACATGACATCACCACCAAAAACAATAGGGCACATCTACAGACCATGGGCTATCTGTGTACCACATATGACATGAATGCAACATATATTCTTAAGATACTGTGTTTACAAGCTCTTTTAAGCAAAATCATATTAAGCCCCGCCCACTATGCATAATGATTAATTTCAACACTTTAAAACCATGAACACATACACATTTGCTAAGATCATAATTAAACCAGATATGAAGAAGAAAAAGCATGGACAAGTGGTTGCTAAAAAGCGAGCATTTCAAGATTTTTACATTAAGCCCCGCCCACTCATTAATAAGGATGACATCACTAAAATTATTAGGCACATCTGCAGACCATGGGCTATCTGTGTACCAAATATGACATGAATCCAATGTACCGTTCTTGAGATAACGGGTTTACAAGCTAGGCATAATATACACACATATACATACACCCATACATACATATACACATACATACATACATACATACATACATACATACATACATACACACATACATATACACACATACATACATACATATATACATACACCCATACATACATACACACACACAATGGAACCCGATAGATTCCTGATGCTGATCGCATTGGAAACAAAAATGTAATATCCTAAATGTTTTTGTTTAATTTCCTTTCAAGCCAGATTTAAATGCTTTAAACATTTTATTTTGTGGATGGACATACTCCTTTTTTTAAGATATGCAGATAGCAAACACATGCAAGAAACAAAAATCACACCAAAATTTGATCACTTCTGCAAACAATCATGAAGCCACTCGTTAAATCTTGATCAAAATCTATTCATACTTCTAGAGATAACAAACAAATGAACAGAACACATGACCTTCATCCAACTCTGTTGTAAGTGGTAAAGATGAAAGAAAGAAAGAATAACTGATAAAACTTGACAACAGTCACCACTAATGACAGAAACAGACTTACGTTGATGTGATAGTTCTGAACCTCTCCTGGCCAGCTGTGTCCCAAATTTGAAGTTTGACTTTTTCACCATTTACATCTATTGTTCTGATTTTGAAATCTACTCCTATAGTTGTGATGTAGGTACCTAAGCATACATGGAAAGAGAAAGGCATAAGCAAATATACATCTACCAATCAAACATGATCCATTAAACATTAATCACACGCATGGAATTCAAAGGTTAAGTAAATCACATAATATCATGGTCTACTAGATTAACGTGTTTCCATTTATCATGAGGTAATGTCTACCCTGTAATTTCTATAAATCCACTACTCAAATCAGTCTGCACTGATTTCATTCTAGGTGAATAGTCAGGATCAACCTGTATGGTGACATCTATAAATCTCTGAATGCAAAATACTACAAACTGGCCTCTCTCCCTCTATACATTCATATACAATAGTCATGACCTCCCCCCCCCCCCTACCCCTGCCCACCCCACCAACCCTGGCCTGTATAATATCAGCCCTAGGTCCTTATTTTTATATTTAGCCAAAGTATCTGTCAAAGGTAGTGCAGTCACAATATAAAGATTATCAGGTGTCATAATTATTGCTTTTCCCCATGATATCCAAAATAACATGAACTTAAAGTTTGTTTGTTTGATGAGAGTTTAACAGAGAGTTTAAATTGTGCCTGAGAGCTCAGCTTAGATCATTTCAGAGGTAGGAAGGAGAGTAAATAGGGGGAGATTGAGAGAAACACGAGAACTAAAAGCCAGAAAGTTTTGTTTCTTTTGAAGTCCTCTTTCATATAAGATAAACTTGTTTGACCACTAAACTAAACCTTTAATCTTAAATATCTCTTTATCGGAATAAGATTTTTAAATGCTTTTTGCACCAATTTGTTTCTTTTAAAGTCCTCTTTCATATAAAATAAGCCTGCTTGACCACTGAACTATTCCTTTAATCTCAAATATCTCCTTAACGGAATAAGATTTTTAAATGAATTTTTTACCATTTTGTTTCTTTTGAAGTCCTCTTTCATATAAGATAAACTTGTTTGACCACTGAATTAATCCTTTAATCTTAAATATCTTCGTAACAGAATAAAAAAAAAAAAAAATTAAATGCGTTTTTACCATTTTGTTTCTTTTGAAGTTCTCTTTCATATAATATGGACATGCTTGACCACTGAACTAATTCTTTATTTTTATCACACCAAGAATCATAAGTATAATTGCAATAAAACAATTTAGCATCAAGCATAACATAACAACCTTTATCAGATGATCTGAACATATGTTAGACATTAGGCACAATTAAAAAGAGTTTTTCATGTTATAGTTGCTGGTATTAGATTGCTAGTGAAACAAGCCTACACTGTACAAAGGATAACTATCAGAATACAGGTAGCTGCATATATTGGCTATGTATGGACTATCCCCATACTTCCATTACAACATTCAGTAACGGATTATAATGGGGGTTAAAAGGCTTTTGTCCCCAGCCCCAGATGTAAACGCGCCCTCAAAAATTGTTTTTTTATTTTCTGTTATGCTTTGGTAAACAAGTAAAAATCTTTCTGTTTATTATGTCAGTAGATATTACATCACATGTGAATGATATTATCGAGGGGAAATTGACAGATATAAAGGTTATAAACTCTCAGTCAGGGACCAGAGGCAGATAGGAATAGTCACCTCCAAAATTCTTCAGTTATGAGTGGAAATATTGCTATGGTAAATTAGGTTTTCATCGACCAAGTGTTACTGCTAATCAGGAAATTTGCTTCAATGATTGGGAATCAGCTCCTTCATTCTCAGGAAATTTTCTTCAATTTCGGGAATGTTTCTTCTAATTTCAAGAAATTTGTCAAATGTCACCAATCTTCAACATTTTGTTTTAATCTTATGTAAATAATTTCAAATTTGACCTCCAACCAGGAAGAAAATCCCCCCCCCCCCTCCTCACACCTCTACAAGGGTCACAAAACACTTTTCACTTCACAAAGCCTTGCTCCACTCCAAATTTAAGTTGAGATTGACTCCAAATCAGTTTCTTTCTTTAGCTCTAACAAGGCTTAATGCAGCCCTGACAACAAGCATTTAATATGTGTTTTACTATTCCATCCCTGCTAATGCATTATTCAACCAAATCCCTGATTTAATCAATGCGTACATGACAGGGAGAAATGAACTTCAAAATCTACATCAAGTAAAACGATATCTTTTGCGAAAAATTCACTTTCATAACAATTAAATCTCACTGGACTTTTTAAAAGTGTGTGCAACAACCTTAATAGAAATAAACCTTTACAGCCCCAGGCTAATCGACTTGGCCCAAGCAGCTGATGTATGCTAATACGATTACTTCCATTCAAGTGAACTGACAGAAGATGACATTCATTCACAGTAATGAATGGATGGATATCACGTAATGGTTTAATTTACCATTGTTTACTACTCTTGAGAGTAAAATGTACTTAAAAATTAAGATACGCACTATATCATCTATCACAGGTACAGTACGTTCAAAAATTTGAGTGATATGCAAACTTGATTTATTTTCCTCTCATTAGCCAATATTTAGACCAATCAAAAGTGCTCAAACAATTGTATTGTATATTTCCAGGGGTCAAATTTCCCACTGTTCCAGAACAGTCATTTTTAAGCAGGAACACTTAACCCTAAAACATCTGCAAGACTGCGATGTCAATAACTTGATTTCTGCTTCAAAAATATGCTTGTTATCAAACAAGATTATCATAAAAATTATTTTTTTCGCTAAGCAAAAGGTTTCTCTAAGTGTACCTGCAATTTTGTCAACACAATTAATCATTAACACACATATATGCAAGGCTGCTTGCATGTGAACAACTATACACAACTGGATGCTACATCATGTAAATACCAATATCTGACAAACATATTTGCACATATTAACCAATCAACAAGCTATTTGTAAATTAAGCTACATTTTGAAGAAAGGAATTTGTCCTGTTTGTGCAAAAAGTTGGAACACGGTGCATTCTGTGAGGTACTGTTCCATGGTGAAATATTTCATTTTCAACCCCTGATTTCTGTCCACAGTATTCACTATAACTGACCTTTAAGACACATCTATGTGTGTACATCTATTTCATTATACATTAAGATTATAATCACGACAACTGACCTTTAAGACACAGGAGTGTGTACATCTAATTCATTATACATTAAGATTATAACCCTTACTCTCCCAGCGTCACGGTGACCGTGACAGTTACGATCCATTTTCCAAAAAAATAAGCTGTAAATACGTTCATTCAAACCAGATTGAATAGATCTTTCATAATATGGTTATTTTATTGGGGGGTTAGATTGAAATTTTTTGAGTAAAATCGTTACAAAAAAGTGCATTTAAAAAAAAAATGGGGCATTTTTTTTTTTTTTTTTTTTGAAAGGCGAATGTCACACGTGAATATTTTTTCTATTTTTTTTTCTTCAGGTAAAGTATAAAGATAGTTTGAATTGTTGGTTGCTACACGATTTTTACTTGTACTTGGTCAATGTTTGTGTTTTTTTGGAGAAAATATGCCCAAATTTGTGATTTTGGGCCATTTTGGACCTTTTCTGATCAATTTTTTTTTTTAAACGGCCCAAATATTGTATTGGAATTTTTAAAATCTCTACGGGTAGAGGAGAAATAGATCGTTCAGACGAACTATTACAATAACAGATGCACCCCCTCTACTTGCCTAAAAGGTCTCTGATGATGACGTCAATTTGCGTCTTTTTTTTTTTTTTCCTCGCACATTCGACATCACAAAATGGCGACATATAAGTTACAACGTCAAACGTGCCTTCCGACTCCTATGTTTTCTTCAGAATAATGATGACTCAGAGGGGTCGGAAGGTACTTCTGATGAAGAAGATGTACCAGAACTCGACCAGATTGAGGAAGAGGAGAATATAGAGCCTGCTGAGATGGATAGTGATCTGTTCCAAATTACGGAGTTGGTAAGTGTTTTCTTTCAAAAATAGCGAAAGTACTACATTGTAAATGTGTAGTAATAAAATAAGGCTTATAGAATTATAATGATAAATTAGTGGGGATTTTTTGCTTGTTACGATAAACAAGTAAAAGGGACACTAAAATCACATATAAAAAAAAGGATTTAGGTCCTTTCTATAATAGCCCGGATGAAACAAATGAAAGCTGAACCCCAATACTAACATTTCTAAATGGACTGAAATATATGTATTTCCCAATGGCAAAATTGTAAATTTAGGCCTACTAAAATATGTGTATTCCCAATTTCACAAAATCCAAGTTCCATTATTTCAGGGGCCGAAATTACAATTTTATGGGGGAAAGTGGAGTAGGGGTCACATGTTAGGGCAAAATACACATGTTGGGGGTGCCCCAGGCCCATTTAGAGGAAAATGCTTGTATATAGGCCTAGTACCGGAACATTATTTTGATGCCCCATTTTTTGGGACCATGATCCTTTTCACCTCCCCCTGGCTATGCCACTGTTGTGGTGATGACTAGATCGATAAAACAAACATTTTGGACCCCTGTATGTAGCCCCAGGCTTCCTGGCTGTAAAAGTCTGTCCCCACTGTTACCACAAAATTGTGGGGCAGGTTAGAAACCACAATAACATGTTATGCGATAACATGTTATGCGTATGCTTGAAGAGGACGAGCCGCCCGCTACTAGAAACCACAATAACATGTTATGCGATAACATGTTATGCGTATGCTTGAAGAGGACGAGCCGCCCGCTACTCCCCAACCCAAGAGAAGAGGGACAGACCGTTGAAGATGAGCCCAGGCCCCTCTTCCAGGCCTTCCGCTGCAGTCTCGCCACCATCACCACTCAAAGAAAATCCGACTGCAGCGGAAAAAGCTGTCTTCAAAAGCAGGGAGAAAGTGCGAATGCTTGGCTGCAGGAGATACAACGATCGAAGGTCATCCCTGCAGCCGATAAAGACTATCATCTGTGGGAAGTACTGGTGGAGAGTGACCGGGATCGACACGAGGTCTTCGGTAACTGGTTATGGCAAGACCAAACTAAAGTAAGTTGAATGAATATAGTTGCAATTTTTTTTATATATTTTTTTTTATTCTATTTGCAGCAACAAGGTATAGCAGAAGACTTTACAAATTTGGACCTTTTCGGCAAACATTTCTTATGAATTCCATGTGGAATGAACAGAAGTAAGTGTTCAATAGATAATCAGCATAGTCTATCAACATAAAAGTAGCTTGTAATGGCTGAAATTGGGTCAGAAATAAACAAAAAACACTTTCGTGCATAATAACTGAGGTAAATGACCTAATTTGCACCATTTGCATCATTTCTTATTTTATTTTTTGCAAATGATGATGTAAACATCTTGATTTTCTGCATTCTATTAGTTTTGGACATCATAGAAGGGGAAAATGCATTTTTTTGGAAAATTTAGTGCCATACACTATTAGATAGATTATTCACAGAATTGGGGGATAATTTTTACGTCAAAATGTACCAAATTTTTCATATTTGCGTCATTTTTTTTCTCTTCTGATTCCTAAAAATCCATGAATAATATCAAATAAAAGGTCTTTCTAAGGACGATTCAGAAATTCTATCCATATTTTTTTGCTATTTAGCCACAAGGCACAAGCGTGTCATAAAGATAGAATGTTTGGAGACCTAATATGCTAATTCAATAACCTAATTTGCATATTTGAGTTCGGAAATATGCACATTTTTGGAAAACATGTTAGCTTTCATAAAAGTCGAACTTGTTTTGGTACAAATGGAACAGAAAGTGCTGAAAAAATCCTCTTTCCAAAAATTTCAGAAATAGCTTATTCTATTTTTGGAACCTTGGGAGAGTAAGGGATAAACAAGTAAAAATTGGAAGCATAAGAAAGATACTAAGCTAAAAAAATGTTCTCTATTTTATGAAATGTTTAAATAAAAACATACATGCATGCCAAAGCTATACTAAATTGAAAGTGGCTGAAACACATTTGAGGAATTATACAGACATAGATAAATAAAGCTTCAGAAACAGATCACCATGGAAACAGGTCACCGGGGAGACAGGGATGTAATTGATGCACAAATGAGATCAGGCTAGGTTTGAAAGACAACATAGAATGCCAAGGGGCTGTTATTCACAGGCAAATATGTAAGAAACTCACAATCTCTCCAAATGTACTAATAAATCTTTAAACCAAAAGTTAAACCAAACCTACAGTTTTCATAGGCTATGAAATAAAGTACACTGCAGTACCCACATCTTATCTTGCACTTCTTTAAAGCAAGGAGCAGTTTTAAGAAATTCTTGGAAGATGCTTAAAGTGAAAGCAAGTGACTTACCTGAAAATGTATTATCTGCAAATCGCAACAAAAGACTGCTTTTTCCAACACCTGAAAAGAACAAAATTGAAATGGATGTTATATTATATATGGGCCACTGTGCAAAACAAAACACAAGCACCAGTTGTAAGCTCGGGAAGAAGTTTAATGGTGTTAAATCATACCTAATGTTATGGGACAACTTCTATAGGAGAAACTTCCCTTGAAAGGATTGCCAGCCTTTGTCTGGTTAAAACTACAAAAAATCCATGATTTTTAACAATACTATAAAATGCAAGAAACAGTGTTATTATCATAATGGGAATAATGGGAAAAACAAAAAAAAATAACAATGTTTCATTACACATCTTTCATTACCCTCTTTAAAAAGCCACAGAAATCGGGTCATTTTTAATTAATACTATGCAAGCTTATGCAGTTATCAGTTGTATGACTCACCCCTACTACCTCCGGCAATGTCAAAGGTGAGTCAGTGAGTCACATGTGTGTCATTGTACCAAATTATCAGTCACCAGAGGAAGTCTGGGGTGGGTCAATGTACCCGTTGACTTTGTACAGAGGTGATTGATTTGGGGTAAGTTATTTCACAAAAAATGTCAGTTACCCAAGTGACTGAGGGGTGCGTCAATGTATATGTTTTGTCCACCAACTTTGGTGCAATGACTCACCTTGTCCGGGGGTGTAGGGGTGAGTCACACAATTGTCAAGTGTATTATGCCCCAGTGCAGCCATCAAATGTACAATATGGCACTAACCACATAATTACCTTAAAGAGCTTCTATCTTTAAAATGGATTTCTATTGTCAAAATGACCTGGAATAAAGCCTTCACATTACCATCATACTCTTTTTCTGGTACTTAATTAATTCTGTACCAGAATAGCAAGCCAAAAATGTGTTAGCTATTCAGGTACAGACTTGTTTTAGGTACCAAAAAAGGAGTATAATGGTAATGTGAAGGTTTTATTCCAGTCCATTTTGACAATAGAAGTCCATTTTGGAAAATAGAAGCTGTTCTTACTACAAAATCCAATGGAAAAGATTACAATTTTAGTCAATATTAAGAAAAAAAGCATACCATGATTAAGTATATGTAATCTTTCTGATAGGTGCAATTACAGTTAACCAAGAGTATGTGCAGAAGACATATCGCTGATTTTTACTAAGAGGTGGGGAAGGGAAAGTGTTAGGCGTAAGAGTTGGAAAAACAGCCTCAATCCCTTTGTCATTGCACGTGTTCTATTAATGCCCAGGTATTGAGAAGCAGCAAAGTACACTTCACCAAAATTTGTGAATAACATTGCAAATAAGCAGAGAAAAAGTAAGAAAATACATCTTAAATGAGAAGAAAAAAAAGGTGTTAATTGATGCCTCTGTTTGAAAAATTCCACCTCCTACCAACATTACTTCTGTGATGCTTTTTTCACACCTGTTGCATGTACAACATTAGGTAGCACAGAACTAATTATTTCCCCTATTGAAACCAATGATGAAAGAGTCAAGTTTGGGGTCGTTTTTGTACCAAAATGTTATAGATTTGGGATCTTTTGTAATGTTTCCCGAAAAGTACCATGTAATATCTCTCGGATGAGGGTACTTTCAATAAAAAGGGAGTCACCAGAGGTTTTGGCCCTTTTTTTAGGCTGAAGTGAAGAGGTGTTATACACTCTCACCAAATCACTCAAATCTTGATATGGGTCCATGGTAAAATAGTTCCCCATGAAACTTTTATCGAAACAAATCTCGATAAGTTTCGATATATATAGTCAAGACCTATTCCTTCTCAACCATTCCTGAAATTTTCAACTTCCCTGCTTCCTATCCCATAAAGTGGCACTTCTTAAAAATATTTTTAATATCCTTTTCTCTGGCATGAAAATAGCATGAAACATAAAAAAAAATTATTAAAAATTGTGCTCCGTTACCCCACACTGGCACGTTCAGATAAAAGTTGACAAAAAGAACCAAAAATTGGCCCAGAACATGCCTCTCAGGCTCTCACTTTGATGATTCATGGTCATGTTGACTGAATTACCAAACACGTGCGTGATGCGTGATGAACGTAATAGTCACACGATCATGTCGTCTGCTAGATCTGCAAATCATTTTTTCTTGCGTTCATTATAAAGAAGTAACGTTAGTGATATTAACAATTTGTGTCATGGGTCAGTTTTCTTAAAAAGTATCGCGATATACCAATATATCGCGATATATTTCTCCAGGATAATCGATACGTAATAGAACCATGTTGTGACAGCACTAATTTCAACCAGTAAACACATCATTTCATCTTCATCTAGGACAACAATTTATCTCAAAGTTTAGGGGATGCAAAGGTTAATTTTAGTTGAATCGTACTAAGCTTTCCAGACATTATACTCATTGACTGTAAAATCTCTGAATAGTACTTTTTTGTAATTCCCTGACACAGTCAAGGAATTAGCCAATTAACAGACACCATCCTAACTCGCTACCGAAATCAAATGCTAGCTGCAACCTTAAAGACTGCATAACAGTCCAAAAGTTTCAAATATTTTTCAGATATAAAATATTTCTGTACATTCCTTGACCATTTAAGATGGCAAAACCTTCCCAGGAATAGAAATTGAAAGTCCCAAATTTCTAACCTTTCGAATACTAAGAAATATAATCAAAAACTGCCCTGCATGTATCCCTCAAAGTCATGAATGTGATATTTTCTGGGATGCCTCCTTGGACGATAAGCTGTTTTGTACAGGTACATGTATAATACTGTAGTGCCTCCATTTAATTTCAAAAGCGCATCTCTTCCACATGTATGCAAACTTGCAGTCTTTCCTCAAACAGTTTCCGCAAATTGAAATTGCATGACCTTGCTTTCTTTGTACCTCCTACAACTATGAACAATAATCAATATCATACTGAAAACACAAACAACCAGACATCCCAAATGATACAATTTCCCTCGTCACTAATAACATGCTTTCCAGCCTCTGTCACACCTGACATCCCACCATGTGTTCCACATGCCATACCATGCTACTTCCCTCCTTACAGGAAATCATACATGAAAATCCAGATGCCATTCTACCACATGACCCATATGTCATCAAACCTGCAATGAAGATGACAGCCCACCGTGACTTGCCACCCTGTCTCACAAGCCATCCCACCCTGTCCCACAGGCCATTCCATGTTATCCCACATGCCATCCTACCCTGTCCCATATGCCATCCCACCTGAAATGCAGATAACTTCCATTACATGCTATCCCGTCCACATGCCATGCCACCCTGTCCCACATGTCATCCCACTCTGTCCCCATGCCATCCCACCTCATGACACAAGCCATCTCAGCCACCCCAAATATACTATTAACCAACAAATCATTCCAACCTTCAATACTCCTTTGCAGCCCTTCCCCATAACTTAAATCTGACACTCCTAATAAAAACATGCTCAACTTTTTTTCCCTTATAAACCAAATAGGGCTGATCTACAGTATCTACCAAATCAGAAGAAAAGTTCATTGCAGATTAATTTGGAGTTTATCTGAAGTTTATTATGTTTTCACTCTATTCAAGCAAAGACTTTGTATTTTCCCTATTCATTCCTTAGACACATAATTATGAATACCATTCAGTCGTCAGTTCCATTATTCAACTTTTATTCATCCCAGAACAAACATTTAACTTGCTATTCAAGTATGAAATGCATTTCTTCAAAGTTATTTCAAACCAAGATTTTCCTTTATACAAATTTCTTTCCATAAAAATAGTTGGAATTCATTTTTGAGGGCTAAAATCTATTGTTCCCCAGTAGCTGAACAATGCAAGAGGTCGGACGGACAATGGATGCGGACGGACAATGGATGCGGACGGACAATGGATGCGGACGGACAATGGATGCGGACGGACAATGGATGCGGACGGACAATGGATGCGGACGGACAATGGATGCGGACGGACAATGGATGCGGACGGACAATGGATGCGGACGGACAATGGATGCGGACGGACAATGGATGCGGACGGACAATGGATGCGGACGGACAATGGATGCGGAACAATGGATGCGGACGGACAATGGATGCGGACAATGGATGCGGACAATGGATGCGGACGGACAATGGATGCGGACGGACAATGGATGCGGACGGACAATGGATGCGGACGGACAATGGATGCGGGCGGACAATGGATGCGGACGGACAATGGATGACGACCAACAATGGATGACGACGAACAATGGATGACGACGGACAATAGATGTGGACTAACGGACAGATGGTAAAAATGTTATATCCCCTCTTCACTAACTTCGTTGGTGAGGGAATAATTAACTCGGTTGCATCCATCAATGTTCTAAATTTTTGTATATCTCAACAATCAAACACCACCAAGTTAATCAGTACCAACTATCTATATTGACTCAGTGCCCAAAATAAAACAAATGTACACAGTCATCAACTTAATAACCTAAAACTATAATTAAATTTGTATGCATTTGATGACTAAAATAACAACTAATAGCATGGACATATTGTCTGTGTGAGATACAGATTTTAGTGGATTGCTTTATATTTCATCCCAATACAAAACTAATCTTAGTCAGTATAAAATAGAAAGAAGCAGACTTGTCGCAATAATTACCCTAAAACTAACATTCCCTTTCCTCCTTTAACTGTTTCCATTTACTAGTGTCAAAACTATTGCAACATTTACAGCATTTATAAGGACATTTACAGCATTTATAAGGACATTTACAGCATTTATAAGGACATTTACAGCATTTATAAGGACATTTTCAGCATTTATAAGCCCATTTACAGCATTTATAAGAACATTTACAGCATTTATTAGGACATTGACAGCATTTATAAGGACATTGACATTTACAGCATTTATAAGGACATTTACAGCATTTATAAGGACATTTACAGCATTTATAAGGATGTTTACAGCATTTCTATGGATGCTTGGAGCTTAATCTAAGAGCATTTACAGCAAAATGAAATGCTTTATGTCCATGTACTGAGGAGATGTACAGGGGACAAACTGTCCCCAGAGTATTTTTACTTCCATTGCATGCTTTGTTCCACATTGGGAGATAAATTTGGGGAAATATGAAATTAAAACTGAAGGGAATTTGCATGAGATTTCCTGATAAACAGCAATGCTTTGGAGGGAAATTTTGTGCAGTTGGATGCACATTATGCATACATCGCACGCTGCCTTTGCTTTGGTGACACATATATTTTGTACATTATCTATTGTGCTGCCATCTCAACTGTTGTGCCCCCAAAAAAAAAAAAAAATTATATTAATAATGATAATAATAAATAAATAAATCCACTGGAAACACCACTGCATTTATGAAACCTACAGCACCATGAAAATGTTATGAATATGGCATGAAAGCTTCACGAGTTATTGAACGAAAACTGTACATGACAGACATATGGAAAGACAGACAGAAAGACAGACAGATAAACAAAAAGACGGACATGAAAAGAAAGTTGACAAGCCAACAAAAAGACTTTTGAGCCTGTTCAGGCTTCAGGTAAAAATAACATCTGTGAAAAGTTTGTGGATTTTTATACACAAATAAACTCCCCCCTTTCTTACTGTGATTCTTTCAAGTTTACACTTTGTACAGGCAAAGTTTAGTATTAACTTCTGTGACAATGATGAGAAGGTTAACCGAGGTCAGGAACCCACTCTAACAACAATTTCCATTTGATCACAAAAGCAGGCAAAAGTACCTTCTTTTGTTATTACAACAAAGCTTACAAATATGGGGAAAAAGCTAAACAACAAACTTCTTCCAAGTAAATGTTTGAAAATATTATGAAAGTAAACACTGGCAGTTGCATTAAAGGAGACATAAAGTAGATCTGATACAATCATTATTTCATATGATAGAGGATACAAATCTTAACCAATTGCCAAACACAGCAGGTCATAATATTATTCCTATCTCAAGTTATTCATGTTTAAAATCGACACATGGGGGCTGCCATTTTGTTCAATTCTGTATTGAAATATTGTGCATGATGTTTGTTTGTTTTGATGAAGGCTTAGCTGCACCACAACAGTGAGGGTGCATGATGACATAATTTCCCCAATAGGGACATAAGGATTATAATGTATTTCTTTATAAATGTGTTAAGTTTTGATTCCAAAATGATGTGACACAAAGTTTTACCAGCATGTTTTGATAATTTCATGTGTACACAAAAATTAGTTAGGAAACTTGAGGTTGATTATAAAGAAATACAAAGCATTCCACCATCCTGCTGGACTCGGTCAGTTCCCAGCCTCGCATTAATGAGGTACTGTGACGTTATTCTCTTTGACCAGGACTCCATCCACTTTCAGAATTTCACAGTTTTCGCGAAACTGATCACTTGATGACACAGTTTTTTATCACGTGTGATGTCACCTGACAACATTGTAGCAGTAAAGATGGTAAGTTAGGTGGGAGTTGGTTGATTTTTCATATTTTTAGATACTTCAATATTGGCTTCATGTTTGCATGGAATTCATTCCGAACCCCTGACCAGATTCCTTCAGATTAGGCTAAAACTATTGATAATTCTTTAGACAACGCAATAAGCTTTCTGCCAGTACCAAATTTGTATGGGCCCGGTGGCGATTAGTGACAGTAATTTGAAACTGGCCACCATTACAGAGATTAGCATTAAATTTTATGTGGATTTTTATCGCGATCAAGAGTAAGTTAGTGTGGTAGCTAGGATATGATTGATTGTTTTGCATCCATCTTATTTATTATACTCTGACCTAGCCTATGGGCCTAGTAGTAGTAACAGTCATTCAATTTGTTTTATTATGTGCAGCATTGAATCAAAATTATTGTTCACCATAAGCATATTTGAAATGTATTGTAATAGTGATTGACAGACCGGTGATTTTTTAATCATTATTCAATTTGAAGTGTAAGCAAGGTCTGTTGTGAAAATGAGAATAGTGTGTCCATACTTAAAAATCAACCATGGATCTAGGTTCTATATTTACAGGATAAAATTAACAATCAGGTTATTTTCAATGTCAACCTAGTGTGTTGCCGTGTTGGTATGCCGTCTTTTTATAATTGTCTTGAAATACCGCATTAGACAATGAGGAAATACTGCAAGACCAAGATATCTATAGACTGCAGATTATGTACTAGTTAAGGCCTTAGCTTGAGGACTTAAATATGATCTGAGTGGTTGTGAAGGCTTTTCCTGTTGATGTGTATGTGTTTTCATTTTTCCTAGCATTTCATTGATAATTTCTATTGACAAAATTCAAGTGGCACTACATATATTCAAATGTAGGCCTACCTTGAATGGGGATTGTTTTTAAGGATTTTAAGTTGTGAATTTTTTTATATTTTTGTCTGAAACAGTTGAAGAACAAGGGTATATAAATTGTCAGTACCAGGAATAAATCGAATGTTGAAGAAAAAGTGTCTTTCTCCTCTGAATAGCATTATCAATTTTCATTGTTGCAAGTTAATGCCATTGTGCAAATAAGGATATGCCTATATAGAACACTAATTTTAGTGTACATGTGGTCCTTTTATAGAATACCACCATTATATGCCATACAATAGGCTAAAGTATTATACATTTTCATACAACGGGTACATGAGTATTAACCACTGTTATGCGAAGCTTTAGACTATTTTGTGAATTAGGTGATTTTCCAGGGCAATTTTTATTTTCAGTGTTTGGGTTTAGAGGTCATTCTCACACTACGAGTTAGTGTCTTTCTGACCATCTGAATGTGATTTCCTGCCAGATTAATCCCTAGGTCCATCAAAAGAAATTGAATATTTTTTGTTATGTTTGAATCCGTGTAATTTTAATTGGCATAATTTATTAAATTGCTATCATAGTAAATTACCAAAATATTCTCAATTTAAAATTTTGTCAGAGGCAGAGTCCAATCCATAGTTCATGCTGATGAAAATGTACACCAATAGGCCTACAAAGCAACAAGTGCATGAAATTAGGGATTTGTTATTTTGGATACGTAATTTCTGGTGAAGTTGGTATGTTGGCAGTATAAACAAATATAAATGTATTTAACTCTATGAATTATAGCAAAAGATTAGTGAAAATACTACTGCACAGGCTGAATTTGAGAAAATCAGTATTATACACCAAGGTTCTAATTATCAAAACCCTACATACACTGAGTGTATTCAGTTGGCTCAAGGTGCTCTGTTGTCATTAACTATCATTCTTTTTATTTGAATTTGATATACAATTAAGATTTCCATGTAATCTGAAGTATATACTGTTTGTTATTTCAAAGATACACGTAATCAGGGGTTTACGAATGGTTTGTGGCTATTTCGCGAAGACACCATTTCATATTGTATGTATACAGCATGCACATGCAGACATGCGAGATTATAATACAGATGAAAACAACACCATGTGACTGCACATTGTCTAATCATGATATGGATCATACAATATTAGCGAAATCAACATGGTTCCTCTGGAATTAGGTGCAAAATTTAGGAACCCCTGACCGGATTCCTCTGATTTTCATGCTTACTTTCATAGATTTAGAAACAGAAGGAATTTTTCTATCACATTTGTAAAGATCGTATGGGCCCAAGACTGGAAATGTGGTTTGTGACCAACTTTTTTTGCACCCATTTTTTCCAAATATGAAATCGTTTTAAATCCTTCCAATTTTCATTATTTTTTGCTCGGATTTCTTCAAATGTTAATGGATAGTATTATCAACCATTTATCTGCCTAAATTTCATGTATTAATAAAGTTTATTTGTCTTAACAAAGCTGTAATCACCTTCGAAACACAACATGTTTCAGCTCATTATATATTCATAAATCTGAGTGGGCGGAATACGCACAGAAGAGAATAAGTGACTTTTCGCAGAGCTGGGAACTGACTGGGCTGAAGATATCATAATCTGCATGTTTTCAAATCAAAATGGCAGCTCCCATGGTACTATTAAGTAGTAGCAATAAAGTTTTGAATAAGTACAAAAATGTATTAAGATTGCTTCAGGGGTTATAAAACCTGTCTCATAAAATTTGTTAGTTTCAATTCAATCAAATGAAATAAGGATTATGTCAGACTTTGTCATCTTTAAACTGATGTTACAGTATATGTGGGCACACAAAGGAAACATTCCTTCTTCAGGATGTAGTAAAGACTTCCTACAATATGTCTCTATTACATAGCACTCACTGCATGTTGCAACAGCATTCTTTGCTCAAATGAAGCCATCTTGTTTTTCTTGGCAATTTTGGCCTTCCATAGAAAGTAAAACTTTACGGCCGTATATTTTCCTCCATATGCTCTGTGGCTATATGAAAGGTAATCTATTTGAGCATAAAAACTTGAAGCTTCTTTATTATGTTTATCTTACTAATGAGGAAACTGAACAACAAGCTAAAGATGAAGCTAAACTGTTGGCCTCATCATGAATCAACAAATTTTATTATATCATTCCACAGTCCACCTAATGTGCATTCATCATTGGATTGGTTTTCGACATATGTCTGTTTCAAGTAATTTCAATGGTCAAAATTATCAATCTGAAATCGCCAATCAATCAAAATCAAAGTTATGAACAACTTCTTTCTATATGAAAATTTTAAGCATTTTCATCGGTTTAAACCACCAAATCATTCAGAATGGAACATAAACTCCATTAAATCAAACATATATCAAATTTCTTTCGATAAGACAATTTTGAGCGCTTTGGCTAATATCACAATATCACTCAGAGACTGAACATATATTTGATTCCATATCTTTGCAATTCAAGATTGCTATGCATAAAAACAATTCATGTTCTGCCCCACAAATGACACTGAACTATTTCATATCTACAATATACAATCTACATGGAAGTGTCACCTCTGTCATTATCGGATAATGTCTTGAGTTTTAGTTGTACAATTTCTCTGCCGACTTCAAAAATTCCCTCTCCTTACCAAGTCCAAAATCAAAGTCTTGATTCATTTCCATCACAGTCCATACACATCAGCTATCATTTCCTTTTCAGCAATGTCAATGAACTTATTGTAGTAGTAAGATTGGCACAGAAGAATCACTTAATATGAAACTAGCCTAAATTTAGAAACAGAAGCAGATGGAGTGTGTTCTCACTTGATCTCGTGATCAGGCCCACTGCAGAAGATAAATTCACCAAATTTTTACTGTGAGTACACTCACTAAATTTGATCGCAGTCACTTGATTTTGATCCTAGTTGAAGGTAGGATCATGATCCGGAACAGGTGAACAGATCACTAAGGAGATTCAAAAACCAGAAAACCAAAGGTTTTGAGGTTCCAACGCAGAATAAGAATTTTAAGTTTGAACTATTGTAGCCTATAAGAAATGTTGTATAACACAACGGGCTTAACGTTACAATGACAACAAAATAAACTTAGTTCTCACAAAAATGGAATTTCACAATAAATTAAATTCAACCATTATCCCATTAACATGTATGCACTTGCTAACAACATAATTATTTTAAATATGAAACAAAACAGACATGTGGTTTTTAAAATATAAGCGTTTTAACATTTTAACATTAAGCTCTGCCTATTCATTAATTTGCATGACATTGCCACCAAAAACAATAGGGAACATCTACAACCATGGGATATTAGCCTGTTTGTGTACCACATATGAACTGAATCCTATGTATAGTTCTTGAGACACTGTGTTTAAAAGTTCTTTTCAACAAAATCATGATAAGTCCTGCCCACTATGCATATTAATGAAATTCAACATTTTTGTGCCATGAACATGTAGACATTAGCTAACATTATAATTACACTAAATATGAAAAACAGAAATGTAGTTATTAAAATATGAGCATTTTAAGACTAAGCCCTATCTACTCATTAATATGCATGACATTGCCACCAAAAACAATAGGGCACATCTGGAGACCATGGACTATCTGTGTACCACATATGAACTGAATCCCATGTATAGTTCTTAAGGTACTGTGTTTACAAGCTCTTTTCAGCAAAATCATGTTAAGCCCCACCCATTAAGCATATTAATGAAATTCAATATTTTTGTAACATGAACATATAGACATTAGCTAACAACATACAGTACCGATGCGAGCAGTTTGACACCAGCAAGTTTTTTCGGCGTTTTACCGGCGCTTTACCAGCATTTCACCGGCGCTTTACCGGCGGCTTCACCGGCGCTTTACAGGCGAGTTTGAAAATGACAAAATCGGGAGATATTTTGTTCAGTTTCACAAGCCATCGCCACTGCGAAACAAATTACATTAGCGTCGTTTAGTGTCATTATAACATCAAAATATTGCCGTGGCCGTTCAGTTAAGTAATCAATGAAAGGTCTGAATTGAGTGAAAACGTTCGACAATATCAGAAGCGCAACGGGAGTTTGAAACATCATATCCAAGTATTATTAGGGCCTACATCAATTGTATGTGAACATCACATCGGATTAATCAGATCGGAATATTACAACATCACATCGAAATAATTAAATTCATTCATGAATTTAATAACGACAAGTCGTAACTGGAAATAAAGTTTCTGCTCTCCTTCGAGTTTAGTGTTTTCCTTTTCAATGTGCAGATTATTTTTAGTCGCTAGTGCAATATATTGCTTGTACTTTTTTCCTATTCTGTTATTCTTAATTCCAACATTTTGTAACTTACATTTGTGTATGTAAGTAAATTCAATCACGGTGAAATAGATAAATGCATAACCAACAAATTTAAGCAAACATTTTTGCCATATAATTGATCCATGGAATATTTCGAAAGCATGTCAACTTGTTAAAAAAGGTTAGCAAAACTGTTTTCCGACCTCAAAAATGCAATTCTTTAGACGAGACAGAAAAAGCTGCGCAATGTTTATTGCAGCGAACGGCAAATTGTTAGGACTTTGAAATTACGGGAAAAGATGTACAAATCGCACTTGGAAAAAGTATGGGAAAATAAACAACGAAATTAACAACATCAACTTACTCAGATATTTATATTCCGAATATTAAAGTCCTGGTCCAAGAATTTGTTTAAACCTTAAAAAAACAAGTTTCCAAAGATAAAGAAAATTTTATTGAAACTTCTCCAGCATAGAAAATAAAAGAAAACAAAAAGTATAAAAGCTGTAGAACTGCAAACAAATGTTATTTCCTTGTTTTGAAAATGAATTTTCTACCATCTTTGCACAAAACAAAGAATGAAAAAAACTTCCATAAACCAGTGGTGCATTCCTTCCGAGTAGGAAGCTGTCGCCCCAGTTAATGGCCGCCAAGCTAATGTATAGCAAATTATTACCACACATCGCATCATGTACTTTTTAACGCAAAATCATTAGAACTGTCAGAAAAACAACAAAATATCTCGTTCAATGATATGCCGCCCGCGTCCCCCTTCACATGTTACTACTAGGTGGTTTATAACATGGCGACAGGATTCCTCGAACTCTTCGGCCATGCAGCACTAAGTTGTTGAAAGAAAAGAAATACTGCATGCATTGATGACACTTTTATGTAAACATTTTAAATGGAGAAAAGCCGTAAAATAAAAATGAATAAAAAGACAACAATACCAAAACCGGGAGGGGGAGTGGACATATACCATTTTGTGAATTGAGAAATTTGAGGAAATTCACTGAGCACGGGAGAGGGATGATGGAAGCATCGCCTTATCTTCATTCGGAAAAACAAATGAAAATGGGGAGGGGGAAGGACAAAATCATATACCAAGTAAGTTTCACGGTAGAAAGAATTCCCCCACAAATTTAATGTTTGGTGATCAAATTTGCCGTTTGAAACCTGAAACGGGGAGATCTTAAGAAAGAAGCATGGCACTGCCACCCCCACCTCACCCCTATAAACCCCTTTCTTACTATTCGTGCTACTTCCATTTTTTGTGGAGAAATTTAAGCAAATGGGAGAGGGGACGATACGATCTACAAGATTATGTTTTAATAAAAGAGATTGCCTCCACCCCAAATTAAAGGAGATCATAAGCTAGGAGATCATAACAAAGATCCACTCCCCCGCCCTCCTCGCCTTCCCCGCCCCCATCTTGCTGTCGTATTACTTTAATTTTTGTGGAAAGATTGAAGAAAATTGGAGAGGGGACGAGATAATCTACCAAATTATTGTATGTTTTCATTTAGGAGAATGCCCCCACCCTAAATTCGATAGCCTGATAATAATAAATTAAACATGTAGAAGAAGGAATCACCCTAGAGTACCCCTCCAAATCGCTATTAACTGATGTGATCCCCGATCCCCATAACCACCAAACTCCAGTTTGTGTCTTTAGACTTCCAATATTTGGAAGACAACATGAAAATCGGGAGGGGGCATACACCTTTGTAAGTATTTCCCTTTAAATGTGAATATCGTAAGTGTTCCCCTTTAAATGTGCCAATCTTAATTAATTAGACCGCGCTAGGCCAAAGTCCAAACGCAGCTGGCGTCAATTTGTAAACAAATCTGTCAAAGGTGCTGGGAATGGGGGCAGCGGCATTCTTTATGATTCTTTAGAAGTTTGCAGTGTTTTTGCGGAATGTGTTTCATAGAGATTAATTTCAATGGAGTTTTATGTTCTTAAGTTTCGGGTGAGAATTAGAATATATCTGTTGGAAGGAAAGACATTTTCGCACAATATTATTGTAAAGAAATAATTTAGCACCTAGGCTTATCAAATAGTGGGAGCACATGTGTGTTTCTGTTTACTTACGTCAGTGATTTCGGACATAGATTGTGATGTAATTCTTTTCAACATGGAGGTCTACACTGAGCAAAGAGTGCTAGTTCAGAATTTTATTGTTCTCATTTAATTTTATTTTTTCTATTTTCTTTCCAATTCACTTTTACTGTATATGGAACAACTATGGCTATTCTTGACTTCTCAAAAGCCTTCGATAAAGTCCCACACCAGCGCCTGTTATCCAAACTTTCCGCCTATGGCATTGATGGAAATCTCCTGGCCTGGTTTGCATCATTCCTCAACAACCGCATCCAGCGTGTTGTCTGTGATTCTAAACAGGTTTTATCCGGTGTACCACAAGGTACTGTTTTGGGTCCATTACTTTTCCTTTTATATGTAAATGACATCCCTAATAATATAAACAGCACAGTTAGACTGTTTGCTGATGACTGCCTTGTGTATAGAACAATTGATAACCCCTCTGACCAACAAATCCTCCAAGATAATCTTAACAAACTTGAACAATGGCAAAACAAATGGCAAATGAATTTTAACCCCTCTAAATGCTACATCTTGTCAATTTCCTCTAAAAAATGCTTTAAATCACCTGTTTATACCTTTTGCAACCTACCACTAAAACATGTCAACTCCCACCCATACCTAGGTGTTGAAATTGATAATAAACTTAGATGGGATAAACATATACATAACATAACCAAGAAAGCAGACTCTGTACTTGGCCTATTAAAACGTAACCTCTCAAACTGTCCCACCAACATTAAATCCACTGCTTATAAAGCTCTAGTCAGGCCAGTACTTGAGTACGCATCAGCAGTCTGGGACCCCATCACCAGTGCGATGTGGATAAACTTGAATCTGTTCAAAGGAGAGCAGCCAGGTTCTGTATGGCAGACTACTCTTATAAATCTAGTGTAAAAAACATGCTTCATAAATTAGATTGGCCCCTGCTAAAAACAAGAAGACACAACACCCGGCTACGTATGCTATATAAAATCAATAACAATCTTGTCGCCATCAATAAAGATGAACTTATCCCCACCGTCAGAACTAATACAAGAAATAATCATGACTTTAATTTTCAGGATCACCTATGCTAAAAAGAATGTATATAAACACTCTTTCTTCCCTCACACACTAAAGGATTGGAATGCTTTACCGCCAGACATTGTACATGCACCAAGTCTCAACTGTTTCAAAGCTAAACTTACTAACACTTGTATTGCTAACTAGTTTTTTTATTTATTTTTTATTTATTTTTTTTACTCATACTTTATACGCTCAGTTGGTGTTCATGTCCTCTTGAAGGATTTTTGCCGACTTAACCAATTCAGATTCAGATTTTTAAAAGTTTTTGACAACGTTTCTTAATATTTTGGTAGAAATATTTCACGAGTTAAAATTTTACTCGACTATTTGGAATACTATATATTTCGGAATAAAACATGGAAATCTCAGTAAGTTAAACTTGTTTAATTTTATTGCGCCGATCCTTTTCATTTCGCTTATCATTTCAGTTTTAGTTTATATTATTCTATTCAATTTTCATTTTATGATGTATATAAAAAAAAATGGCTGTGCCCGCCCTGATAGTGCAGACACAAGTTGCGTTGCCACGGTTTCTTACTTTTCAGGTTGTAATTTTTTGTTGAACTTATTGAAAATAAATAATGATCGTAAATTTCTGTGGTACACTCTGCATCGTCGTTACCAATTTAAAGTGGGCTGTTCTGCGTCCTTTGAAAAGACACGGGAAATGAAATACTTAATTTTGCTTAAAACGGCAATTTGTATCAGTTTAAACGTATCTGAAACTAAAGAAATTTGCAGGTCCGGTACGTGTGCAGACGTTAAATATTACACACAGTAGACCGAGGACTTCCCTCGCTGAAAGAAATACAAGTTGTGATTGGAAAATAACGCTCGTGATAGTATCTTTGTATTGAAAAATTAAATCGCAAGTTGCATGAAAACTAATACCACGTTTTTGGCTTCGAGAACTGGTTTTTTTTCGGCGCTTTACCGGCGCTTTACCAGGGGCTTACCGGCGCTTTACTGGCAGCTTACCGGCGCTTTACCAGCGTTAAAATTACCGGCACAATTGTCAAACTGCTCGCATCGATACTGTATTTACACTAAATTTGAAACAAAACAGACATGTGGTTATCTATATATACATGAAAATTGTAAGATTTTAACATTAAGCACCGCATACTCATCATTATGCAAGACATCAACACCATACACAATAGGGCACATCTTCAGATCTGTGTACCACATTTGACATGAATCCGGTGTATGGTTCTTGAAATACCGTGTTTACGAGCTAGTGTCACACACACATACATTCACACACACACCCACACATACATACACACACGCGCCATCATGACTACATAGGTCACCAAACATGTGTGTGAGCGCAGATCAGTGTCCTGCCATCACATTAGTTACACAATACAGTGTTATAACTCAAAAGGCACCGGAAGATTTTAAAGTTGAAAGGGCCAAACAGGTATCGGAATGGTTACCAGGGGTCCGATTAAGGGCCCCAGTGGGGTCCAAGAGCCAAGCCTGGTGGGAAGCTTTACATTTTTAGAGGATTCAGGGCTAAAAGGTAGGGCCAAATTTAACTCAATTTTGCATGTTGTAACTCTTACAAATTCAAAGTTGCCCAACAAGCCAAAACTCCCTGAAAGGATTTCAAATTCCTGGTTGGGAGGTAAAATTGAGAAATTATTAAAACCATAAACAAAAAATTGAAGAAAAATTTGGTAAAATTATTGGGAATTTTGGTTGAATATTGCAACATTTCACAAAAGTTAAAGAAAATTGGCCAACTTTCTTTACCGGAAATCGCAAAAAAAATCTACCCGAGAATTGGCCAAAAATTTACCAAAAGTGAGCAAACTGAGACTAAAATTTCACAATAACTAAAGAAAGTTTGCCAAAATTAGAAAAAACTGACCAAATATGAAGCAAATTTTCTGAAATATGAAGAAAATTCCTGAAAATCAAAGGGTATATGATTCATGAAATTTAAAGATTTCCTGATTAGTGGCAACTTGAACATTGATAGAAACTTCATTTACCAGTGTAATTTTTCCGCTTGTATCCGGAAAATTATGGGTCTTGACCCCACCCCTGAGAGGGGACCCTTCCTATGCCCCTGATGCTGATACATTCTTTGCTAAAATATCACCGACTTTGGGATGATGGCTATCTGTCGTTGGACAGTTGAGGGCCTTTTATACAACATCGGGTGCCATGGACACGTGTATTCGTACGAGTTCACTGTCGACGTCCTTTCCATAAAGTTGCTGTACTTGTGGCAGTTGCTGCAGTGTAAATCCGATGGTATCTACCATCTTTAAGATCGTATACTTTAGGTCTCTTGGTTGAAGTGTTGATCAAACTCAGCAAGAATTAAATCCAGAGCATTGAAGTATTGCTGCCTGAGGTAGTCTTCGACAGAGGAATGAACTTGAAGTCATTTCTGTGTCAATTAGATCGCTTGTTTTTCCACAAAAACTCTTTTGATTTGTGTCATGTATGTTTGTAGGTTTATGGTCATCTGAATGAGAATGAATTTATTTATTCCAGTAATTTGACTTTCCGTTGAAAAAAATAAATAAATTGTCTACATGATACATTTGTAAGTCAGAAGTTGGAGGGCCAAACACCCACTTATGAATTGGCCCCTGCCACCTAGCCCCCTTTCCCCAACCACTTCTGGCACCTATGTTATAACTTCTTTATTTCCTGCAAACGGTAAGCCTGCTCCGCTACATTTTGTTTGTTTGTTTGATGAGGGATTAACGGCACCACGACAACGAGGGTCAAATTGTGCCTGAGAGGTTAGATCATTCTAGAGGTAGGAAGGAAAGGAAACAGGGGGAGAATGAGAGAAATTCAAGAACAAAAAGTCAGAAAGCTGGGACCCAGAGAGGAGGTGCATGGGTGAAACAAAAACAAAGTAGAGAGAGGGATGAAAGAAGAGAATTAAATATAGTTATAGAGGGAAGCATGATGAAGGAAGAAAATAATTTTATCCAGAGGGTTTTTCTTGAACTCTGCAATTGAGTTGTGGGGAGCGAGGGAAGCTCTGGGAAGGTTGCACAGGGGGCAAGCAAGGAGAACGTGATGGACTGTAGAGGGTGCAATGGCAAGTGTGCAGAGGGGTTGGGGGAGCCAATAAGGAAGTGGGAAAGAGGCGCCGAGGTGGTTAAGGATGTTCTTTTTCGCGGTGAGAAGGTCACCATTCCAGGAAAGATGGGAGATGGGAGACTTGCCCACCCTGCCGTGAAAGCTATTAACCATTCTCCAAATCTTCTTAGTTGGTGGTGAGAGAAGAGATGAAGTTGGTCCAAGTGTTGGTTTTACTGTCCTTGATAGTGCGCCTGGCCTTGGAATGGCTGATGCAAAAGAGGTTGAGGTTTTGGGTGGTCGGATTAGTTTTTAAGTTCCTGTTCTTGATGGCAGTTTTGCAGTCATCAGAGAACCAGGGGTTGGGGTAGGGGGGTAATTAGGAGGTTTGGAGGTCTTGGGCATTGAGCAGGTGGAGATGTTGATCAGGATATCACTGAAGTTTGACATGGGATCCTCACCCTCGGGCAGATGGGGGGAGAGGTGTAAGTCACAGGGGGTTTCGAAAAGGGGCCAGTCAGCCTTCTCGAGGTTCCAATTGGGGGGGTGGTCAGTGGGGTTTAAAGGTTGAAGTATATACGAAGAGGGTAATGGTCACTACTACAGAGATCAGCAGTAACTCTTCAGCTAAAATCAAGGAGGAGGTTGGGGGAAGAGATAGACAGGTCACTACAGGTAAGGGAGCCTGTGGCAGTGTGAAGGTAGGTCGGGGAATTAGTGTTGAGCAAGGAGAGGCTGTGATGCTGAAGACAAGGCCTTGTAGCGCCTTTTGAATTAGAAAAGGGGAAACTCTTTTTTAAACTACATGTATCTTGTTTATTGGTGGTCTGTATTATTATAATTTTAGGGATTGGGGCTGAACAATGGTCAATAGAGGTAGCAGGTGGGTCACGGGGAGGGGAGGGAGCGTCAAGGTCAAGGTAGAAGCGTTCGTCATGATGAAAAGAAAAAAATATTAAGGGCCAAGAGACCCGAGGCAACTAGTAAAAAAAATCGCGGAACTACTATAAGAGAACCGCTGTACAGGTAACAATAAGGTGCGAAAGTCTGGTCAGAATGGAAGGGAAAAAAAGAAGAAGCGATCTCACCAAAAACAGATGCCCATCCACAGAGAGAGAATCCCGCAAAATAAAGATATAAAACAAAATTTAGGAGGTAAAGTGCAAGGTGAAATGAAAGGGAATGAATAGTTGGAGATAATAGAAATAGAAGTCACGTCGCTCTCAACATGCCCTGTGGCAATCAGATCGCCCCTTCCCTCCTCCTACAGTGGAATTCATTGCGAGCTTGCACTCAAGTAAGAAAACATGAATTTGTTTACTATCCTCAAGCTTGTTTATTGTCCGGATCAAGATCATGATCCACAAAATATGTGAGAACACAACCTTGGTAATCAACGCTGTATCAATCCTTGCATACATCCTGTCACATAAGATACACAACATACACTTGCATCATTCCTAGGTGTACTATATACAACTGTATCTGTTTCCTCCCACAGGGAATTTCTGTGTATCTCAGATCAAAAGATTCATCAATTCTTGTTTAATTAGTTTTAGGGGAAGATTATACTTTTCCCAAAAGACATATAACGTATAACACTCACTACTGTATTAAAGCAAATGTGAAAATAGCATCTATATTTTCCTGATTTTTCTTCTTCTTTCTTTTTACCTTTATTCCTTAATAAATTCTTTCTGAATTACTTTAGGTAGTGGATTTCTTCTTTCAGAGATGAAATTTCAGAAATAAAATAACATGTTTGGGGGTCAGAGAAGCAATGTTTAAACCTTAATGCATGGAAGTGGTGTTATATAGGGTTTCTGATTTTTTAAATAAGCATAATATACTTTTTGATGGTCAGTATGGTTTTCGCCAGGGTGTTTCCACTGAATTAGCTCTATCTGATGCAGTCGATAAATTATATAGTGCCCTTGATAAGAAACTTACATCTATAGGAATTTTCCTTGACTTATCAAAGGCGTTTGATACAATTAATCACGATATATTATTATATAAGTTGTCTCATTATGGAATAAGAGGTACCTGCTTATCTTGGTTTTGTAATTATTTGTCTAATAGAACTCAATTTACTTATTTTAACAATGTATACTCTGATCCTTTATATCTTAAATGTGGGTTCCACAAGGGTCAATTCTTGGTCCACTCCTTTTATTATTTATGTAAATGATATCAGTCACTTGTCATCAAATTCTTCACTTGTTCTTTTCAGAGACGATACCAATATGTTTTTTCTGGTGATAATCTTAATGACCTGCAACAGTTAGTTAATAATGTGCTTGACCTTTTCTACAACTGGTTTACCGCCAACAAATTATCTCTTAACATTGATAAAACCAACTATGTAGTATTTAGTAATAGTGAATCTTTTTTTGATTTTGATATTCATCTCAATGGCAAACCTCTTGTTCGTACTAATAAGGTTAAGTTTTTAGGCGTGATCATCGATTCAAAACTATCATGGCATGATCATATAGATTGTATATCAAGTAAAGTTTCAAGAGGTGTTGGTATATTATCTAAGCTAAAACATATTTTACCTTCACATGTTCTACGATGTATTTATTTAAGTTTAGTGTTGCCACATTACTCATATTGTTCAATTATTTGGTCGGCCTGTAGTAAATCTTACATGAAAAAATTAATAATCCTTCAAAAACGAGCAATTCGCCATGTCAGATGCTCCACAAATTACGACCATACAAGTCCTTTATTTTCTTCCCTTAATCTGTTAAAATTGCCTGATCTCATTAATACAAACATTGCTACTTTCGCTTTTAGATGTATTCATGGCAACTTATCAAACTATTTCAAAGCCTTTTTTATGGAAAACAATCAAATTCATTCATACAACACCAGACAGCGTGATAACATACATTCCTTCCCATGTCGTAACAATACCGCTTTAAGTAGCTTGAGAAATCGTGCAGTTAATCAATGGAATTCTTTACCTCTTAAAATAAAATCCTTAAATACAGTCAGTCAATTTAAAAACCATCTTAAAGCATTCTTTATCCTAGCCTATTGATTTATTTGCATTGTTATATTTTGATTAAGTGTCCTTCTTGCTACGGGGGTGGGGTGGTGGTACGGAAGGAGCGCGTCTTTTTTTTTTTTTGCTTTTGGGGTGAGAGGGATGGTAGAGGGCATGTATATCCAACGTTTCTAGGGTTAACTATTTCTTGCTCATTTAATTTATACTTAGAGTAATTACAGGGAGTGTTTTACTAGTTAAGCTCACAAGAAATTTTTAAAGCACTTCCTTTCACATCATTTGTATTGTATTATATTGTATATATCATATTATGTTACTTCTTTTTTGCTTCAAACTTCTACCAAAGCTTGTTATCTGTCATTCTGTTGTACATATGTTAATGTTGTGAAGAAACAAAATAAATGAAATGAAATAAAACATAGAGCAAGCTGCACATCTCTTTCAAATGAGGTAGATTTTGAATGTTTTGGGTTATTAATATCATAACACATTTAGTGGATCAAGTGAAACGTATGGTAAGCAGAATAGGCAGGGGCGGCAGAGGATGTTTCAATATGGAGGGCACAGAATTTAAGGGGATTTTCCAATTGATGTATTTTAATAGCATGTCCTATAGTAAAGATTCATGGGCTTCTCTCCCTTCCCCTATCCCTACAGAAAATTCATTAGAAAGAAATATTCCCATGGTTTTTTGTAAAATTTCATTTGAAAGAGCATACTTTTAGGGGCAATTTGGTACAAAAATCAGGTTGATATCATATTCCGTTCAGGAGATATGGATTTTTAAAGATTTCCCAATTGCATTTTAAAGTTTTTGTACAGTATGATGAATTTGTGTTTGATGATGTCATAGAGACAATTCCATTGGAAATGTTTATGTATTTCTTTGAATGTTATTTGGTTGTTTCTGTATGATTAGAAACATTTTTCTACAAGTTATTGAAGCAAGGTATACTTAGCAATGTATATAAATACCTAACTTTCATCAATTCATTTTTCTAGCAGGTTTTACTAATAAAAAAGGATAATAGATTTTAATAAGATACATCAACTTTGTGGGAGAATATGTTGCTATGATGTCACACTGAGCCTTTTCCTAATCGTTCATTGGCATTTTTTGTGAACCTTAAAATATGAATATCTCCTGGTAGGAATAAAATATCAACATGATTTTTGTACTAGATTGTTTCTAAAATTGTTCTCTTTCCTATGAAAAACCATGAAAAAACATGGGAATATTCCTTTAAAAAACATGGGAATATTCTTTTAAAAACATGGGAATATTACTCTAAAAACATGAGAATATTCCTTCAAAAACATGGGAATATTTCTTTGAAAACATGGAAATATTCCTTTAAAACATCCCAACCCTTCCCAAAGTAAATCTTTCCCCAGTTCTGATATAACACAGATTACAATATCTTGTTCTGTTAGCACGAATAAACCCAAATTTCATCAAAATCCACAAATTAGCTTAAGTGGATGACAAACAAGGTGGAAAATATATAGAAACATGTACTGTATGAATAACAATGAAATTTATGAAACATTACAACTCCTTCTTTTTAAAAGTAATTTTAAAACCATTTCCAAAAATTAAAATTTGGTTAGAATACAGTCTGTTTCATTGGCACTGCACTGCTTTAATACTATCTGATATAAAATATTTCAAATTCCAAATTGCCAAATTTATACATTTTGGATGCAGTTTTCTAGCCATAACTGAATTTAATACAATGACCATGCCCTTTTTCTCCAGAATAAATTTAAGTGCGATGATATATAATACGAACCAATCACTATTTACTGTACACCTCAATGTTTAGATTTGGCAGAGAAAGTAAATAATGGACTACTATGCCAGGCTTTAAGTGAAACATGTTGGGATACTATACTAACCACGAAGCACAGAGTGAATAATTTCTATACTGCAAAATCATACTTCAATAGTATGATTTTGCAGAAATGAAATTAATTAAGGGGAGTCATCTGGACAAATCACTTTCCAAAAATTTCCATATCACAATGATTATTCATACATGTATATTATCATTTTTAACCCGATGCCTCATGAGTACCCATTTTTGCCGTGACACTCTGTCCCTTTCTGGAATAAGTAAGTGGTTTGGTTTAATCTAAGATAATTTGCTGTTTATTTAACTACATTCCATTTTGGTCTGCTAACATTATTTAACATACTTTCCATTTTGGTCTGAGAACAATCTATGATTAATTAGCAGCAACATTTGCTAAATTGCCTGAAACTCTATTACAAATGTATCTACTTTTTTAATTTTCATGTTCTTAACAAGCAAATTCTTATACAGACCCCGAGCTTTGCTAGTTCACAGGGGCGGCACGCCCAGCCCCACCATGAGCCTGCCCTGCCCCCTGGGGGTCTGCCCTTTCTCCCTTGGGGTTCGCCCTACCCCTCAAGAAGAAAAAAATGATTTTTGTTTTGCTTGGATTTCATTTTTTTGTTTTAGATTTATTCTTTTGTTTATTTTTCATTTTTTTTACTTAATAAATCTTCATTAGCCTCATAAATGAAATACCTTACATGGATACAGAACATATAATGATAGCACAGTAAGCAATTGTCCTGTTTGGCTAATGACTGGTCCATATCAGTCAGAATAGCTTCATTCTGAGATGTATGATTATAGCTAAAATCCCTGAGCTTCTTTACCAGGGGAGGTAGGGGGGGGGGGGGTGGATTGATTGAGCCTTAAGGGTGACCCAGGACTCCGTGCTGAAAAGACGCAGTGCTTCGCACATGCATTAATGTGCCCATCACCAAGTCTAGCACCGTGCCCCTTTTTAAATCGAGCTATGGGTCTGTTATGCGTATTTGAGATGTTTGAATGGGCATACCTCTTTACTCTTTATTTCCTTGTAGAAACTATAATTTTCAATTATCTGCTACTACTGTATTTTGTTTAAGCTTATTTTGACAAACGTTTTGCTTCACCCCATTCGCAAATCAACAAGTACATAGAAGAATGATTCCCATCTTGCTCAAAAAATAAAACTAATAGAATTTAATTTTCAAAATAATGATTCTGAACTAGATTCCCATTCATACATCACAAATTTTGCATATAAATGAATCTTCCAGCTTTGATCAGCCATAACTAAAGCCAGACCTATAAAAAACCAGAAGTCATCACAACAATAAATTTTACACATGAGAGGTATCATGTAAAAAAAAAATACATTTTCCGAATGCCCATGCCTAAAGAAATTTTGCTATTTGTCACAACCCATATCTTTTAAAGTGTTACCATCCCCAATTCCATGAGCTTGCCTATTCACTTAAGCACAGTATATTGTGCAACCTACACCTATTTCTCAGTATCCAGGGGCCTTATCAGCATTCGACAAATCGCTTAGAATTTCACTTGCCCGCCGGGCAGCAACAGCTTTATTTTTAGTAGCCTGACCATAACAAACCACTTGCCAAGAAATAGAAGCAGAAATTCCCGTATATATACTGTTAGGTTCCTTAAAAAAAATTGTTTACATTTTGCTCACTCTTTATTTTCCGAAAACGAAACGGTACATGCACTACTTAATTTAATACGATGTACCAAACAGTTGTATGTGTGTTACTGAACATCAAATTTTCCTTGAAATTGTAATTACGAATATTTATGTACATTTTTCTTGGATGGAATTAAATAAATTACCTACCGAACTGTGTTTCTGTCTTTCCTCGATGACTGTATGTTATATGTGTGTACAGTATTGTTATCACTAGACAACATACAGTATGTACAATGTTGTAACACAGTTTGGTTTTGACAAAACTTCCAGAAAGTTATCTGAAAACAAGTTATGAATATTTACAGCTGTACTCAGTAGACTTGTGAATGGCTGAATGGTTAATAGTAGTTATAAGTTCAGTTACGTTAGTGCTACTTACATGGCACAGTACTGTGATCAGGCCAGGCATTTTGCTCAAGGGAGTAAAATCCCTGTATGTCATATATGTGTACGTACCTACGAGCATCGCATCAGTACTGGCATGTTCTTTACATCAAAGATTACTGAAACCATTTTGGATTATCCCAGTCATATTGCTACTATTTTTACGATTATTTTTTGAATTTCTTGTAAAGTAAAGACCATGTAACATGTTGTATAACGTATTTCAAATTTTCTTAAGGGCTGTTTTGGGTAGAATAAATGGTTGCCCGGCGGGCAAGTTCTTTTAAAATTGAGTTTGCCTGGACAAGTTTTTTGGTTGCCCTGTGCATCCGGACAGGCGATTTGTCGAACGCTAGCCGTAATACCACCATTTTATGGATAGGTATTATCAGTCTCTGCAATTCAACCAAATGCACACAATAACTAACACTCCTCACAACAGAACCTAAGATCATGACCCACACACAAACAAACAAAACTTGTATCTATAAAAAGTGTATTAATTTTTTTCTTCATAATCTCTAAAAATGGCATAGCAACCACTTGGCATTGCCATATTACATTTTAATACCCTGTGTAGAAAACTGTTTTTGCAAACACGAGCCACGTGATTTAATTTGTTCGATCAAACAATTGATTGCTCTGTCCCCCGTGCTGCCCCATGTGCCCTAAACTTTACAATGCGTAGCCGGCCTTTGTTAGGATTTCAATCGAAGAGAAAAGATGTCGGTAATGAGTGTGCTAACGGTCTTTATAGACCAGAAAAAGCAGTGTTCTTGTGTCAAAAGAATACTGATATTCTTACAAAGGCCCAAATTGGAAAAGATAAAAATAAATTAATAATCTTTGTGTACCTTTGTGATCTTATATCTATTTACACCCCAACTAGAACCTTATGCTCTTCATTTTGCATGTTTTTAAATGTATCTGATACAAGAACTTCAAAATTTGGACCTAGATCTTTCAGTCATGCTGACCCATCTTTGTGGAATTCACTTCCTGATGATCTGAGATGCATAGAAACTTTTAACCTTTATTAAATCTCAACCTATTTATTCCATAAGTCTTATTTTAAATTCATTTTGGGTTTTACATGCTTATGCTTTTACAGGTTTGAATTTTTTACCGTTTATCAATTTTGTACAAAGCTTTTCACCCCCTTTCACTCATTTTACAATGTTTTAAACATTTATATTTTCCTTTTACATCTTTACTTTAAGCTTTTAATTTTTTTAATTTTTATTGTTTATCTTCTTTAAATACAGGTATATTAGGTTACTAATGTGTTTATATTTTACAGTTTCACTAATTTGATAACTTTCTTCAAATTCTTTGTGTTATGTACAGCACCTTTGAATATGTTTTTATAGTATTTGCACTTTATAACCATTTAATAATTTTTTAATAATTTAAGATTAATGTTGAGGCAGAGTGTTTATATGCATATTTAATGCATGGGGCAAAGGACTTTGACACGAATAAAATAGCCCCACCTTAGGAAGGGTCATTCGCAAGTACAAAGTCCTTTAAACTGTGCATTAAACATGCATATAAACACGCTGCAAAAACATTAATCTTTTGATACAATTCTATTTGGTTTAAAATGCATAAAAAACAACTAAAAAGAATAAAAAACGAGAAAGGTTTACATAAATTTCATTGCTTTGTTAACCAGACATCACAAATGATACAAATCCCCTCACCACTAATAACATGCTTTCCACCCTACAGTATGTCACATTTTGCCACTCCTCCCTCTGTTCTGCTTGATGTCCTATCCTATATCCCTCCCTACAGGAAATCATACAGATACCATTCCAGAACCTGACCCATATGCCATCACACCTGCAATCAAGATGACATTTCACCATATACCTTGCCACCCTGTCCCATATACCATGCCACGCTATCCCACATGCCATCCCTTCCTGTCCCATATACCATGCAACCTTGTCCCACATCCCATTCATCCCTATACCATGTGCCATCCTACCCTGTCCCACATGCCATCTTTCTATGTGCCATGTGCCATCCCACCCTGTCCTAGAGACCATTCCATTCTATCCCACATGCTATCCTACCCTGTCCCTTGTGCCATCCCACCTGAAATCCAGATGACATGCCATCCAGTCTCACGTGTCCTTACAATCTGTCCCCATGCCATCCCACCTTGTCCCACATGCCATCCCAGCTGTCATAAATGCCATGACAGTGATGACACTACCTTGTTTCACATGCCACGTCACCCTGTCCCACATGCCATGCCACCTTGTCCCACATGCCATCCCACCTTGTTCCACATGACATCCCAGCCTATCATAAATGCCATAACAGTGATGACACTACCTTGTTTCACATGCCACGTCACCCTGTCACACATGCTATCCCACCTTGTTCTATATGCCATGACATACTGTCCCACATTGAATGGTACCCTGTCACTCCCTGGTCGATACCACCTTGTCCCACATGCCATCCCACATTTCATCCTATTCTGTCCCCCATGCCATCCCACCTTTATCCCAACTCCTACATCTACCTAATAATTATTCTACCATCTTCCACCCAACATTTTTTCCTCTAACTCCAATCCCCTCACTTCTATCAACTCAACATGCCCCATTCACCTACCATGCCCCATTCACCTAACATCCCCCTTCACCTGCCATCCTCCGTTCATCTACCATCATCCATTCACCTACTACCCCAACCCACTTTTTGCCATCCACTTATCTACCAAATATACTCTTAACCAACTCATCATTCCAACCTTCACTATAACCTCCACTCACTACATCACTACATTGTCCCCCACCCCCCACCCATCCCTCCTCAGTCTTAACTTAAATCTGACACTTCCAATAGAATCATGCTCAACTTTTTTTTCCCCTTATAAACCAAATAGGGCTGCTCTATCTACCAAATCAGAATGAAAATTAATTGCAGGTTAACTTGGAGTTTATCATAAGTCTATTAGGTGTCCACTCTATTCTAACAAAACCTTATTGTTTTTTCTCTATTCATTTCCAAGACACTTCATTATAAATTCTATTCAGTCACTAGTTCTATTATTCAACTTTTTATTTTCATCCTAGAACAAATCCTTTAATTGCTGCTATTCAAGTCTGGAATGCATTTGCTCTCCTTTATTTAAATTTCTTTTCATAAAAATAGTTGGAATTCCTTTCCAAGGGCAGCAATCTTTTGTTCTTTAGTAGCTGAACAATGCATAAGGCCGGACGGACAATAGATGTGGACGGAAAATAGATGTGGACGGACAATAGATGTGGACGGACAATAGACGTGGACGGACAATAGACGTGGATACAATAGACGTGGATGGACAATAGATGTGGGCGGACAATAGATGTGGACGGACATAAGATGTGGACGGACAATAGATGTGGACGGACAATAGATGTGGACGGACAATAGATGTGGACGGACAATAGATGTGGACGGACAATAGATGTGGACGGACAATAGATGTGGACGGACAATAGATGTGGACGCACAATAGATGTGGACGCACAATAGATGTGGTCGCACAATAGATGTGGACGGACAATAGATGTGGAAGAACAATAGATGTGGACGGACAATAGACATGGACGGACAATAGATGGACAATAGACGTGGAAGGACAATCAACGTGGACGGACAATAGACGGACAATAGATGTGGACGGACAATAGATGTGGACGGACAATAGATGTGGACGGACAATAGATGTGGACGGACAATAGATGTGGACGAACAATAGATGTGGACGGACAATAGATGTGGACGGACAATAGATGTGGAAGGACAATAGATGTGGACGGACAATAGACGTGGACGGACAATAGATGGACAATAGACATGGAAGGACAATCAACCTGGACGGACAATAGATGGACAATAGACGTGGAAGTACAATCAACGTGGACGGACAATAGACGGACAATAGATGTGGACAAACAATAGATAAGGACGGACAATAGATAAGGACGGTAAAGATGCTATATCCCCTCTTCACCAACTTCGGTGGCGAGGGGATACAAAAATTACCTGTTTTGAGAATGAAATAAAGCAAATAATCATTGTCGTGTATTACCAGTTTTTAATGCACAGTCATAGCAATGTAAATATTTGATAGATATGTTATAATGATTTAATAATGCACAGTACGTTTATCATTAACATTTATAAAGGGTAAACTCATGTTTACAACTTTCCTTTAACTTTTTCTGTGTTCGCCTTAGCTTTCCTCCTTTTTGTGAATAACTATCACTTACCCCGCTAAGAGCTACCTTTTATGCAATAAATATGCAATCTGGTCCATTGACCATTGGTTGGTAACTACATTTTTAATGTTGGTTAGATGTGCATTAGAATCAGGTCATTGGACCATATTGCATATTTATAGCATGGAGGATAAGATATAACATGAAGTATACTATGTATTGTTTACTTTTCTGATTATATTAAGGAAGTTACGATAATACTTGTTGAATTAAATTGATAATTACAAAGTTTTTTTTTAGAACTGTATGATCATTTTATCTAAAGTTGGAAAACCTTGCAAACTATGCAAACCTGACTCATGGCAAATTATAGGAGGAAAACATGTACATCATTATCAAAATAAATTTACATTATAAATAAATACAAAATGACCTTTTCTAACAAATTACCATTATTTCAGAAAATTGCCTATTCCTTATGTCAACAATCAAAGTTATTGAACCATAAAAAGATATTTTGTTTTCAAAACATTTTAAACAACACGGTTTTAAGTATCTACAGTGTACTTCTTCAGAATAAAGACCTTCACTTAGCTTAGCATAGCAAGCTTTAACGTCCGTCCCGAAATCATCCAGTGCTGGACATTATATTAAGACGGCCACGGCCTTTGATAATCAGTTGTGAACTCACTGGTTGCAGACCCAACGGGATACAAATCCGGGACGTGCGGGTGAGAGGACAAAGCACTAACCACGGAGGTCTGTCAATCACTGTTTTTAAATTTTTCCTTTCTATTTCTTTCAAAACTGATGAGAGCAATACAGCCAACATTCTCATTTCACTGGCCATATTTTCACCTCAGTAACATATTGGCCTATGCCCATACAGTATGATTCGTTTTCTTTCTACTATCATTTTTGCACTTCAGGTAGACATGGGTAATTCCTATTTCATTGCACATAGCATGGCAAGGTTTAACGTCCCGAAAGCATCCAGTGCTGGACATTACATCAAGACGGCCACGGCCTTTGATAACCAGTAGTGAACTCACCGGTTGCAGACCCACCGCGATACAAATCCGGGACGTGCGGGTGAGAGGACAAAGCACTAACCACTAGACCATGGAGGTCTAAGTAGCAGTAGTTACAGAATGCAAAACAAAAGATATCCATTATTCTTACAAAATAATTAAACCCTCATATGAAAGGATTGGTTCAGTAGTCAAGCAAGTCTATCTTTTATGAAAGAGGATTTCAAAAGAAACAAAATGGTGAAGAAAGTGTTCAAAAATCTTATTCCGTTAACAGGTTAAAGAGATATTCAACAGTAAAGCTTAAAATCCTGGTAGATATGATTGGTGAAGTACTGCAAGACTATGGAAGGTTGGCGCCCTCATCCTCACATTCTTAACAATTATTGATGTATTTTAAAGAATGTTTAAATTTGTCACTATTTGAATTATTTTTCCACACACTTTCTTCTGGTGGTATATTATACAAACATATACACTGTAACAACACTAACACAGTACAGTATCTCGCTTTTGTCACAACACTTCAAGTTCAACTTATTAAAAGTACAACTGATGTGCGAGGGTGATAAAAAGAATTGTTATGGGCCCTTATGGCAATGGGCTCTATGGTACCACTGACACACTACACAGTAATAAACAACTCAATTTGGAAGATTAGTTTCCTTACAAATTACAATACAAGTTACACTGAGTAACAACTAACGTTAGGCTAGTAACATTATTAGCAACATTCACAGTACAGTACAGGCTAGCCTACGCCTACCTTACGGATAAGCCGATCAATTACGGTGACATATCTAACTTGTTTTGTGTTACTTACCACTATCACCGATAATTAACAGTTTGAAGAGATGGTCATACTCTCTTGCCATCGTATTTCACATTAATTTAGATGTTAATAACTAAACAAAAATACAAGAAATCTCGTCGGCTTCACTCACTTATTCATTCATCAAGTGCGGAAGTGCATTAGTAAAAATAATGACGTCACGACTTAAGGTTAACTGAGGAAGTACAACACTTGTCTGCTTGTACTAACAGTGACATTCCTACTAGGCCTATACTTCAATCATCAAGGAGTTGCATGCCTTAATGTATTTAATGTTGGTTTCCGATTGATTATGACCACTGCAGCATGCAGCAAGAGAACTGGACGAATTTCTCTGCCCTCCACCTTACGGGGCAAGAAGTGCCCTCTATTTACGGGGCGAAAGAAGAAGGGGAGAGGGGGGGGGGGGGAGGGGTGAAATTTTCCTACCTGAATTCTGATTTGCGATGTACATTTTGGTGCATTAACATGATTATGCAGAATTGTTTCTGTTTTTGGTAAAAGTTTTGAAATAATCGGCCAATTTAGCGGTAATCTTTTTGTTTTGCACATCAACCGGGAAAATCGTAGAATATCGGATGGGTAATTTCCACCGGGCCAGTATGTTGATCTTCCAATAGAAAGTACCCCTAATTTCCTTTTCCTCCCCCCTCTCCCACCTCTCTCTTCATTCATTCGACGTGCAGGCATCCTGGACATCATTCCATATCAAGTTTGCCCCTTAACTCTATTTCTTGAAGAAAGAGGAAACTGCTTTTAAGTAGCAAAACATCAAGTCCAGTCACAAGTCATTTTTATAAACATTAATCGATATGCTAAAAAACAAAAAGGGTCATCAACACAATTGTGTTTATAAACAAATGTAGGACTTTCTCATTTTGTCTGAACACGGTATCCTATAAGCAATATAATCATGCCTCCATACTTTATAGAAAATACATTTGAATCCGTATGTCCTTGGGGAAGTAGTATTATTGATCCTGCACAAGATTTCAATGCAGAATGGAAGTAAACGAATTAACTCGCGAAGACAATTCATTAGGGGTGTGAAGGAATATTTCCCGACAAAAGTCTTGACGCCGTAGGTCGTCAATGCTTGCGCGAAGCGATAGCCGGAACGGCGTGTGGTCTAGGAGCCTGCCTTGGGGCCCCTAGTGGGGCCCAGGGGGCGAAGTGCCTGGAAGCTCTGCAATTAATTTTAGGCATTTTATGGCTGATTTTTTTCTTTCTAAAATCAACACAGATTTACACAGCAATATCACCTTTAGAACAGCATGGAAACTTTCCCGACAAAATCTTTGACGCCATAGGCGTCAAAGGCTAGCGCAAAGCGATAGCCGAAACGGCGTGGGGTCTAGGGGCTCGCCTTAGGGTCCCTCGTGGGGTCCAGGGGGCGAAGCGCCCGGAAGTTCTGCAATTTAAGGCATTTTATGGCTGATATTTTTTTATCTAAAATCAACACAGATTAATACAGCAATATCACCCCAAAACAGCATGGAAACTTATCTATTTAGGCCCGTATCAGTTTCCATTTTTCATGGGGACTTTTTGGTTTAAAACTGAAACACCAGCGTTCTTTTAGATACCATTTGTTTTGAACTACAGAAGAAGAAAACACGCAAAATACATTTTTTTTTATTGTTTTTCTCATCACTATTGACCCACAAATATTTTGCTTCGTATTGCCATGGGTTATCTCTACAAACATTCTTGTTAACTTTATATTGTACCGATCAATTCACAATTGATGATGGAAGCCATTGGTCTATGAAAATTTTAATTAAATAATAGCAACACCTTATTCCTAAGTCAGTTTCAGACTGAGGATCCTCTCTTGCTTCAGTATGGATTTCTGCCTCAGGATCCCCAGTCCGGGTCCCGGGTACTTGATAGGCCTACAGGTAAATGAGGTACTGACTTCCGTAACTTTCGAGCTCTTTCCAAACCTTGATGCAGCTGCGGCTGCCACAAACGGATTAGCTGGGGTATTGACAGTTTCAAATGGTATATGCACTCCTTAAAATAGATTCTTATGATATTTTACATTATGGTTTTTACGATAGTCATCATCAAATTGTCGGTTACACAGTCCACATTGTAAGTTAGTTCGGACAGGTTTTTTGCGTTTTTTCTCCATCCTGACCGTGACAAAAACTTGCTTTCTCGTAATTGTTACATCAAGGATTTCTTATGATTATACCAATCGAATAACCAAAATTTACGTAATTAATGAAAAGTAGAACTCGGGAGATCCCCTACCAACTTGCAGCAGCCAAAAGTTGCCATGGTTATAAGGGACGATGGCGTTTTCTGATCTCTTATGTCATAAAACTGGTTGAAACAATAGCTTCGCTTGTGATTCAATTCAGCAAGTTGAAAACAAGATCTGCAGTCACAGACAAGGAGTTAATTTGATGTGTTTTATCATGTGAATAGCATTTTTTTTTTCGCTGTAAATTGAGAACAAAGAATTAGCGATGAACATGAATTGATGATTTTTCGTTTTTAAGATTATAGATAATTAAGTTTCCCGGCAAAGTTCAAATTTCCCCAACATAACTATTCTAAATTTTTGGCAATGCTTTCATTTCCGATTGTTTATCTCATTTGGGAAGATCGGTGAAAATTTCCCGACAAAGTCACCATTTTCCCGAGAAAAAAATCGCGATGGGGGAGGGGGTGTGACACCCCACACCCCCGGTTGATACGCCCCTGCATAGTAGGATACTGGTAGTAATTGAATTGCTTTATTAATAAAAGTATACAGACAAGTAGAAATTTAGAGCTTTAAATTTTGAACAGAACAGTCTTTAGATTCAAAAGTGCACGTTGTTTGCAAGTTATAGCTAAAGCAAAGTTTGAATAAATGCATGCAAAAGTTGTGATGTATGAAAAGACTGAAAGATAGCAGCTCTAAATTGTTGATATTAGTCTCTGAATTTCTGTCCTAATTTTCAGATACTAAAAATCACCAGACTGTTTTCTCCTGCTATATTGTGATATAAAAAGTTCTTCGCCATATTCAATAGTCCCATTCTTATGATCACGTCTGCGAGGACTGAAAAAACAGCAAGCTAACAAGTTACAAAATTTCAATAAAATTTGCATAATTTATTATAAAAACGTCTTATAATTCAGAATGGTGCGAATAAATAGTCATCTTTTAACCAATTTTATTGTTTCCTGTGTATGAAAGATATACAAAGTTACATGTGCAAAGACACAATATTGATTCAATTATGACATAGCTAAATGTGAATTTTGTGCAATGGCAAACTGTCAAGGCTGCTAAATCATGCATTTTTACCAGACTGTAGTTGTAATGTCAAAATGTCATAGCCTCAGATTCCTTAAAATATTTATGTATTTTATTATATATTGTACCTGCGATTTTGTGGCTTAAAAATCATGGATGTGTTCAAAAAGTAGTAAAACTGAATCTAAGGGTATTTATAATATAACACTTTAAGAAAGTTAGATGGAAAATGATTTAAATAGTGAATTTCTTTTAATCAATTTTCTTTAAAATACATTAATTAACAATTGTTAAGAATGTAAGGATGAAGACGCAAACTTTGCATATACACCAGTCATTTCTACACAGATAAGACAGAGCTTTATATCTCTTTAACTTGTTAACGGAATAGGATTATTGAACGCTTTCTGCACCATTTTGTTTCTTTTAAATTCCTCTTTCATATAAGATGGACTTGCTTGATCACTGGTCTAATCCTACAACACGTATAGTGGGACGGGTTAATGGGCCAGGGATAGAAAATATTTGAATTTAATAATTGTGAAATTCCATTCTTCTGAGAGAAATGTTAGTTAGTTGGTTGTCATTGTTATTTTAAGTCCATTGTGCAATAACATTTATATACAATAGTTCAAACTTAAAATGAATCCATCATGCTCGTCGGAATCTCAAAACCTTAAATTTTCTGTTATAAGGCTGGCACCAGAGTCGGACTGCCAGTCTGTCGGGAATGTCATCATGCTTTAGGGGCCTGTCGAGACCGCAGAGGCGTAGGAAGCGCGGAGGGTGGGGGTGCAGGGGTAGGAGGAACTACCCCTGAGAGGATTCTCTCTTCACGGATGCATGCTTTCTGCCCGGTTGGGAGGTAACAGTTGGGAAAGTATTAAAATAAAATTGTGAAAAATTGTTTAAATTGAAGAGAATTCTGGAAAAGTATTAGGAATTTTGAAAAAAACTTTCCCAAAAATTGAAGAAAACTGTCCTAAAATTGGCAAAATTTCACAAAATTGCAAAAACTGCCGAAAATAAAGGAATATTAAATTTTCCGAAAATCGAAGGATATTTCCTGAATTTGGAGATTACCCGATTAGTTATAGGAGCAACTTGAACGTTGATAGGCCCACTAGATTAATTTGCAGTGCAATTTTTCCTCTTGTGACCTGGACATTTTTCGGATCTTGCCTCATGAGAGGGGACCCTTGTCACCCTTCCTAGGCCCCTGCGTGACCTTGCCATTAAGGACAAATGGATGCTAAAAAATCAAAATTATGAAAATAGCCCTCGGAAGCTCGAAGCATGGTATTCTTGAACCATTTTGTCAATGTGCAGTCAAATTCTGACTGGCAGACTCCATTGGCGAGGGTATATGAAGCTTTCGAAAAATAAGGAAACGACCTGTTACGGAGCACTTTCCAAGTCATATGCATAGGACATGTCCGCCCCCTATATGTAGATAATAAAGTAAAGTAAAAAGGGCACTTTACTTTCAGAAAGTGGCATTTTCCAATGGGAATTTGTTCCCTCGTGCATGGGACTGACAAAAGTCGCCAGGTTGGGTCTGTAATTAAGGGACCCGCAATTCACTTTGAAAGGGGCACTTTTGTAATGTTTTTTTTTAAGTGTGCCCACATGGAGGGTGGCAGGTGTCCCCAGCCAGACCGCCCGATTCCTACACCTATGACAGTGACACATCCGGAGCACCAATAATGACAATCTGAGGAATATGTGCACTTCGTTTATTGTTACCAGGCCTGATTGTTACGTAAACGCAGAGATCGTGTCAAATATAAAGTTTATTCATCGACCATCTCTGGTAACTAATAGACGGCGGAGGCGCGTGGGTAGAAGGGGGAGGGTAGGCAGGGGGACCGGCCCAATAATTTTAATGGGGCAGGATTCCCCAATAATCGTGTGCAATTTTCATATTTTGGGGTATATTTTTAATCACCCCGAAATTTAATTCATATGTTCTCTTTATATGATAGCCTAGATCATGCAGTCCACAATTACAATCTACATTTATACAAAACACGAACTTCGAAGTTTTTCAACACATTTCCTGTAATGGAACCCCCTGATTAGAATGAAAAATGTGCAGTTATATGATCATAATTACTTTATTACTCCTGATCAATGACAACTCGCCTCCCTGGCCTGATGATAACACGTTATAAGCGGACTTTATTGGATGTTGTAAAAACACGAGATTAAAGACCATGTGAAAGGAACACTGGAAGCTTATCAAACTTATTTCTTTTAGACAACACATATTTTACAAAGAGTGACCATAGACCTATATCCATGCACAGAAACGTGAACAATAAAACATTATATTTCCACATTATGCGTTTTCATGATTTTGTTTTTTGTATATTGTGTATTATCGCTTTCTTTGATATGAATTTTGACTGGTATACCGGTAACATATCTTCTTATACATTGTGACGTACTTTTTGCCCTTCAAATGTCAATTTTGCGAGAGGTTCCGGGGGCTTCGCCCCTGGACCCTACCAGGAGCCCTTTAGTGGGCCCCTGGACCCCACGCCGAAAATCGAGTGCTCTCTGCGCTCGCAGTAACACATTCGGTGTCACCTTAACGAACAATTCTTAAAAATCATCCCCAACCTTTTTTAACGGATTTACGCCTATTCAGTGGCCCCCATCTCCCAATATTTTTCCCATCTACCGCCGCTGGGGGTATATAACCCGGGTTATATAAATGGCCTAGGAACCAGAGCCAGGACCATGACAGACTCGCCCGGCTATCCCGCACCAAAAACAGCCTCCGCTACATCAACACTCTTAAGTCCACTCTACTGCTCTATATACAAAGCGTTCATTCGCCACCTTTTCGAGCCTCACTGCCACTTACAACGCCACATCCAAGGATTTTGGCGCCATGTAATTAATTCAAAACAAGGCTATACGCTTCGCCCTCCGGCTACCCAGCTTTACCCCCATCCCACCCTCCACTTCAGGGCCTACATTCCCACAGTGCGGGTGAGAGCTTATCAGAGAGTTCACCGCTTTTGTACCCCGCCCTTTCAACTCCGCAACAAACCCTACCATTTTGAACTCTTTGACCACCACGACCACAGCCACCACTACCCTTCCTGTATCATTCTCTACATGTGCTGTGACCCCCTCCCCCACCATGCCAACTCTCCTCCACCATGCCAAATCTCCCTCCCCTTTCATTCTTCCTCCCGAACCCACGGGGTCACCCCAACCTAAGTCTCCCCACCCAATCAGCAACCCCGCCCCCTAATCCCTACCCAACCCACTAATTGACTATTACGGATTCGACCGCTTTGACCTGACTACTCTTATAGACTCTGAGCCGTTTTGGGTTCATATACTTGGTTCCTAGGTTTCACCCTTGCTTTCTTGCGCCAACTCCCCCTCCCCGCTCCTACACCATCAGTAACACTTCTACACACACCTTACTCTATAAAACCCTGGCAATCACAGTCACGCCCACATACTACGCCTAACAAAGACAGTCCCTTCACGCCATCCTCACTTTTACCCACAATTACACGTATTATACCCTACACCATCCTTCCAGCTGTCTCACCCCCAGTAGTTCACAGCCCGTTACTTACACAACTACATACACCCCACACGGCAGAACCCTGGAAATCACATCTACATACAAGGCCTAACAACTGCCCCTTTCCGCCACAATTACAATGCTCCATAACGCCACACACACACAATAATTTATAACTCCCCCAACAAAGTACTGGAGCCCACCCCTCCCTTTCCTTGTACTCTCTCTTTCTCATTGTCCACCTTTTTCTTTTACCTGTAAATGCTTGTACTTTACTTTTTCTTGTAAGGGTGCCGCCCTTCCCACTCTCCTATCTTCTGGCTTGTTGTTCTTTCGACTGAATTGCTTACATGTTCGTCTCTACGCGTCGTAGCGTAAAATGTGTTGTGTCTCGCCGTTAAAAGTGGTGCCCGCGGCCCCGGAATACTACTGGTGAACGGGGCGTCGGTTAACTTGTTGTTGTAGGGCCATGCCTACCTATAAATCCTTAGCAAAAGGGCACCATCTTTCCTGGTAAATATTACGTAATTTGTTCTGAGAATTACTCACTGACTGCTGTGTCACCAGAGAGGGCCGAGAGACGAAACTAATATAGACCTCTTTATATCGGAATCGGTAATTTCCGGAAAGTGTATTTAAATAATGTCACATGGCTGAAATTCACGTGACCATAATGGACCAATAAAATTCCGGGGAATCCTGATCGTCTGCACAATTTACTACCGTATGGGGTCAAGCCCATTAAAAATACAATTCACACACTAATCAACAGTATATAGGGGCCTACATACACAAATAAGCATTTCACTGAGACTTAAATGGTAATTTGGTTAAGAAATTCCATACCAAACAGAAAACTTCGTACAACCTAGTTTCTCTACCTTCACACAATTTTTCCGATATGCAAAACTAGTTGTCTCATTCACAGATAACAAGGAATTTGCTCCTGAAAGTTCTTGATACTATTTTCATTTTTTGTGCAGTGAGGTCAACGGCACAATTTCATACCATGGCATTGGGCTCTCCACACTGATCATCAACGTTTTCAAATTTGAACAATTTTTGTCAATTTCCGTCCTATTTTTGTGTTTCAAATATGCACAAATATTTTTAATGTTTCGTAAATGTGAACCTTAGCGAACATACAATGTTCCGTTCGCAAAAACAACATTTTGACGTGCACACTAGGCCTATGGCCTACATGATGCATTGCACATAACGTTAGTGTTATAAACGTAGCCTACATGAGGCCAAGTTTTAACTTGAAATCTTACCTGGTTATTGCGTATTCCTTAATTTGAGACAGTCTGAATGGAAGACAGTACAGATCTACAACAACAAAAACATCCCCATAAGAAAAATAATTATCCAGGCAGAGCAGTTGAAACTTTGACGCAAATTTAGATACTTTACGTGTGCATACAACACATACAAAGCTTATATATTTCTCATAACGTTTACGTACGTCTAATATTGTACTAGTATGTACGTGCGTACACGCTTATGAAAGTAATACGCGCGCGTATTGTTGTTGTTTACAATTTTCCCTGCAACTGATTGGTTGGTTAGTAAAAACGAAAATTCCTCGGCATTTTATTGGTGAAAGTACCCTGACGTTTCATGTTCGGCTAAACTCGGTTTGAAAAGGTCGATAGACCTTTTCAAACTGAGTTTAGCCGAACGTGAAATATCAAAGTACTTTAACCAATCAAATGCTGGAGGAATTTTTCTTTTACTAACAAACCAATAAGCTGCAAGGAAATTTGTAACAACAGCAATACAAATTTTTGGCATTTTGAAAAACTGGTATAAATTGAGTTGGACATAGTTTATACGAAGTTTTCTGTTTGATATGGAATTTCCTAACCAAATTAGGCTGTATTTTAAATCTCTGAATAGTTCAGTGAAGTGCCTATTTCTGTATGCATATACTGTTGATTAGTATGTGAAATTGTGTTTTTATCGGGCTTGACCCCATATGCTAGTAAATTGTGCAGACGATCATAATTCCTCCAGAATTTGACTGGTCCATTATGGTCACGTGAATTTCGGCCATGTGACATTATTTAAATTAGATTTCCGAAAAATTCGGATTTCGATATAAAAAGGTCTATACGTACAGGAAACGCCAGTGCACCACAACTGGGTTATCAAAGGCCGTGGACATTGACTTGGTTGTCGATGTTATGTCTGTCCGTACGTCGTACCTATGTTCTCGTCCGGGTCGTATTAAGCGTTTCGTGATAGCATTGTTACTATCATAACCGAATACGCAGGCGACGACCCCGTCATTGTAATTGTGTGTTCGCTCGTCGTTGCGAGTGTTACGAAATCGTAAAACTTTTTTAAGTCACCCATCCATGTTGGTTCTAAGTGAGGGCTGTAGAGAGTCAAGCATTTAAAAAATAGAAGATACCAAAGAAATGTGTAAATCGTTACTTTGTGTGCACTTTTAGTTTAATTAACAAATAATTATATAAGTCATTAATATAAGACTTTGAATTTGACGTCATCCATGGATCAAAAGCAACAAAAAAAAATTGACAAACCATGCACACACAGTGCAGTGCAGGTACTTTTCGCGATACCGGTATGGTGCGGTACGATGCCAATGCGTTTATTATTGCCAATGCGATTTACGTCTGAACATGACAGATTGAAAGGTCAAAGCATTTTAAAGGAAATACTGCCTAACCAGGGAGCTGTTACTTTGACAAAGTAACAGCTTCCTGGCCTAACCTTATCGAAGCCGTTATGCATTACGCCTACGCCCTAGCCTAGTTGGTGAAGGTCGGCCAACACTGTAGGCCTATTCAACGTTAGCGAAGGGTCGGCCCTAGCCACCTGTAAACCCCTGTTTCGTGGTAATTGCTGTCGACCTTTTTTTAATTTCTTATTTTATAAAGGCTAGCCAAATGCGTACGCAGTCATACATCTGTGGTCCTATAAATTTACAACGTAATATTAAGTACATGTAAGGTGGATCTATAATCCACTCATCTCTGATAAAATTCCTTGATGAGCATAATATCTTAACTGATCTCCAACATGGCTTTCGAGCAAAAAGATCAACTGAAACACAACTTCTTTTAAAAATAAATGATATTTCTGAACAAATTGACCAAAACAGTACCATCTCTATGGCTATACTCGACTTCTCAAAAAGTTGGATAAAGACCCACACCAACGTCTGTTATCCAAACTTTCCGCATATGGCATTGATGGATATCTACTGGCCTGGTTTGCATCCTTTATCAGCAACCGCATTCAACGTGTTGTCTGTGATGGCGAACTCTCAAATCCTAAACAAATTATATCTGGTGTACCTCGAGGTACCGTTTTAGGTCGTTTACTCTTCCTTTTATATGTCAATGACATCCCTGATAATATAAACAGCACGATTAGACTGTTTGCTGATGATTGCCTTGTGAATAGAACAACTGATAAACCCTCTGACCAACAAATCCTCCAAGATGATCTAAATAAACTTGAACAATGGCAAAATAAATGGCAAATGAATTTCAACCCCTCTAAATGCTACATTCTCTCAATATCTCAGAAAATGCTATCAATCACCAGCTTATACCTTGTGCAACCAGCCGCTAAAACATGTCAACTTCCACCCGTACTTAGGTGTTGAAATTGATAATACACTCAAAGGGGATAAACATATAAACAACATCACCAATAAAGCAAACTCTGTACTCGGCCTATTAAGAGGTAACCTCTCAAACTGTCCCACTGACGTTAAAACCACTGCTTATAAAGCTCTTGTTAGGCCAGTACTTGAGTGGGAATCAGCAGTTTGGGACCCCTATCACCAGTGCGATGTAGATAAGCTTGAATCAATTCAACGGAGAGCAGCCAGGTTCTGTATGGCCAGATGGCAGACTTACTCTAATAAATCCAGTGTCACTAGCATGCTGCATAAATTAGATTGGCCCCTGCTAAAAGAAGGAACACCCGTCTATAAAGGCTATATAAATTAAATAACAGTCTTGTTGCCATTGATAATGATAACCTGATCCCAAACGCAAGAATTAATACAAGAAATAACCATGATCTAGATTTCACGTTCCTTGTGCTAAAAAGAATGTTTATAAATACTCCTTCTTACCTCAAACACTAAAAGATTGGAATGCTTTACCATCGGACATTGTACATGCACCAAGTCTAAACTGTTTCGAAGCTAAACTTGCTAAGCTTCTTAATTGATTTTTTTTCCCTTATACTTTTGCTACGCTCGGTTGGTGTTCATGTCCTCTAGAAGGATTTTTACCGACTTAACCTACTTAGATTCAGACTATTATAGTGAGGTAGGGGAGGGGGACACTGGCGGCGTTAATTAAATTATTGAAATGTCCTTATAATTCTAAAATATTAATTACAATTGAAAGAGTAGAGATTAAAGAAGCAACAGAAAAATTTCCAGCATTTTTGCTTTATAAATGTGGAATAATTTACAATAGAAAAGTAACTTCATGAAAAACATCACATATTATCACAAAGTGTTTCAACGAGTTTTATCCAAGATTGTAGGTCCGAAAAACAATCCCTAGTAGGCCTACTGTAGGCTTTCAAGTCATCATTGTAGGTTAGTTAGAAAGTGGCTACGGTTGTTAGACTTAAGGCGTATGACTAACTTAAAGTATAAGAGACAGCAAAGGTCACTTTAGGCTAAGGCTGGGACACTGACATGCTGACAAGAGAATATTTTTCAAATTGCTCCCAAAACTTTGGTGAGATCATAAATGCTTTTAGAAAAAATCCCCCAAACATGCCTCACATGTTACTTCAACTTCAATGATGGAAGCATATGTCGGTAAATATTTGGATCGCGCCGTAGCAAATATAATAACGACGCGACGTAATTCCAATTACGACGCGACGTAATTCCGAGATTCCTTAGGAAATAATGACCGGGGGGGGGGGGGCCCAAATTTAGAGGGGGGGGGGGCAAATTTACTAGCATACCGGCATGTGCTTCTATTCCATGAGTCTGCAAGTTCAGCCTTCACGTCCCGTAGTCGTTTCGCAGCTGACCACAGACCCACGTGTTACAAGGCCGCGCGAGTGTTCATTCTGTCATTGTTGAGTATTATAAAAATTAAGACAAATTACGTCATTGTTCTAAAAGCGGCTACTCTAATATGACGTTTCAAAAAGACACTCGTTTGAAGATTCTGTCAGCTGCCTGCATGTCTAATATGTGATTGTGAGTCTCTGATCACGGAAGAATGTTTTCAGCAGGAAAAGATTTGAGAAAAACTTTTTGGAAAAGGATATTTACCTAAATTTACGTATCTCTCTTCCAACCACTTGCAATATATATTTCGAGCGTCAATCCAACTAATCGGTCTTCCAGGTATACGTTGGCTCGATCGTTTGTTTGTACTTAGGCTAATCCTGTTTCACGATTAAAAATGAAATTGAATCTGCCTCACCAAGTTACATGATATAGGGTCATTAGTGTTACTAGGCTGCATGGAAAAAGAAACATCAAATGTTGTTGATTTCGCTTTCTTAGTTAAAAACTCGGCAAAATCTTCCAATTCTCCTCTTAGGCTCAGGGGAGAATTGGAATTTTCCCCTTTTGCGTTGTGCTGTATATGGGAAAGGGGAGAATTAGGTCCGTATCCGTAAAAAAAAACGCGTGTTTGAAGTGCATGTAAGCTTGTTTTTTGTTCAGTTGTTGAATGACCTGTGGCATAGTACACTTAAGAGGGCTACAAGAACCATCTCAAATAATACAATATTTACAGAATAAAGCCAAATAAAAGGGAGCATTGCAGTTTTGGCATATAACCTTATCTGTTTACAGTACCAATCAGTTAGTCAGTCTTCAGTGGTACACCTAATAGGGCTACAAGAACCATCACAAATGTACAATATGTACAGTATAAAGTCAACTAAAAGGGAGCATTGCAGTTTATTCCATTTATATAATATCTGATATAACTTTGTATTGCAGACAGTGGCGTAGCCAGTGTGGGCGTTCCCCCTCTTCTCTCGCCCCCCCTCTTCTCTCCCCCCCCTTCTCTCCCCCTTTTCCCAATATTTGAATTCGTCGGTTCAGATTTTAATCCATCAGTTCAGATTTTAATCCATCGGTTCAGATTGGTGCCGTCAGTTTTGACATTCCAGGTTCTTATTATGTTTTTAGATTTCAAAAAGGCACTTTCTCAGAAAAAAGGTTCTTCGGTAATAATATATTATGCATTTGTGCGATTTTGTATTTAAAATACATGAACTAAGAGAGAAAGAAGGGGAGAGAGTGGGAGGTGGGTGTCGGAGTGCACGTGATACAGAACATGCTCATTTTAAAAGTTTGACAACATTTACACACGTTTGTAGTAAATTATTGAACACCTTTCTTTTAGACAACCCATACTTTTCAAAGAGTGGCGATAAATGTAAACAATAAACATTATATATCTACATGCTTTTTCATGATTTTGGTGTTTTGTACATGGTGTATTATAGCTCTCTTTGACATGAATTTTAACTTGTATAATACACCTTATTACCACTGTATGTATTGTGACATACTTTTTTTGCCCTTGAAATGTCAATTTTGCAAAAGTTTCCAGGGGCTTCACCACTGGACCCCACCAGGAGCCCTTAAGCAGGCCCCTCAACCTCATGCCGACAATTAGAGTGCTTTGCGTTGGAAGTGACACCTCTGGTGTCACCTCAACTATGCCACTAAATATCGTGTCGGTTTAATTCAATTCCCCATCTCCCCCAATATGAAAATATCTTTCACATGCAATGCAAGGGGACCTGATTCTCTCTTTTTGTGTTGCAGTATGTGGGAGAGGGGAAAATTCCATTTTTCTCCCTTTTTGTGTTGCAGTATATATGGGAGAGGGGAGAATTCCACTTCTCCCCTCTTACATATATACCGCAGCACAAATAAGGGAGAATTCTAAATCTCCTCTTTCACACACACTCATACAGACCCCTAGCTTGATTTAAAAAGGGCCAGGGTGATAGACTTTGTTGGGGCACATTAATGTGCACACGAAGCACTGCGTATTTTCGGCATGGAGTCCAGGGGCTCAATCCCATGGTGTAGAAGCTCTGGGATTTTAGCTATATTCATACCTCAGAATGAAATTATTCTGAGTGATAAGGACCATTCATGAGCCAAACAGGTCAATTGCTTACTATGCTATCATTTTGTGTTCTGTATCCATGTAAGGTATTTTCATTTATGAGGTCAATTAGGATTATTAAGTTGAAAAAAAATAATCTTAAAATGTTTTGTTTCCTTTTTCATGAGAGGCAGGGCGACCCCAAGGGGCAGGACGGATCCCAGGGGAAAGGGGCGGATCCCCAGGGTGGCAGGGCAGGCCCACGGAGGGGCAGGGCATACCCCCAGGGTGGCAGTGTGGGCCCACGGAGGGGCAGGGCGGGCTGCCCTGTAAAATAGCAAAGCTAGGGGTCTGCATATGTATTAGGGGAGAAATGGAAGATGTTTGGTTTTGAGCGAAAATTGAATTCTCCCTGATGGGAGAATTGGAAGATATTGCAAAAACTTTTGCATCCTTGATCATGAAACTCTTCCAAATGACAACATAAATCCCTTAACATAATATTAGGTACATGGCTTCATGTGAGCGATTGTCCAGTGAGTCACGTGACTACTATTGACAACCCTATTAACAATCCATATACTGCAATAACATATTCAGCACAAATTGTTCTGCAGGATGCCCTGCATGATTGAAGGTTACATCTAAGCAAGGCTACACAGGAAGTAAAATACCAGTGTAGCCCCGTAGACCCTTTCTCTCGAACAGACTTATTTTCCTAATGTAGCTCCATAGCCCTTCACTCTCGAATTATCCAAATACACACCATTGCCCCATAGCCTACTAATTTCGAGCTAGTACAGTAGCTCTTTGTCTTGAGTATGTGTCGTTTAAAAAAGGGTTCTTCATTCCAGCCCCCTGTAGCCGCCAATTCTCTAGTTGCTACCAATTCCAGCATAGCCTCTATGGCCTTTGTTTCTCGAGGTCCTTCATGTAGCAGAAGCTTTAAACTTAGCAGCATTTGACATCAAATAAGATTGACCCAGTGTAGCCCCGTTGCCCTGGATTCTCAAACATGAGGAAGATGGTGGGTGTCTGCAGTTGCAAATATTGAAAAAAAATTATGTGGGTGCAAAATTGGGCCAAATTTGGGATACTTTTCAAGTTCTAGGCTTCCCAGGCTCTGTCACTGAAAAAGTTTGTAGCAATCTTCAATTTAGTATGACTTTGCTTTCCAGGATCCTAAAATTTCTTTTTTTACATTGATAATAACATTGAAATTCAGTGGTTTCTTACTTACTGTAGGTGTATTACTGGCATTACTACAGTGTTAAATGTTTGATTTACTGCTTAGTGTTTAGCATAAGATTTGAGATGACAAATTAATGTTGTGCAATTTCTTTAAAGTTAAGTTTCTGTACATTTTTGTTAAGTTGGTTCATTGTGTATAAACATACTTATTGATACAAAACTTTCTTGTTCAATTTATAAATGAGGTCAAGAAAATAAAAGTTCTAAATCAGCATATTTCTTGTTTCATTGCACTGCTTGTTTATATTGAATTACATTACTTTAAGCATTGTTAGTGATTTATGCTAAGCAATTTCACATGTGTAATTCTCTTTCTTTTCTTACAGATATTTTACAGGGTGATTTTTACTGGGGACTATCGTGATGCTGAAGTCATGTGTTTTGTCTATAAAGCTATGCCGAAGACACGCTCAGATGTTGTTACAGCGGATGCCTGGTAGGCAAACAGCATTGGCATTTTATTCCACGCATAGCATAGACAAACCAAAGTAAGTTTTTGAGAATGGAAAGTTCGAACAGTGCTGTTTTTGGTGTTTGGTAACTTTTGTGTTCCTATCACCTCAACATAACAGTTTCAAAGTTTCTTCTAATTGCGCCAAATGATATTGTTATGATGGCTATTACGTCAAATTGGATGGAAGTTATGTTTTTGCCTCCGTTTGTTTGTCATCGATTTATCTCAAAAAGTTATAAATGGAGCTTGATTTTTTAAATGTTGAGTGGTTTTGTTAGTGCTGAATGAAAAAGTGATTCAAATTTGGGTACTTTGGAACAGGGGAAGACAGAATGAAGATGTAGGGGCCCTAGGGGAATATTGTGTTGGGACTTACTTGAAATGTGCTCCACAATTACTTCATGCCTTTTAGTTCTCGTGTTTCTCTTAATCTCCTCGTGTTTACTCTCCTTCCTACCTTGAAATGATCTAACCTCTTAGGCACAATTTAACCCTTGCTCTTGTGGTGCCGTTCAATTCTCATCAAACAAACATGCCTGAAAAGAAATCCAAACAATTCATTTTCTGGACTCTCAGAAAATCAAAACAATTGGTTTTGGCATCAGTGGAATGTGAATCTTGCCTGAAAGGTACTCAAAACATTAAATGTTTTGCCTGAATATTCTGAAAACAATGATACGACCCTGGAAAATTCAGCAAGAGGATAGATATAGATAATCCAGAAGTGTTAAGAATTCAAGTCGGCAAGATAGATCAGAAGTTATAGATGTTAGAGGATGAAACTTGTTGGATCTAAGATGTCTGGAGTATTGGAAATGATAAATTCACAGAGATATGAACTCTTAGAAATATTAAGCATGGTGGTAGACATTTGTACACTACAGAGTGTTAGATTTCAAGTCAGATTTTTTGAAGATGTTTTTTTAATTTGAACTTTTATTAATTGTTTAAAACATTTACTGATACATTTTCTTCAATTGTAGCTTTGATTTTTTTTTTCTTTCTGTTGTCAAAATGAATGCAAATCTACCGGAATAAAAACGTACAAAGTAATTATCACTTGCAGTGGAGAAGGATATGATTCGTATGGTAAAAATTGTTCTTATGAACAATAGAATGTAAAATGACAAAATAATTTTTTTGGAAGAGTAAAGAAGACTTATATTGCTGATGTTTATTGCCTCCACCTACACTTTTACATCTGTAAATCTGTTATGTTAACAATTGAATGGCTTTTCATTTTGTTATATTAATTTATTTGTATAAAATACTCTGCTACAACTGTTGAATTGAATGGAGCCAACTCTGAAAATATTTTTTGCCACTTGCCTTCCCCCAATGTTTAGTAGGAAAAGACATTCCTCAAGTAATTAATGACAGAAATAGAAAAACATGTAAAGTGTACCTTAAATATCTTGGATCAAGATAACATTAAACATCACAAGTATTTTAATGATACATTTTTGAAAACTTTGATACACATTATTTAGAAAGTATAAACTTTTTCCAAACTGTTTTAATTAGTTAAATTTAATGCTCATTATTTGCTTGAAAGTTGTATTCAGTAATGGCTGCCCTCTCTCTGCCATAAAAATACATCTCAGTTATCCCAGGAAGGAGTTACTCTCTGGTTAATATTGAATATCTCTATTGAATATTTCTCACACATTTTCTTCTGTATTTATTACCTGCACTAATGAAGCTGGACAGAGGTTATGCTTTCACATCTGTTTGTTTGTCTGTTTATTTGTCATTATGATAATCTCAATAACTGATGATTGAATAATATTGATTCAATCTGGTGTGGTTTTGTTATTGTTTTAGGATGAAGTGATGATTAAAATTTGGGACTTTTGGAACAGTGGAAGGGCAGAAATGGAGAGGTTGGGATGTTTTAAGATAAAATCTGTGAAGACTTAGTTGAAACTTTTCAATTGATTTCACTGAATGTCCTAAATAATGAATTCATGCCCTGTAAAGAATTTAAAACAGTCAACAGAAAATCAGATCAAGTGGTTTCTGGTATCAAAGAGTTTCAAAACAATTAGCTTCTTGCATGAAAGGAAAATGATGGAATGTGAATCTTGACTGAATAGAGCTCAAACAATGAATGTTTAGCCTGAATAAAACTGAAAACAATGATCAGAGGGAAGATCCTGAAGTGTTTAGAATGCAAATGGCAATACAGATCAACAGTGGGAAAGAGATTATTTGGGGTTATAACTTGGTGAGCCTAGGGTTTCTGAGGTAGATTGTATTCTATATAGGGAATGAACAGCGGTGGAGGTGCACTCTGCAGAGTGCTATAATTCTAGTTAATAATGGGGCCATTCCACAGTTTGTGAATTGCTGCTAGGGCCATCCTGCAGTCTGTAAATTATGTGAAGGGTTGCAGAGTAGCCCTGGCAGACCCTTAGGGTCTCTTAGGGATCTGCCAGGGCCATTCCGCAGTCTGTAAAATACAGACGGACTGTGGAATGGCCAATGGGATTGGTTCATGTATGTACAGTATATAAATACATTTCAAAATGGTGTCATTATACTATACTTGTGCATTTCTTATCGCAGAGCCGTCAGACTAGCCTATCGTGTTCATGAGGGGACCTTCGTGCAGAAGCCGGTCTTGATACTTCATGGACTGCTGGGCAACGGAAGAAACTGGGATGGTATAGCTAAACAGCTTGCAAGGCTAACGCAGAAAACAGTAGGTGTTGGGGATAGCAACTACTTTATTTACTTTCAATTTAGGCTGTTCACTCACCTCACTTGATGTGTGTGAGATGAACCTCCTTGTTACATATTTTACCTTGCATTTGACATTAAAATGTTTTTGTTTTTTTAAACAGTAATTTAACATAAGAAAATTGATAGGTTTTCTCATTATAATGTCCTAAAATGTCAGTAAAATGTGCATAATTTATTATAATACAGCCTTATAGATTCAAAATGCTGTAAAATGAATGGTCAATTCTTTACTGATTTTGATGAAATTTTTGCTACTTCTAATTAAGCTGAAGTTGTTTCTTCCTGTTCAGAGGTCTTTAATAACTTAAAATGTCAGGATATGACTTCATGGCGAGTGTGTTTCCAGTTGTTTTATGTAAATGTGATAGAACTTTTAACTTTAAATATGTCCATAACGTAATAAGATTTTTGAACGTTTTCTTTACTAACTCCGTTACTTTTAAAGTCCTCTTTCATATAGTAAGCCTAGCCTATGGATTTGCTTGACTAACATACTAATCCTGGATCCTTTTTCATTTGAATTCTTTTTAGTTGTGTCAGAGAAGTATTTCACGTAGTGTTCACTATGTATTGCTATAAATCACTGAAATACCTCATTTTTTGGGTTTCATTTTAGGTTATTACTGTCGACAGTCGCAACCATGGTGACAGTGAGCATACTGATGACATGAGTTTTGAGGCAATGAGTATGGATATTATAAACTTACTGAAGGAACTGAATGAAAAATCCTGTACTCTGATTGGTCACAGTCTGGGTGGGAGAATAGCAATGACTCTTGCCTTGATGAAGGTAAGCGATAATAAAAGAAGAAAAATAAACGAGTGCATCTAGATTCTTATTAGTATTTACATCAATATGGGTTATTTATAATGTGTTTACCTCCTTGGTTTGATGTTGTTTTGATTCAATTCATAGGAATTTTAAAAATATTTTTTTGCTTAATTGTCTTTTTTTCTTCTTCTATTTTCTTATTATTCTTGTTAAAAAACAAAGAAGAATTGTCCTGGAGAATACTTTGCCAAGACATGTATAAACATTTCATGTAAATAAAGCAAATATTTACTAATGTCACATAACTTGAAATTATAATGTAATGTATAAAGAATGTAAAGGGATTATTAACCCATATAATATTACAAGCAAAGTGTCCTATCCATCCAATCATACTTTGATATAATCATCTCTTCAAATCAGCGTTTTCTGCTGATATCACCTTCCAATCTTTATTTTCCTGATAATTAAAAGGTAAATCCATACTTGGGTCACGATGACCCTTCAGGCCAATTATCCCTGGGTATCCGTGGTATCTTTAGCATGAGAGCATATGGCTCCCCTTGAACCCGATATCAGTCCATTCCAGGTTAACTTTCCAACAACAGTATATATGTATGTATGTATGTATGTATACATGTATGTATGTATGTACATACGTATGTATGTTTGTATGTATGTATGTACGTACATACATACATACATACATACATACATACTCCCATACATACACATATACACATACATACGACATGATTTTATACCGTGCCATTCCGTATAGACCACAGCGCCACCAGTCAAGATATCTGGCTGCCGAAGAGTCACTGAGCGCACACAAACTTGAACTTGACTGGGCCAGTATGGCATTTACAGCTAAGTAGACAGAAGTAAAGTATCTTGTTCAAGGACACAGTGCAGCACAGCAAATCGCAATGGGAATTGAACCTGCTTCCTTCTGTATACAAGCATGATTCATTAAAGGAGCACTAGACCGAAAAGTGAGTGTGTATTTTTAGGGGATCTCCACAAAAATCCAATGTTTATTTAGCACTCAATGGTATAACAATTTTCTGGTTAATATGAATATTTAATTAAGCTTTGCAAAAACAAGTGCACTCACTTTTTGGTCTATTTCTCCTTTAACCCGACTGGCACTGAGCCAAAGCACTCAATCCAATTTTCTGATGATTTAAACGTACATCCTGTTTTTTTTCTGTACTGTTTGTTCTAGCCCAAGGTTGTGGACAAACTGATACCCATAGATATATCTCCTGTCCATCATAAAGTGAATAGGAGCGTGAGTGAAGTATACGGCTATGTTCTTGCGATGGATGCTCTGCCTATGGACCATGGTCTAAATTTGTATGATGCAAGGAAACAAGCCAATACACATTTAGAGTCTGCAATTCCTGTAAGTGTGGATCATGTAGTTCATGAAATAAGTTTTTTATCTCATATAATCATTATACTCTTTTTTTGTTTCATTTAATTTGATTATTCTTGCACACTATAAATATTCATGCCTCTCAGCATCCGCCCGCATCCACCTTGGCCACTCCTCTCTTACTCACTCCCATCTCTTATCCGGCTCCCCTGCCCCACTTGCAACATCGATCTCTCCATCAAGCATAATTTCTTAACCTGTCCCCTATACCAGAACACTAGATCTCTTCTCTCCTCACTCTCCTCAATCTCGGACCTATTTGAAAACAATTCTTCCTCAAACATCATCAACTTCCTCCGCAACAGCAACCTCTTCCACCACATATAATCTCCTCCCTTTCTACACCTAACCTTACACACCCCTTTCTTTTCACCTAAATTTTTCTCCCACATTCAGCCTTTCCCCTTTATCTCCCTTACAAACCTTCTATCTCCTCACTATCCTGACTTTTACACCATAATTTATTAACACCCTCTTGGCACATTTGACTTTGACTGTTGGGGTGTTGTTAAACATCAACAGACCGAACCGAACCGAACCGAACCGAACCGAACCGAACCGAACCGAACCGAACCGAACCGAACCGAACCGAAACGAACCGAACTGAAACGAACCGAACCGAACCGAACCGGAACCAAACCAAACCAAACCATGCCACTCAGATGTAAGTGTACTTAAAGGTTGCTTTCATGTTTGATCTGGTGATTTGGAAATAAAGTTTGTCAAAGGTCAACTTTTTTGTGAAGAATCTGATATTTGATGTTAGTGTTCAGTTTGATGTTAGTGTTCAGTTTGTACTTGCATATCATGTCATTGTATAGAAAAGCATCATAGTGCATTTTGCGAACTTTAGATTATTGCACCTACAATTCTCCAGTATCGTTAAAAAAACTTTAAAGATACATTTGACTTATAGAGGCAACTTTAACTAAATTGTTGTAAAATCTCTTAAAAACCATCACAGTAGCAAATAATTTCTTAGAAATAGATTGAACTTCAACTTTTTTACAGCGTTTTTAAATCTCAGGCATCAATTTGCGTATTCTTTGCAAATTTTGTCATCTAACAATAGCCGGAATTCCAGCTTTTTCACATTTTTGAAATGATTATCTGGCTGCACTCATGACTTTAGTCATAGGTTAAATCTGCATTAGGTTAGCACCTGTTTTGCAAGCTGTAAAACTGACCTGAAATTCACAGACAAAAAAGCTTTGATTGTTAATTTCACCACAAATAAATGCAAAGTTTACCTGATGAGTCAAATAGATTGCGGAAAAAAAAAAAAAAAAGATTGCCAAATTAACAAATTGATATTTCAAAGTGGCAGAGATTTCAGTGGTTCGTAAGGGTCACCACTTTTCTCAGAGGATTGTATTAAATACAGTACAGTTGGGAATAGGGATGGCTTAGAACAGTTTTTCTATAGTATAGCTGGTTCATGGTGGTGCACTTTTAAATCTTTTACGGCACGGTGTTGAAAACCTCAAAATGCTTGCAATTAATGGCAAATTTTTTTGCTGATATGTTAGTTCTGCATCTGTTTAAAGCGGGTTGCAAGCAAGAATCATTATTTACGGGTAATTTGAAGACTTATTATAAGGCCCCTACTCAAGTTTTGTGACATTTCTTGCTTATTTTTGGGTTGGACACTGTGATGGTTATGTGATGATTATTGTATGGATTAAACTAGTTCTGCGGAAATTTTCCAAATCTTTTTTTGAACACTTCCTGAGGTTCGATTTTATTTATTTTTGATGGGGTTGGAGGAATAAAGGAAAGGGAGGGGGGGGGTGGGAGGGGGAGGGGTCTATTCAAACGTTTAAACAAATGGAAATTTGGCCTTTTAATGTTTAGTCTATTAAACAAAATGCACAGCTTTAAATTGCTGACGTGTGTACCAGTATGACCCTGGAAGCAAACCCCACTAACATTCCTGAGAAGTCTATGAAGTAGTGCAGAAAATTCTGACCAAAAGTTTTTACTATCTCCCCAAGGAAATTCTAGCAGGAATAGACATTCTTATCATTTTCAGTGACTTAAGAATTACAAAAGAAATTTAAAAATTATCTACAGATTTTAAGCTTTTGCTCAGTCATACATCACAAATTTTGCAAAATTCAAAACCTGATCTGGTTCAGATTGTATTGCAACCTTTCAACCAAAATAGAAATGGATTTAAAGTCAATTTTTGGGTCATGTGATACTTAGGGCTGTCACGATGTTGGTAAATCAGATATTGATTATCTTGGATAAAAATATCACAATACTCACCATATCACAAATATCTGTGTTGTCATTAATATCAGAAAACTGCTTGGGTTTTAAAAGTAAAGATCTCAGATTTCCCATAAAGTTTAATAGCTAAGGAAGTGCAGCATAAAATAATAAGATTTGTTGCAAATATTCTGTTAAAATCTCATTCATGTGAAATATTTCTGAGATTGCTTCACAAGTTTTTGCATGTAATATGCAGTTTATATGTGAAAATGACATGTTACGATATGTGTGTCAGGGTATCTTTGCTATCATGGAAAACACAATATGACAATAATGTGTATATTAAACATGACAGCCGTAATGATGCTAAAATGTGGTTACTCCTAGGATGTGAATATCAGAGGTTTCATTTTGACTAATCTTGTGAAGGAGAATGGAAAGCTGGGCTGGCGCCTTAATCTGGATTCCATCATCAAAAACTTCAAGGTGCTGGGATCAGTACCAGACTATGGAGCAGTTTATGAAGGTCCAACACTTTTCATCGGGGGCACTAAATCAGATTACATAAAGTAAGTACTGGAGATTTGTTTACCTTAACTTTAAATTTGCCAATTTGAAAAAAAATGTGTTTTGTATTTACTGTAAGTTGTATTCCTAATCTTGCATTGCTGGAAGTCATCGTAAATGTTGCTCCCTGAAACAATCGTGAGAGAACCAGAATTTTATGAATCACTCTTTGTAACTGTTATAATTAAAAATATTATGCTAAGATGCAAAACAAAGAACCAACATGACAAAAGGAAATCCTGTATATTTGAAAGTTTATGCTTATTTTACATGATCCATTGCTGTTTCAAGATTAAAGGAGACATAAAGTCTAACATAATCCTTATTTCATATAATAGAATTGAAAATAACAAATGTATCTCTTCTCTCCTCACTATCCTCAATCTCGGACCTTTTTAAAAACAATTCTTCCTCAAACATCATTAACTTCCTCTGCAACAACAACCTCTTCCACCATATTTATCTTCCCCCTTACCCCCCCATCCTTTCTACCCTAACCTTACATAACCTCCTTTTTTTTTTTTTTCTTTCTTTTTTTTTCCCTTTTCCCCTTACAAACCTTTCCTTCCTCACTATCCTAAATCTTACACCATAATTTATTAACACCCTCTAGGCACATTTGACTCTGACTGTCGCGGTGCCATTAAACATTAACAAACCAAACCAACAAATGTACTGACCAAGTTTCATAACTCCCAAAGCAATCTAAGACATTTTTTGTAATTAATAAAAATGTAATACTACTACTTAATAGTACCATGGGAGCTGCCATTTTTATTTTAAAACATGCAGATTATGATGTCATCAGCCCAGCAGGATGTTGGAATGCTTTATATTTCTTTATAATCTATCTCAAGTTTTCTAACTTATAAAGAATTGTTTTCCTTTTGTAAGGGTGAAGGAAATTTTTGTGTACACATAAAATTATCAAAACATGCTGTTAAAATTTTGTCACATAATTTTTGAATGAAAACTTTAATCATATTTATAAAGAAATACATTATAATCCTTATGTCCCTATTGGGGAAATTGTCATCATGCACAATATTTCAATACAGAATTAAACAAAATGGCATCTATCATGTGTCGATTTTTACTTGAGATAAGAATAAGAGTTTGACTTGCTGTGTTTGGCAGCTAGTTAAGATTTTTATCCTCTATCATATGAAATAATGATTGTATCAGACTTTGTCTCCTTTAACTTGTAAATCATCAGCACAATCAATTAGCCTGATTAAGAGTTTAGCTTGACTATTAAAGAATAGTAGAGCTATTGTACTTCCTTTGGCATCTGCATCTGGTTAAAGTTTTCTTTGTTTTTGGTTCACATGGGAAGCATAATGCAAACCTATGTAATGGCGATTACATCCGTCCGGCGGGCCGTCCGCAGTTTTTCCTGAGATTTTTTCAGAAATGTTAAAGTTTTTTGAGAATTCCTCAGAATATGTAAAACTTTCTTCAGACTTTCTCAGAAAAAGTTAAAAGTTTTTTCAGATATCCTTATGAAAGGTTAGAATTTCCTTACAAAATATTAAAGTTTGTCACAGACACTTAAGACAGGATTGAAGACAAGTTTCCTTAAAAAGTCTACAAAACATTTGATATTTTCTTATAAGATAACTGTAAAATGATATAATTTTCCAATAATCTTCAAAGATCCTCAAGCATCTTTCTCGTAGCACTTGAAATTTAAAATCCTTCAAAATATTTGGGCACCAACAGTTAGTTGTATCAGGCGTGATTATTAAACTTTTTTTTTTTCATTTTTGTGGTCATTTGCATATAGTTGCTACAGTATATGAAATGACCAGATTTTTTAAATTTAGTATGCTTAGTCAGGGAGTGTGACAGGATGTGATTGCATATGGACATAGGGAGGGATGCCATGTGGGACATGGATGGGGGCCATATGATTTAATATATACCATGTGGTATACACCAAGGGCTAAATGAGGCATAATTATTTGACTCCACCTTTTTTTCCTATTCAACAATCATTTGCATATAAGTTATTTTATGAACTTTCATACATAGTATGCTCAATCAGGGACTGTGATAGCAAGGATGAGACTTCTTATGAAGCTTATGGGATATCATGTTGGACATGGGGTGGGATGTCATGTGGGGCATGGGATGGGATGCCATGTGGGACATGGGGTGGGATGCCATGTGGGGCATGGGGTGGGATGCCATGTGGGGCATGGGGTGGGATGCCATGTGGGGCATGGGGTGGGATGCCATGAGGGGCATGGGGTGGGATGCCATGTGGAACAGGGTGAGATGCCATGTGGAACAGGGTGGAATGCCATGTAGGATATATGGTAGAATGCCATGTAGGACATAGGGTGGAATGCCATGAGGGTCATGGGATGTTGGTCATGGGATAGCATGTGGGACATGGGGTCCCTCCCCATTTCAACAAGCCATTTGCATATAAGTTATTATATAAACTGACACTTTCATACAAAGTGGCTCAATCAGGGACTGATAGCTAGGATGAGACTTCTTATGGAGTCTATGGGATGTCATGTGGGACATGGAGTGGGATGCCATGTGGGACATGGGTGGAATACCATGTGTGACATAGGGTAGGATGCTTTGCATGACATAGGGTAGGAGGTTATGTGGGACATAGGGCAGGAGGCCATGGGGACATGGGATGTGATGCCATGTGAGACATTAAGTAGGATATCATTGGGACATTGTGAGGGATACCATGTGGAACATATGGTGGGACATAAGGTGGGATGCCATGTTGGACATCAGGTGGGCAGCCACTGATGGGGACACAGGGAGGGATGCCATGTGGGACAGGGAGGGATGTCATGTGGTACCTATGGTTGGATTAATGTGGGACATACATGTAGGATGGGATCTATGTGGGTCATAGGGTGGAATGCCATGTGGGACATATGGTGGAATGCCATGTGGGACATGGTGGAATGCCATGTGAGACACTGTAGGGTGGAATGCCATGTGGGAGATATGGTGGAATGCCATGGGGGACAAGGCATGGGATGTCATGTGGGACATGAGGTGGGATGTCATTTGGGACATGGGATGTGATCCATGTGGGACATAAGGTGGAATGCCATGTGGGTCGTAGGATGGGATGCCCTGTGGAACATATGATGGAATGCCACATGGGACAAGGGATAGGATGGGGTGTCATGTGGGACTTGGGGTGGGATGTCATGTGGGAGATATGGTGGAATGCCATGTGGGACATGGGATGGGATGTCATGTGGGACATGGGGTGTGATGCCATGTGGGACATGGAATGCCATGTGGGACTTAGTGTGAGATGCCATTTTTGTAATTGGCAGGTTTGACATGATATGAATAGCAATTAGAGTATTAGTCTTGAAATGAAAGAAAGAAGCAAACAATAGCTTTCTTGCCTCTGTATAATTTGAAATTAGGTGTTTGGGTATGAAAAGAATTAAAACAATAAGTGGAATGTTGGGTAGAAGATAACATAATGATTAGTAGATGACAAAATTGGGATTTCATGTGGGACAGGGTGGAATTGTATGTAGGGCAGGTTGGCATGTGCAACAGAAAATGGGATGGCATGTTGAACAGAGTGTGTTGGCATGTTGGTAAGGATGTGTTGGCATGTTGGACAGGGTGGGATGGCATATGGAACAGGATGGGTTGGCATGTGGGACAGGGCAAAATGGCATGTGGGACATGTGGTGAAGTGTCATCTGGATTTTAGTTGTGATGGCATGTGGGTCACATGTGGTGGCATGACAGATCTGGTTTCAGGTGTGGTTGCATGTAGTACATAGGGCGTGGGATGACATTTGGGACAGAGGTTAGGATGGAATGTGGGACAGGCTGGAAGGTGTATTATTAGCAGTGAAGGGATTTGTATCGTTTGCAATGTCTAGTTAATCATACTTAAAGCTTTAATGTTGTTGCACATTTTACATGCTGCTTGGCACACATATTTTCTTTAATTGATAGTTAAATTCGAATTCAGGGTGTAGTTCTGGGAATGTGTCGGTGTTGGAAAGGGTATCAGTTGGGAATGGGGTGGGTTGGAGAGGGGGTTAGGGGTGAATTATATAATGAAAATTATATAATGAAAAGTTATTACACCATGCTTTGCAGTGATTATTATTCAAACCAGCAATATAAATGCAAAATTGTTAACTTGTCACAGCTGTTTTATTGTGTATTAGATATCTGATCATTTCATTCTCATTTTACTCATGCAGGCCTAGCCATCATCCTGAAATTCTCAGGTTATATCCACAAGCAAAAATTGAGATGATTCAAGATGCCGGTCACTGGGTCCACTATAACAAGCCGAAAGAACTGCTTGATATTCTTGTACCATTTATTAAAAGCTAACAGGAATTTGACAGTTTTTTTATTTGATAGGTGCTCACATTTTGAAGAAAACAGAAAACTGGCTTCGTAAAAAAGTCACGTATAAGAAAGTAAATATGAATCACTCAGGTATTTAAATGAAGGCAGCTGTCAGCTTGCTTTATTATTGTTAAGCACAATTTGCCATGTTGTGGTGCTTTTTAATAGTTGGGAGTTGGTCCAAACATTCTTTTGCCTAAACCACCTAATTTATTGAACTGTCAGTTATGATGGTAAGAGTTTTTATTGTGTCTACAGAATTATTGTATGTCTTTATAAGCCTTTTGAAAAAATATGTTAATGGGAAATGTTTTAAAAAGTGTTCTGATTTGTTATGCTTCAAAACATTGAAACATTGTGAGCTTGATATATGATGTAGGATTGATGGATTAACAATGTTTGTTTGCTTTGAACAAATATTTCTTGAATGTGTGTGATGAAGGCATTTGCATAAGAAGTGCTGCATTAAAAATGCTGCATTAGAAGTGCTGCATTAGAAGTGCTGCATCAGAAGTGCTGCATTAAAAGTGCTGCATTAGAAGTGCTGCATCAGAAGTGCTGCATTAGAAGTGCTGTGTAAGAATTGCTGTGTTAGAATTGCTGTGTTAGAAGTACTGCCATTAACATATTGGTGTAAGCCTTCATATTTTGGGAATTTACAAATTGTGAATTTTAATAATAAAATTACTAAAATTCGATACCATCACGAATAATATATCACCAAAAAGTGTTTTATTAGCAAACCAAAGCAGTAGCATT
>JAIGNY010001409.1:295000-627500 GCA_020152595.1 Chiridota heheva | reverse complement strand
ACTATAGCATCCTTAGTGCACTTCGTATCTACCATGCTCAATTAATTGGACCAATGAGAAGATAACTTCTTTCATTTTGAATATTTCTTATACATTCCGGTATTTCATTGGTAATCATGATTATTACACCAACTGTCAAATTGGTCTGGCAATTAACACTCCTGTTTACGAATACTTTTTCTCTGGAAGTCGTTCTTTCCATTCACCCAGTAATTCAAGTTGCAAATGACACAAAATAAAAAAATCTGGTTTTCAAGAGCATCTTAGAAATAATGAAGTTCAAAATCTAAACAAACTTGATTGTTTTATATTCGGAAAAGATTATGTTTAAAATCAAAAACAACTTCTATTGCAACTTAATTCAGCAAGTGTAGATTGCACACAAGATGATTGCACATATTATGTCTAAAAGAAACAGGTTTGCTGCCGACTGCAAACTGCAATGGAATAATCCTTTTGAAATTTGATCAGAGTAAAATCTGTGACAGGAAAGCTTTGCAACATCCAGCACTGTTTGAGGTATAATTACATTAATTACCCAAACTTGCCAAATATACTTTGTCAATTTCCCACATGATGTTAAATGCCAATCATCACAACTCGTACTTTGAAATATAGAATTCAAAACTGCAGAATAAACTCGGAAAACATTGGCAGAAAAACTATGCAAAATCTTTGAATAATTGAAAAAATAAAACGTTCCATTTAAAACAGAAGAAGCTGCTGATCAACTTAGTGACATTGTTAAGTCCACCATGCAGGGATGTAATTCCGGTGGGACTTGTCTCCTTACTTTCAGGTAGTGACATTGTGGGAGTCCACTTTCAGGTAGTAACATTGGAAGTCCACCACGTAATTCCAAGGGACTTGTCCCCTTACAGACTTGTCCACCACGCAGGGCCGTAATTCCAGTGGGACTTGTCTCCTTACTTTCAGGTAGTGACATTGTGAAGTCCACCACGCAGGGCAGCCAAATTAAAAAATTTTTTTTTTTTGGAATGTTGTTCCTTATTCAGAGTTGGAATGAATTATAATATTTCCTTTCCTCTTGCACAATGTAATTCTGAATAAAAGCACATATTTATCAAATATACCGTGTTTGCTCAAATGTAAAGGAAATACAAATTTTAATGAAAAAAATTAAGAAATTTTGGGCCTTAGACCCCTCCAACCCGACACCCTCGATTTTCTCAAAATCAGGGGTAATCTACACCATTCAACCCAAGAAACTCTTCACAATTCATTGACTAGCACCCAGCTATTGTTACACCATACACAACACATGGGTAATCTATACCTTCTTAACTGACAGCATCTTTATAGTCTATTCACAGTTCACTTGTTAGCAACCAGCTACTCTTACATGGTACACAATAGCTCATTCATCTGGGGCTCAAGCTACTTAACTGCTGTTCAGTGATGTAAATCAGATTTGTTGTTGGCTGAGCCTAAATATAAATATACATTATATGCTTGGGAGGACTTTGTGCAAAACCCATGAATGATTGATGGACCATTCTTCATAAGGATGGTTATTTCCTCATGTGAAGGAGATTTACAGCCCTGAATTTCACTGTTAACATGCAAATTATTTGTTTTTTTGGTTGAGCTGTTTTCCTTTTCTTCTTTTCAATGGTCTGACTTACTTCAATCACTATTATTAGTTCCACACAAGGAGGCAATTAACACCAAGGACAACTTCCTTGCCTATTTAAAGAACAAAATGTCTTGTAAAATCGAAGTACAGCACAAAATACTATATCATTTTCAAGAGTACTGGCTAAAACATAAATTACAGCTTTCATTAATAAAATCTGATACAAAAAACTTTCAACAAATATTTTACACAGGGGAGACAAATATTGCACGCACCACAATATGGAAATATTTAAATACAGAGATTTTAGTTTTCGAATAAAATACCGAAATAATCTTGTCTCTATGAAGCCAAATCTTACAGAAGTAAAATATAACTTTTACTAGTTCATAAATAAAGTATATAATTTTCATAATTATATGATAAATTACAGGACATGATCAATAATTTGATCAAGATTGAACAATTATCAACACAATTTCAAATGGCACCGACATTCTCAACAACCACAAAGTTGTATGAAAAAAAGATTAAATAATCAAGTATAATTACAAATACGTTCAAAATGTTTATGGTCGCTAACTCTAAAATGGAATCACAAACTTTCAAGTTTTAATGGAATGGTTTCTTAGAGGGACAAATACCCACAGCCATTGACCTATGTGATGAAATCTGAGTGATGTAGATACAAAATATTCTACTTCAGACATCTAAAGGAACTTTCTTTAACATTAAGATTTTTTGGCCCTTACACCCCTCCAACCCAACACCCTCAATTTTCTCAAAATCAGGTTTAATCCACACCATTCAACCCGAGTAATTGGACTAGCATCCAGCTATTGTTACACCATACACAACACAGGGGTAATCTATACCTTCTTAACTGACAACATCTTCATAGTCTATTCACAGTTCACTTGTTAGCAACCAGCTACTGTTACACTGTACACAATAGGTCATTCATCTTGGGTTCAAGACACATAACTGCTGTTCAGTGATGCGAATCAGAATAGTCCTTGGCAGAGCCTAAATAAAAGTAGATATTATATGCTTGGGAGGACTTTGTGCAAAATCCATAAATGATTGATGGACCATTCCTCATAAGGATGGTTATTTTATTATGGCCATTGACCTATGTAATAAAACTAAGCTGATGTAGATACAAAAAAATCTAGTTCAGACATCTAAAGGAACTCTCTTTAAATAGTTAGAGCAAGCATCCTGAAAAATTGTTTGCTACAATTCCTGACACAGTACTCCTAAATTTATAGGTGTAACGTCCAACAAGGACAGTAATACACCAAGAATGTTAATTACTGGCATTTAATTGAAGTTGACTGAATGTATGAGGCAACAACCATGCAAACCAGAACCAAAAGGTTTTGTGGTTTCGATGCTTTTTTTCATGCTGATTGGTTTTGTATTAAGTGTTATGTCATTGCATATCATGAAATATTTGGGATATTGTGTTTACAAGCTTTCAGCAAAATTATATTAAGCCCCGCCCACTATGCATATTAATGAAATTCAATGTTTTTATAAAATGAACAATGATGCATGTACAAACTAGCTAAAATCATAATTCTATCAAATATGAAACAAAACAAACATGATTGTTAAAATATGAGCATTTAAAGTTTTGCATATTAGGTCCCGCCTACTAATTAACACATTACGATCCTAGGGCCGCATTAAAAATGTGTCCTGAACACCCGATCACTAACAGAAAACTGGTCGGGTGATCATATTATGTACCCCGCTTCTGGTTTGCATTATTTACACACACAATCAATTATAGGATATACACTTTCCAAGCTCCACAACACGATTTATGATAAGTGATTAAAATAACTTAAATGATTGTTAGGCATGCAATCATGTAAGTCGACATTACTTTTCGTGTTTTTTTCCAATTAGTGGAGGTAAATGTTGCATGCATTATTAAACAGGTATACCTTCAATTTGGACAACTTTTCAATGCGGTGGCTAAATCATCATGCATGCATGACATCACTACCAAAAACAATAAGAGGCTTTTCTACAGACCATGGGCTATCTGTGTACCGCACATGATGTGAATCCAGTTTGTCCTTTTTGAGATACCATGTTTACAAGGTCTTTTTAGCAAAACATATTAAGCCCTGCTTACTACGCATATTAATGAAATTTAACGTTTTTATACAATGAACACATACACACTTAGCTAACAAGATAATTATACTGAATATGAAACAAAATAGACATGTGATTGTCAAAATAGGAGCATTTCAAGATTTTTTATTCTAAGCCCTGCCGACTTATTAATATGCATAATATCATCACCAAAAACAACAGGGCACACTTACAGACCATGGGCTATCTGTGTACCAAATATGACATGAATCCAGTTAACTGTTCTTGAGAAACCATGCTTACAAGCTCTTTTCAACAAAATCATGATAAGCCCTGCCCACTATGCATATTAATGAAATTCAACATTTTTGTACCATTAACATGTACACACTAGCTAACAGCATTATTACACCAAAATGAAACAAAGACATAAAGTTGTAAAAATATGAGCAATTCAATAGTGTTTACATGGGTACCCGAAATATCTGGGTACCTGACCGATTGTGTTGTTACCCGGTTCCGAAAATACAACCCAAGTATGGATTTTCATAATATTACCAATTGCAGACTGTTTCTGTTTCAGAATTGTATGTTAAAAAAATAAATCTTAACTTACAAGAATTATAAAGTGTATTTCTGTTCCAACGCAATACAATAAAACGATCACAAAATATTTCTCCAGATCGCTTGATGAACAAGCTATGTGGCTACATGTAGTAACGTATGTACGCTAGTACTACATGTACTAGTAGCGCAAAACTATAACTCTCTAAACTTTGCTGTAAAAAAAAAAATATTCAAACCAGTGTGCAACAAGCAGTGAGTGTGTGTGTAGTATGCTGTAGAAAAAATATATTGCGGTTGTACATTACCAAACTGTTTTGAAAGCGTGTCTGCTATTTGCTGAAAAAAATTGCAACGCCTACTATAAACCAATCACAAGTTGTGTTTAAATGAAATTGTTACGTGTTACTGAGCGTGCACGTAACAGAATCGTGGAATCAGTCAGTAATTTCCAGCACAGCGTTAATGAGGTGGAATTGTGTATTTAATATTCCAGAAATACAAGTGACCTGTCCCGTGAAATTTTGAGGAAGTGTGTATATTATTATTTTATGGTATTCTATGAAGACAGGTAAATAAAAGAAACAAGAAACATTTGTATTATGTTTCTTCATTTACAAAAATAAAGGTACGATTGAAAAACAAGAAATATTACAAGATTTTACAAGGTACACTGTTAGATTTTTACACATATACTACTTCCGCGAAAATATTGAAAATACTTTGTCGGCATACGTCGGATATCCGGATACCCAACCAATAATGCAGGTCGGGTACCCGGTCCGATTTTTGGACCCAGTGCAAACACTACAATTTAAGATTTTTACATTAAGTCCCGCACACTCATTAATATACATGACATCACCACCAAAAACAATAGGTCACATCTAGGACCATCTGTGTACCACCTATGACATGAATCCAGTATATTGTTCTTGAGACATCGTGCTTACGAGCTTGCTGTCACAGACACACACATACATACACATGCCAGCATGACTGCATAGGTTCCATTATGCTATTAGCATCGGAAGCAAAAATGGCTGTAACCCCCAAATTTGTGATAGTGCATTGGAAGGGGGATGGGGGTCATTATAATCTCAAGGTAAGATCCAGAACATTAGACATTTATTTGAGATGACCTATCCTCTTTCTTGGAGTTTTTCCGAGTAGCTTTTTCCCTTTCTTTCCTCCTTCGTGTCTTCTCATCTGTTTGCGAAGTCTCTCGTCCAGCATCTCATGAAGGTCAATCTGTTTTAGAAAAGAAAAACAATAGAAACACTGTCTTCATTGCTGGGTTAATGATATCAAGTACCACAGAGCTAAACAAGATACAGATGATGTTCATGTTTTCTGAAAATTAATCCCTTTTTACATTTATAAGTCACTTCATTTAGTCAGTTTTCCAAATTCAACCAAATGAATTGAATTTAAAAATATGTATAGAAAGGAATACATAAGCAAATTCTATGACTGCTGCACACATTATGATCAACCTTTTATGCATAAACGCATGGAATAGATATATTACAATTTACTACTTTCAAGTTCTTAATTGTTTATGTCATTCAAATCATTGATCATTCTCTCTTTAGAGAATATTTTTTTGCAAAAGTACACATTTTTTTTGGATCAATAAACAACTTGAAAGAGCATTGAAGCTGTATCCTAAGCAAAACCAGTTTTAAATACCAAATTGATCTATGATTAAATGTTTCATAAGCCGAGACTCATTTTATGGTCTACTTACCTCCCAATTGTCCATTTCCTGGCAAATTTCTAGCTGTTGATGCACAGCACCAACCACCTGGCCATCCAATTGCTCCATGGTTTCTTGAGCGTGCATAAGTTGAGATTCGGCATTGTTTCGCCTATAAACACATTATGCAGAAAAGATAAGAAGAAATTGAAAATATAGAATATGCTTTTGGGAAATTTCCTGCTCTCTGATAACCTTAGAAACCACCTACACATAATTAACTTCAATAAGAATTTTTGGCTCTTAAGATCCTCCAACCCGACATCCCCGATTTTCTCAAAATCAGGGGTAATTCAACCATTCAACCCGAGAGACTTCACAATTCATTGACTAGCACCCAGCTATTGTTACACCATACACAACACAGGGGTAATCTATACCTTCTTAACTGACAACATCTTTATAGTCTATTAACAGTTCACTTGTTAGCAACCAGCTACTGTTACACTGTAAACAATAGCTTATTCATCTTGGGCTCAAGCCACATAACTGCTGTTCAGTGATGCGAATCAGATTAGTCCTTGGGGAAGCCTAAATAAAAATATACATTATATGCTTGGGAGGACTTTGTGCAAAACCCATGAATGATTGATGGACCATTCCTTGTAAGGATGGTTATTTCATCGTGCTTATGATGATGCCAATTCTGGGTGATAACTTCTATGATAGATTAATTCAAACATTGTAGTGAAGACAGGATTCATAGTTAATTGATTTCTGCCAGAGCTACCCTCTTCCCCTCCCCAACTCTCGGATGAGATTGCCCCATGCATTCTGAACTAATTCCATGGTTATTACAACTGAAATGATAGCTAAAAGATTCACCTTTGGACAGCTTCATCTCTCTCGTGGGTGAGCCTGCTTATTTCATCTTCATGCTCTAGACATGGGGCCATGTCTAGACTGTCAGTGCTTACATCACTCATGGAATCTGAGGTAGGGTTAAATGAAGACTGCCTCTGCTGTCTCTCCTCTTGTGAAATCTTATGAGAAGAAAAATCAAAATCAATATCTTTAGAAACCTCATTTTTTGCATGTTATATTACATTAATTTACATTTAAGTTTTGTCTTCAGCAATGTGATTGGACAAAAAGGGAACACCACTAATTTAAATTTTCCATTAACCTGTGACAAACAGACGTCACATTAATACATTATAAAGGGTTGTTTTACTTTTTTAAAGGGAAGTTACTAAAGTAAAAATGAAAATGTTCTCACTTACTTTCAGTGTATTCCAGGGGCACAGGAAAGGTCACCTCTCAGGGGAAACAAAAACCTAAAATATTTACTAGTGACAAGTGAAAAATTGCACTTAAAATTACATGTAAGTTTCCATCAAAAGTTGCTGCTTATCAGGAAATTCCCCTCAATTTGGGCTATTTCCTAATTTTGGAAAATTTCCATTAATTTAGGGAAATTTTCTTCAATTTTGGCCAGTTTTGGGAAATTTTTGGCCAGTTTTTGGAAGATTTTGGCCAGTTTTCAGGAAAATTTGGCCAAATTTTTGACCAATTTTGGGAAAAATGTTTTCCAAAATATTTGATAATTTTACCACATTTTCAATTTTATGTTTATAATTTCCCAATTTCACCTCCCAACCGGACAGAAGGCATGCAACTGGGAAGGTGAAATCTGCTCAAGAGTTCCTCCTTCCCTCCCCCACACTCCTACTTCCTATGCCTCTGGTGTTTATCTTGACAGGAAAATATTGCATCTGTTTGTTGATTCTTTTCTCCTTATATTTAAATGCAAAAGATATGCATGAACAGGATTCATTGACTTGTAGCTTTTCCTCACATCCATTTTTTGGGGATAATGTACAGTTGGTCTCTCCCGCAGGCTCGGGCTATTGCCTCATCCGCTAAATGAGACCAACTGTACATTATTTTATGGCAAAGGAACTAAAGAATGCTGCACGCTTATGAACCCTTGCATATTGGGCTGTTTTGATATATGACCATGAAATGAAATGCCTGATCTGAGGTGGAGGATCCCAGGCATTACATGCTTAGTCAATTTTCACATCCAAGCACTTAAATTACAGTCCCTTTATAGTGCAGTGATCTCACAATGTGGATCAAAATTTTGGCTTATCGCACCAAATCATTCCTAGAACATTCTCAGCACCCCATGATGCCTATCATACACCACACACCAAGACTGGACTTGTCTGAGGGAAAACATTGTTTCACCTGAAGATCGTTTACACAAAAAATAACAATTAAGAAAAACATTAATGAGAAACTCTATTGAAATGCATGGGCAGCTGACTATAGGGACAAGGGGATGTTTTTGCCCTTCCTTGATAGGTGATTTGCTCATCATTGTTTTTTTTATATTGAATAATCTTTATCATCAAGAAGAATCTTCAATTGCGCCCCTCCCCCCAATCATGTTTTGCCCCTCCCAACTAAAATCTCTTACAGCCGCCAATGCTGAAGTGGTATGATGTGAATTAATGTGATTAATTGTTAAAGCTGGGCATTGCACCATGGTTAATGCCTAAACATACCTCCTGTAAGAGAGTAAGAGCAGCAGCATCTTCTAGCTCTCTGTACTTCTCAAAAAGAGCATCGGGGTCTGGCATACTCCTCCTGTACTCCAACTACAAAGAATTGAAACACTTCCTTCAATTATTAAACAGATCAAAATATTTCTCCAAAAGAAAGAATAAATATCTACAATGGTACACTTTTAATTGCAATAATCATTCCTAAGGAATTTAGAATTTAGATCATCATAAGTTTAGTAATGATCGTTACCCACATACTGAAAAAAAAACAGGCAATGGTGGAGCTATTAAGAGGAAAACATTTTGTCCGATTTATAGGCTTTTGCCCCCGCCCCCCCATGAAACAACATTGCCCCTCTCTTGCCCCCAACCCCAATAACCAAAATCCTGGCTCTGTTACTGAAAACAGGATGGTAAAAAGGTTACAAAAATATATTTTCCTGAAGGTTGGCCTTCTTTAGAAATGGCTATAATAAGACTGTACATAAATTTTCAATTTTTTCAACAACAAAAATTTTCAACTGTATAATATTTCACTCATTACCAGCTTTCATTGACAATAATTACAATGGTTATGGGAAGCACACTGGGTTTTACTTCCACTGTGTACAATGTTTAGGACAAGACACTTCATTTTGGATTATTCCACTCAACTCAGCTGTAAATAAGTACCAGCTTGCTGGGGAATCAGCCTGCTATGGAACTGGTGTCCCCTCCAAGGGAGTAAAGCACTTAAAACCATTTGCACCAAGGAAACTAGAAATAAGCACTGACTTTCATTGGCTGAGAAGGTTGTAATTTACAATGTTTTAGATAAAGAATAGTTTAAATGAAAGATAAAAAACATATTTTCAAAGTTGAATTGCACACATCCTGTGGTTAATCACGGATACAAGTTGTTTTTAGAGTAACTTACGAAATTCATGAAGCAACAGTATTTTCTTATTAGGCACAACAAAATTTTGAAAATTAGTCTACTCACCTTTTATCTGTAACTTCTGGCCTCCCCCTAAAATATACATCCATAATTTTTCCAAATAGTGAGATTTCAATGCATTTTGTCACACACAAAAACAGTTGGAAAATTATAAGCAGTTTGAATTGATCTCCATTTTCTATTTAATGCTCCCACAATCTTCATTTAGAGTCTATAAATCATTGTATTATTTTTTCAATTTTTGCTTAATAAAGTGCAATGTTCAGGGGTGTAGGAAGCTTTCGAAAAGTGGGGGGGGGGGGCACGATCTCTTAGGGGGCACTTTTCAAGTCATATGTCCCTCATCCCAATCTGTAAATAGAATAAGTGAGCCCAAAACAACAAAGTAAAGTAAAAGGGGCACTTCATTTTTAGAACGGAGCACTTTATCAATGGGGGCACATTCCTCTCGTATGGGACTAATAAAAGTCGCCAGTTTCCTACTATTGGGTCAGTAATTGAGGGGCACTTTTCATTTTAAAAGGGCATTTTTGTCATTTTTTGGAAAAGTGGGGAATGTTCCCCCAGTGCCCGCCCCCCCCCCACCCCCACTTCCTACACCTATGGCAATGCTATTCTAAAAACAATATACCTACAAATCTGACAGTTGATTGCCCGTAATAGGATGGTCCATATATTGATAGTTCAATCAGTAATTGTTTTGGAATAAAATGTTTGCCCCCATGCACCTTTCAACCACAATAGATGGCCTTTAATATGAAACCATAACTACTGATTTGCTTAATCATAAATCAATATTGCTCTGCACATTAGAAATGGCTTTGCTTAAAACCAGGAACATCTCAACTGGCCCTCAAATGGAGCAGGGCCAGGCGAAATAAAAGTTATATATTTCTTTGTTTCTCAAACCACAAAACTGTATACAGTTTCACCTTTCCTAGGCTCCTTCAAGATAACAACTAGTGTTACATGGTATTTTTAGTCACACACATCAGAATATAATGGCATTCCTTAAAATATAAGTAGTAACCATAATCAATGCTGGCATTGTTTGTCTTTGCTGCTGGGAAAGGTGAAATTAAATATTAGCATAGAACTATTTATACCTCAATGTTATGATGCAAATTAATCTAGTGGAACAATGTGGTTAATTTGTTTCTTGAAAATTGCATGACAAATTTTTAAGCAGTGCCTTTACTAATGAATGATTTTTAAAGAATGAAAATGTCAAACTTGTGTATACCTTAACAGACATTCTTTTTATCTTCTTGTCCTTAACATCCAGTAGCTGAGTCTGCTCCGAGATCTCATTTTGAAGACTGTCAACCACAGACTGGGTCCTCTCCAGCTCAGATCGTAAAGATGCCACATGACTCTGAAGGTGTGAAAGTTGGGCCCCATGCCCTGGGAGAGGACTGGGAGGTGGATGCTGGAAAAGATAGAGGAGGATTATCTTGTCTTGCATTTAAAGCTGACTTCTCCTGTGTTTACATTAAGGTGCGGGATTCCCACACATATTATCAGATTCCCGCTAAAATATGAACGAAGGGGGAGAAATTCCCGCTAAAAGTAAAGGGGGGAAAATTCCTGCAAACAAATTAATTGGCTGAAAAATGCCAAATTTGACATTTTCAGCAAAATTTTGGCATTATTTGATAGTTTTGGCCTTTTTTGGTAATTTTCCAAAAAAAAATCACCCCTTTTTTTCTTAAATCCCCACCCCCAAAATTACACAAGGAGAACCCAATGAAAAATATTAATAATAATAATACAAATATAATGATAATAATGATAATAATAATAATAATAATAGTAATAATAAAAATAATAATAATAATTAATAATAATAATAATAATTAAATAAATAAATTTAAACCTTAGTGTGAACACTGGTCTTCTCTTTTATATATCACAACTCTTGCATACAATACAAATTATTGTAGCCATAATTTGAACATTTAAAGGGCGATTCTGTTCAAAATTGATATTTTCATATATATGATATAGAGGACTATTAAAGAAATTATTTGGTGTAAAAATCATATGATATCTTATTCCGTTTACGAGTTGGATTTCAAAGATTGTGTGAGTGTGTTAAAAAATGACCTCACAGTGTACAGTGTGATCTCACAAAGACAAATCCAAGATAATTTTTGTGTATATCTTTAAAATTTATTGCTTTCTTCCTAAATTACTGGAAGCATATTTTGTTGACTTCTTGAAGTGAGGTACAACATGCACTTATAAGAACGTGCTTTGCCCGTGAACCTTACACTCTAACTAAAAGAAAAGCATATTTTTAGTTTGATAGAAATACATAATGATTGACTAATTGTGATATCATATAACCAGTAGCATAACAGACATGAGTTACTTTTAGTGTAAAATCTCAGGGCCCCAATGAAATGTCCCCCCAATTTTTTTTTTCAATTGAATTTTACAGGGACCCAAAGGCCCAAGCCCTCACAAAAATTGTTCATTGTTTTACTAGTGGCCTTCAGTGCACGCCTCTGTGTATCACTAAACATTCATCCCTACCTGCAGGTTTCTCTCATTCATATATCCTCAAGTAGATCTTGGAGTTCTTGCAGTCGCACCATGACATCCTCTGGTTCCACATCTACACTCCCCTCGGGTGATTTCAAGGCTGAGCGGTCCCACTAGTGGATGGTATATCGCTGCCTTCAGCCGATGGAGAGTTCCTCCATGTATTCAAGTTTTGTGTGAGTTGCACAATGTGTTGTTGAATTGTGTTCATGGCTTTTTGAAGCTGTATTGCATGATACAAAATGATATTTAGTTTGCTATATTTGCAGCAAAAACTACCTTCAATGGGACACAGTTACATTGTAAAAGCTGCCTATGGGAAACCTGAAATTTTTCTAATTTTTACCCATACTTGACCTTGTAAAACATTCATGTGATATTAATCAGTTAGGAAAATGAGTGTTTCACACAAACAAAGCCATGATGTTGAAAGAAAATAATTCCATTTAAGTAAGTATTAAAATGAGCATAAAAAACTTCATTAATTTGATATGATTTTTAGCAAATTCTATACAAATATGATATATCCTCATTCTCAACACGGAAGATAATAATTCAATTAAACATATTTCTTGAACTTGTTAAAATTGTCTCAGGTACTAAATTATGTAGACAAAACTGATTTAAGTTTATCTGACTTTGTTAATTTTAAATTTCATCCTGCAGTTAGATTTACTTAAAATAGATTTGTTTTCTTCAATCAAGCTTAGCATGTCTTAAAATATCCAAGAAATAAAAGATACCATCAAGGGGAGATAAACTTAACTCTTTATACACTGAATAAGACTGGAAGTAAACATAATTGGAATAAATCCAGCTTTTAACATAAGATGGAATGGAGTGAAAAAGTGGGGATTACATATGAAAATCCTTGTTATTTTGATGTTGAGTTTTAATGGTAGATTTCCATCAAAATTAGCATAGAATGTTCGTTATTTTTTGAAAAGAAGCTATCCATCTTTCATACAATGATCGTTAAAGTTCAACTGAATATCAGCGGAGTAGGAAGATATTTGACATTAGGGGATTTTATCACTTGTCCCAATAAATCTACAAAAATATATGAATCTCTTATTAAGCTATAAAAAAAACTAATTGTAAAAGAGGGGGCAGATAAAATTATTGGAAAATTGAATTAATGGAAAATTGAAATAATTTCCTGAAAATAAAAGAAAATTCACCAAAATTGAAGAAAATTAATTAAAACATCTCAAAAATTGAAGAAATTTTTTCCAGAATGAAGGAAATTGCATAAAGATTTAAACAAATTTTACGATAATTGAAGGAAAAATTTCCCCAAAATTGAAGATTTTTAGAAGAAAAGAAGCCATGCATGGAATCTGACTCTTCAAAAGCAATTCTTTAGACTTTCATTATAATGGTGGGCCAAAATGGTACCTAGCCCCCAATAGAATTATTACCCCCTATGCCACTGCATATGTAATAGTTATTTATTGGTACAAGCAAAATTCTCTTCAGATCAGGCTATATTTGAACAAAACTATGCCCCATTTTTCCCAAAGCCCACTGTATCAGTGTACCTCCCATTGGAGTTTTTTTTTAATTCTGTCAGGTTTGTCGGATATTGATAGGAAAACTTGTGTGTTTATAGCATATTCTTTGAATTTTATCACCATGTTGGGAAGACTATTCCAATTTAAAAAAAAAACCTTTCCAAATGAAACCAAATGGGGACCACCATTCAAAACCATTTTGACCAATTAGGACTAATTGGAAATTCCAAATGAAATCAACTGTTTTTTTTTTTTCCCCTGGATGGAGTGATATTATTAGTCAATGGAAGTAAAATAAGGTTGGAGGGGGCCATATGTATAATTATATATGATGAAAAAATGAGTTGCATGAAATACCATCTACCATACCATACTTCCTGCCCTAGGAAGATTACATCTCTTTATACTGCTAGTTGAGTGAGCTACCTCATGACTTATAGGGTCTGTGCGCATAATGAAAGGACAGAAAAGTAATCTCCTCCTTACTCTTTCACATTTATGATGCAACTGGCTCTCATCATCTCCTGCTAGGCTGTCCTTTTCATCTTCCTCTTCTTCATATTGCACAGAACTCAAGAGTTTTCCCTCCCAGTCGGGTGACGCTGCCCCAATTCATCAAACAATGACGTGCCATGACCCAAAGGGCGGTTCATGTACACGTGGGACAAAGCCTCTGATAGTCTGAGCTCTTCCAGGTCGTGGAGGGTAGTGGCGTGGGTTCTTCTCAGCTCACTCAATTGAACTTCTTGGATGTAAACCTACAGCAATGAATACATAACCACTTTCAACTTCAAATGAATTTATTATTTGTTCAAATTGTAACTGCAGTACAGATTAAGCTGTTATGTAATGAATCGGATAACATCCCTAAACAAATAACTAGTACTTATCTCACTTTGCAATATTCAATCAAGGCCCTTGTCATGCTTTTTGTTCTTGTTTCCTTTCAATGAAAATAGTTTTCTGAAGCATCAAATTTGTTAATTATTGGCTTAGTGATTGCAGGACTTGTTTGCTGGGACCTTGCAGTGTCTTATAGTGCCACTGAAGACTTTATAGTACCTGAGGAAAGCTTACACAGCGTGTAGGTGGCAATCTATGATGGTACCATACCCTTCAAGGGTTCTTTAATAGAGTATACAAATGGGACCAAATTAATCTACATTGCTGTTGACTTAAAAACTTAATATTGATTCCATTCAAATATTGAATAATTGATTTCCCAACAAAGATGAAATACCTGTGTATACAGTATGCACAGGACATATTGATGTTACTTCTCTTAAATAGAGTATGCTACTAATTTCATCAAATTCCACATGTAGAAGAGCTACATCACAACAATATTTCTGTAACCATCAGACACATTAAAAGCAATTAAAAACAAAGAAAGGGATGCTTTAGCTGACACTATTCCAATTGTTGTAAAGACTGATAAGGCCATTCCCCACATGTAGCCAACAAGAGAATGGCCTGAGCATACCCCTCAGGTCTCCCAGGGATCTGCCATTTGCAGTCTGTCACACATGTAAATGACTGGAGAAAGTCCCCTGCAGAAGGTCTCTCAGGGATCTGCTAGGGTCGTTTAACAGTCTGTCACATATGTAACTGACTGAAAAGAGCATTTCAGAGTCTTGCACTCTTGTTGACTTACCTGATGTTCTAGTTCCCTGACTGACCTCTCAAGAAGCATTGCCCGCCTGTTGCCCTCTTCCACATTCACTAACAGCGTTCCCTCTCCTGGGCTAGCTGATCAAGAGCCTGCACCAATTCACTTTTTCTGAATTCCAGTTCCCTCACCTGAAAAAACAACAAACCAGAGAAGTTGCCAACTTTGTATTATAAAATGCAAAATTTCACAAAAATACAATTCTCTTGATTCATTGTTAAAGACATTTCTCATGTGTTCAGTTCAAGCACAGTGGAACAAAAAAATATTGGAGGGCTGATTTAGATGGTATCTAGGCATAATGTATGGATACCTTTTTGGCACATAAGTGCCATTGCGAGCATGTAGCGCGAACCTTTTGGCATGGGGTCCAAGCAAATAACAATATTTGAGGCAAAAATATGCCTAAAAACATAGTCAATTCTCTTCGAAAATATTTCACATTCGAGTGTATTCAATAGATCTACCCACTTGTCTGCAAGCTTCACTGTCATCCTCTTCTCCCAAGGCTCACTCTCTTCACTTTCTTTTGCAAGGATATTTTAAAAGAAATTGGACATCCATAGGCCTACTATTCCAATTTCAAATTTGTAGTGTCTTCTTTAATGGAGATCAGCCGCATGTCTCCATACATCCTTGCCTTTGGCAACAGTTTTATTTATGGGGCCTTGCTTCTGACATGTGAGTATGGTCACAGTGTTAAATAATGAAGAAAATTGCCAGTGTTTATATAATTTTGGGCAGGGTAACAATAGGTTTATGTGGTTATGAAATCCAACAAATCGTAGTTTCATGAATATAATCAGGAAATTTCCATTTTGACAACACAATATATGGAACCTAGCTATAACAAAATGATTCTAATGTTGTTTTATATCTGTTTTTGCATGTTAATATATTTTTAAATTCTTTAAGATCAAGAAAACTTAAGAGCAAATATTGAGGAAGGGGGTTTAAACAACACTCGGCAGTAATTTAGATTTATATTGCTTTTTGGTTATTCTTGTTAACGTTTTTGTGTACTTGACTAACATAAAATTTAATATTTTTAGCCCAAAGTTGTGAAATAACTTTGCCTCTCAATATCTGCACAAGTTTCCATTCTAAAATGTTTTATACAAAGTCCTCCAGGAATATAATGCATATTTATGTTTAGCTCAGCCAAGTACTAATCTGATTCCGCTTCACTGCTGGTGGAATCATATTAGTCCTTGGCTGAGCCTACATTACAGTGAAGCAGAATCAGATTAGTCCTTGGCTGAGCCTAAATATAAATATGCATTATATTCCTGGAGGACTTTGTGCAAAGCCCATGAATGATTGATGGACCATTCCTTCTAAAGAAGGTAATTTCATTGTGTAAAGCCCATGAATGATTGATGGACCATTCCTTTTAAAAAAGGTAATTTCATTGTGTGTATTTTTACAGGGTAGATGAGCAGTATTGAAAGAAAATGAGCAGTATTGGAGGTTAGGGATGTGGGGAGGGGTTGAATGAGAGGGGTATACATTTGTTCTAATGATATAATAGTTTGATAAATTTCTCCTCCTCTTTGTCATTTCTTCATTATTTTAAATTTGATTTGATATAATAATTTCCAAGAATGTTCTACTTTGTAAAACCAATCAAGGTTTTGTAGAGCGCTTCCTTCCGAATCCAATATCAGTTTGTTCTTGTAAATATTAGTCCTGTTTTTCTTTTCTAATATCCATGATCTTTTTTTGTATATACTGTATTACTGACTTTTGTATAATGCTGAATGAGAAATGCAATAATGCAGCTACAGCATCAAGCGTTTTCTATCATATCTAAAACACCGATGCAAACCCTAACCTACAATGCAAGTGTCTTATTTTACATACCTTACTCTCCAACTGCTCCACCAGTTCAGGGTCAAGCTGATTTGCAACTGTAGCAGCTCGCACCTGATTTTCAAGATTTCCAACATGGAATTCAAGCTCCTGTTTCTCTTCAGCAGTCTGCAGAGTGTGGAAATGGAATGGTTATTGATTAATCTGATGGAATATACAATTATTGATTGATCAATTCATGATCTAATTCCACTATATTATCATAGAAACCCAAATCTTAGTGATTCTTGATAAATAAGCACAGCCATTTTCTTTATTCAAAACTAAAGAATTATACAAAAGCATTTTTTTCTCCTGCCATACTGTGGGCAATGCAAGTCATGAGCATTTTTACATTTATAACTATCTATTGATGAAATGTACAGTTAATTCCAAAAAAAAATGACTAGACCACAGCAATGTCAGCATAATGCAAAAAGAATATTCCAATATATACATACTCTTTTTTTCATTTGCTTGGTTTTTTGCAAGGTTTGGATACAAAACATTTGCATAAACAAAGCCCTGATCATTCAGTACCTTTCATGAATTCCAATCACATACTCAATTATTCTTCAGACCACAAAAAATAATTCATACAAAAAATGGCTTTAGATACAATTATTCAGATTGGAAAGTGCAGCTTTCTGTAAATATATTTACATAGAAACAAAATTAAAATCTGTAGCAAAACCATACAAGTCATGAAAAATTCAGTGATATTTCCATGTAACCTGGTTTTCATACTTTCATTCAGAGACTAAAATCTTTGGTCTTATTATTTGAAGGAATAAACAAAAATATAAAGTACCTGTATGCTAATGTTTCTCTTCGCTTGTAAATCAACGGAATTTTTTACATTGTTTTTAAGTCTAAAATATGTTCTTTCTCGATTAAAATCAGCATGAAGCAATATCTTTCCTCAGGAGAAATGGTCTATCAATCATTCACAGTCAATGCACATTTTTACCTCAGGCACTATGATACACAACTATTTTTATCACCAGTTTGCAAACAAACTTCTCTCACTAAGACACCTAATATGGATGAGTGATTTTAATCACAATTAGTGCCCTGATTACTCAGCACTAGCTTTTTAATCTTCTACACACAAATAATCTTGGGCTACTAGGCTGTGGTGTGCATGGGAATGGCAGATAAACAATCCTTGTTTGAGTGGAAACACAATACACTGAACAAGAAGTGGTATTGGTAATTGTCATACCTGAGTTTTCAGGATTAACTTAGGTGTCAGGTGCGGGTAGGCTTAAAGAGAAACTTTTTGGTATAAGTATGATATTGACCATTTCACAGCATCAATAATAAAATTTGTAACGTATTAAGGGCATCCTTTGTATTTTCTTTTGTAAATTATTTTGTCTTTTAAAGGAAATTCTCATGGTTTTTGTAAAAAAAACTTATTTGAAAGAGCATACTTTTAGAGCCAATTTGGTACAAAAATCAGGTTGAAGTCATATTCCATTCAAGAGATGTATTTTTAAAGATTTCCCAATTGTATTTTAAAGTTTTTGTAAGGTATTTATATACATTGCCAAATATACCCTACTTCATTAACTTTTGGAAAATTGTTTATAATCATACAGAAACAACCTATTAATGTTCAAAGAAATACATAAATATTTGCAATGGAATTACCTCTATGACATCATCAAACACAAATTCATCATACCATACAAAAACTTTAAAATGCAATTGTGAAATCTTTAAAAATCTGTATCTCCTGAATGGAATATGATATCAACCTGAATTTTGTACTAAACTGGCTCTAAAAGTTTGCTCTTTCAAATGAAATTTTACAAAAAACCATGGAAATACTCCTTTCATACTCTTTGAATCTAAATATAGAAATTACTACATGTCCATAGACCTTTAACTTGCTTATTGTGGACAAAGTACATTTGGAATCAATTTCCCCAGGCAGCAAGAAACACCTAAAAGAAGACGTGCCTGTTTGAGTTCGGACGCAAGTCTTTGGTTTTGCTCCACCAATTCTTCAATCGCATCTTGCTTCTCTCTCTCTGAATTCTTGTTCACAGCTCTCTGTTTAATCAGTCTGTTCTGTAGACCTCCGACCTCTTCAAAGAGATCTTGCACTCTGCCGTCGTGTTCCCCTTCCATGACCTGGAGGCGTTTTTGTAGTGCATGTCTTTCTTGTTGAAGTGCCTGTATAGACGAGAATGATCAAATCACCAGAGGGTAGAATCACACAAATGAGACATCATCTTAATTCAATTGAGGGGTCCAACATGTTTAAATCATATACTGCTTTTACTTGATATCCAAATTCCAATAATACATTTTTGACAAGGTCATGTATAATAAAATATGTACATACTTAGATTACTATCTAATAAGGTTATACCATTAGATCTCTTTTTTTCTCTCGTAAACTCAGACCGTTAAAATGATACAAAGCCCAACATAACATAACAAGATTACGGGCTGAGAAAGGTCAGTCACCCCATAAAAAGCCCAAACTAACACCACCACCACAAAAAATGAACTTAAAAAATAAATAGGAATTAATAAAAATAGTTAAAAAAATAAAATAAAAATAAATAGAAAATAATAATAATAAATAAGTAAAAAATAATGATAAAAAAATTAAAATAAAATAAATAAATAAATCCAAAAAGCTTAAAAAAGTACATGAATGGTGATGGCTAAGATTACAAATCTTTTTGTCCTAATAAGTGCTCCCCCTTTTATAATTGTGTTGGGAGGCAGAGATTGCTTTAACGACAAATTTGTCGTATATTACGCCATGGCTAAAATTTCTTATGACACGTCATGCGTCATAAAATTTAGATATAGCATGTGGAATTTTACGATAGAGTTTTTCATTAACATAAATGAAAATCAAGAACATCTTACCTCTCTGATGCAATTCAAAATTTTATTTCACACAAAAATAATTTTGAATTACTCATAAATAAAAGAAAAATGACACAACTATGAGACTAATGATTCAACATGCCTGTAGTGCTGTACATAAACACATATAGGCTAGTACATAGGCTTTATGCATGAAGTACGTACACTGTAGTGTACTAGAAAGTTTTGATGTTGTTTTGCATGCAGGCTGTCAATTGTCAGCGATATTATTAGTTAGGATACTACTTTCCTCCTGCATTGTGTTAATCGTGTATCTGTGAAGTGATCACAATCTGCAAGTCAAGTGTCTGTACTGTTAAGAAGTAGGCGTGTTCGAGATATGAATAGTATATTATTGTTGACAATTAGTCAAACTTCAATAAAACCTCATGAAGGCTTGAATATGATAAACAAAAGTATTTTCTAGTTTATTTTGAGATTGTTCACCCAAATTTCATGATTCAACAACCAACATTATACAAAGATTGGGTATGAACTTTTCCTTCATATTTTATATAATAATAGTCCGATATTCTAATGTTTTTGGTATTTTAAGCGCAATTTTCATTCACTTTAGCAAGGCAGGCCTACACAAGTGTGTGTGTGTTAACAATTACTTGCATGCTTTGCTGGCGCGCAGTGCCCTGTGCATTACGCAGTGCCCTGTGCATTACGCAGCGCCCTGTGCGTTACGCAGCGCCCTGTGCCTTACGCAGCGCCCTGTGCCTTACGCAGCGCCCTGTGCCTTACGCAGCGCCCTGTGCCTTACGCAGCGCCCTGTGCCTTACGCAGCGCCCTGTGCCTTACGCAGCGCCCTGTGCCTTACGCAGCGCCCTGTGCCTTGCGCAGCGCCCTGTGCATTACGCGCGCCCTGTGCCCTTACGCAGGTGCCCCTGTGCATTACGCAGTGCCCTGTGCCTTACGGTGCCCTGTGCATTACGCGGTGCCCTGTGCATTACGCGGTGCCCTGTGCATTACGCAGTGCCCTGTGCATTACGCGGTGCCCTGTGCATTACGCAGTGCCCTGTGCATTACGCAGTGCCCTGTGCATTGCGCAGCGCCCTGTGCATTACGCAGCGCCATGTGCATTACGCAGTGCCCTGTGCATTACGCGGTGCCCTGTGCCTTACACGCGTGCCCTGTGCCTTACGCAGCGCCCTGTGCCTTACGCAGCGCCCTGTGCCTTACGCAGCGCCCTGTGCATTGCGCAGCGCCCTGTGCATTACGCAGTGCCCTGTGCATTGCATTACGCAGTGCCCTGTGCATTACGCAGTGCCCTGTGCATTACACAGTGCATTACGCAGTGCCCTGTACATATGATGGCAAATTGACAAAAATACGCCAAAATTCAAGGGCTTGTCGTAACCAAATACGCCAGACAAAAAATTCAAATGCAACCTCTGGTTGGAGGACTGAATAAAATCTGCTCAGCAATACATTACATATTTACACAACCAAAATTGAATATCAAGAACTGAATTTTAAAAATAATATTTGATTTATTGAAAACAATATTGTAGGAACAACACGTCCAAATATGATAAATGTTTACAACTGGCACAGACAAACAGATCCTCGATTTTATTGGTGAAAGAAGTTCTTTTAATTTTATTTCTTGACATTTCCTTGAGGATTTGAGATACCGGACGCCACTTAAATACAAGTAAATTAAATGTTAAAGTTGCAACGTAAGTGCAGGGAAAACGGGAATGCTCCAGTGTGAGCCTACAAATCCTAACGCTAATACTACCAACCTGACGTTATCAACGTTAGTGTATGCCGAGGCCCATGTTGATTACGAATATTCACAAAGTTACACATGTAATCATAAGTAATCACTATCATCAAGCATGGCCCAAAATGTTCCAAATGTAAGTGTAATGTGAATCAAAATACCACTCATAGCAATGGAAGTTGACCTACTGAATAAAAATCATGTTTTTGCCAGTCAGACATCAAATGTACATGTAGGTCTAATGAATCTACAAAATGTATTTTTAAAATTTCTGAGCAGGGCAACCCATCTTTTGGTTTTTTAAATTTTGATTCTTTATGGAATTCAAAGAACAATTTGGTGAGTTTTCTAAATGATGGCAGTAATTTCAGCAAAAAAGTGTAAATTTGTATTAAAAAAAACACGATCGAATGCCATGATCACAATCCAAGAGCTTTGGATCTCTGTTCAACTAAGGACAACTCCTCCTGTTCAACTAAGAAAAATATATAATTAAATTTTTTTTTTAGAACTGTTCAAAATAAACTTTTCCAGATACTGTAAACTTGAATGAATATTGTGCTGTATTACAAGACAGTCACGTTTGTGTGCCAATTCATGATTACAATGTGTGCACTTCAGTGTTAGTGACCTGAGAATAGTAGCGGGTGCCACAGGGAGCTTAAGGAGGAGGAAGGGGAAAGGAAACTCGTCCTTTCCGCTTCTCTCCAAGATTAAATTTCCAGTTCATCGGAATCTGAAGAAAAAATGTGGGGAGGCTGAGGAAGGGGCATTGTAAGTGTATCTTTGTTGACTGCCAATTATGTGACCCAGCACATATATGTCAGTGCTTTGAAAATCAATTCCCCCTCCCCCTCCACTTTGAGTACCTGGTGCTGCCACCACCCGGGAAGGAGTTTTACTGGTTACGTACGTCTAGTCTCTCTGAGAACTGAAACTGCATCTGATCTTGCTCTTCCTTGAGTTTATTGTTCTGCTGCAGAAGAGCTTTACCCAATTCTGCTGCGAGGACCAAGTCCCGTTCCTTCTGCTCCAACTGCGAGTAAATGTTGCCTCCTTCTCCATCAGGACTTCGAACTGAATTTCCCCCAGAGTGAAGAGATGCCATGTAGGGGGATAGGGGGGATTACTTTACAAACTTATGATGATGAAACAACTCTTGACAGTAGAATAGTTGAAGTTCCCTTTATTGGCTGAAACAGGCTGGGTACTCAAATATAGCAGATCTAAAAATGAAAAAAAGAAAAGAAATTCTACACATTGAATTTCGGCATTACTGCTAATTGCTATTCACATAAAGCATTAAGGTCTATGGACATGTGACAATTTCTATATTGCATAAAAGAGTTTAAAAATCTGAGCAGATCAATAGTATTTTTATTTTGAAAATAGTCTTTTAGTTTGTCTTATGGTTGATCAAATTTTCATCATTTTGTAATTTATCCTAAATTTGTGATATTATAATGACTTTATGTTATATGTTATCTTTTTGTACACTGTACATCTCAGCCACTAAATATATGATGGGACAGTCTATTAATATTGGATTGTGGGTATTATAAAGACTGTTGGTCAGAATTTGCTGCAAATTTTTCAAAGATTTATGATAGACAATTAAAAATAAATGATTTTCATGACAAAATACAAAGTTTGTTCTGTTATATATCACAAAATTGCTTTTACTAAAAGTTTGCTTCAATTGATGCCTGTGATTTTAAATACAGTGCATTTGTCAATCTTTAACCAAAGTTTGATAAAATTTGTGTTATTTTCATGGTTTTTAATAGATTTTAAATGTGAATGTAAATGTTGCTTCTACATTTCCATACACTTAATTCTAAACATGCATGTACAGTTACAATCTGAGAACTTTTGGAACCCAAGCTAAGGTCAATCCTTAATTGAAAATGATGTTTGAAAATATTTTTGATGGATGCAAATATATATTTCTTATTCCAAAGTAAAAGGCAATCAGGATCTTTGTAATTTTTAGCAAATGTTTCTTGAAATCCAACAACTTGAGTATTAAATATTCTGGTGATGGCCTTTTAAACATTTGTTTGAATGTTTAAAAATTCAGTTCAAATATGGTTTTCAACATCAAATGATTTAGCAAACAATTAAAATATAAAAATGGATTTACAATCAAACATGGAGAAAAGAGTTATGGTTTAAAGTAGAGCTGTTGACAATTAACGATTAATCACTAATCACTTCCAAATCTGATTAAATGTTTAGTAACCAACAAAAGAGATTAATCGCAAATCTACCACATTTGCACAGATATAATATTAAAAGGTACAAATCATGCTAATAATCTTTCAAATTCTCTTTAATTTTTTTTATTTATTGGTAAAACATTTTTGTTTTCCTAGTTCCCTTGCTATATTGTTGTATTTTTTCATTCTTGCTGCCTACAAATGAGAATCACTGAAGCATTTTTGTGAGTCCCTATTCAGCATTAGATAAGTAGTTAGTTCCACAACATAACTCATTGGGGATCAATTACATAATTTCCAGGATACCGCATTCCAAGATTAATCGCTAATCGCTCGCAAATTTGAGAGATTAATTGTTTAGTGTATTAATCACAAATCAATAGCACTAGTTTAAAGCATGAAAACCTTCCCCTTTCGATGTTAATGAAAACTATAAGACTATCTCAAAATATGGCAGGATATTATTCTTTCTTCACAACTATAAAAAGGGATTGTGGTAACTGCTAGTTTGGGAAACAAAAATGAAAATAAGTTAAAGGATTAGTTCAGTGGTCAAGCAAGTCCACCTTATATATAAGGGGACTTCAAAAGAAACAAAATTGTGAAGAAAGCATTGCAAAATCTTATCCCGTTAAGAAGATATTCAAGTTTAAAGTTTGGAATCATTTCTGTAGAAACGACTGAAATCAGACTAGTTTTGATGTCACAGCCTCCGATTCCTCAGTCTTTTATGTATTTAAAAAAAAGTTTACTGAATTTTTTCACTTTTTAAATTATTTTTCTTCAAACTTTCTTCAGGTGGTATATTATAAATACCCTTCCTAGATTCAGTTTTTTGACATATCCCATGGTTTTTAAGCCACAAAATTGCAGGTCAAAATATAATAGAACACATAAAGACCTTGAGGAATCTGAGGCTATGACATCACAACTAGCCTGATTTCAGTCATTTCTACACAAATGATACAAAAGTTTAAACTTGAATATTGCCTTAACGGAATAACATTTTGCAATGTTTTCTTCACCATTTTATTTCTTTCGAAGTATTCTTTCATACCAGATGAACTTACTTGACCCCTGAACTAATCCTTTAAGTATCTCAAGTATTTTGTCCAACTTTAAGATTGTTGTGGTACAGCAGGGACAACATTAAATATGATTTAAAATTTGCAACCAATGCCACCAATTGGTTAGAAATTGACTATTTTTCAATTTTCAGGTCTGGTTATTCAAGAAAATATGCTAATTCATGATGCCATATCATTGAACTTAAATTTGTAAACATTCAAACAAATGTTTAAAAGGCCATCACCAGGATATTTAATACTCAAGTTGTTGGATTTCAAGAAACATTTGCTAAGAATTACAAAGATCCTGATTGCCTTTTACTTTGGAATAAGAAATATATATTTGCATCCATCAAAAATATTTTCAAACATCATTTTCAATTAAGGATTTACCTTACCTTGGGTTCCAAACTACCACGGCAAAGTTCTCAGGTTGTAACTGTACGTACATGTTTAGGAATTAAGTGAATGGAAATGTAGAAGCAACATTCACAATTAAAATCTATTAAAAACCATGAAAATAACACAAATTTAATCAAAATTTGGTTAAAGATTGACAATTGCCCATCAGTTAAACAGCAGGGGTTTAAATTTCTCACTGTTCCAAGAACAGTTCTTTTTATGCAGGAACAGTGAATTTTCAAACATCACTGTTCCTATGCAACAGTCTTCATTTCACAAGCATGAGGCATCTACGATCAATAACTAGATTTCTGTACATAAAATAATAATGCATGTTGTCAAACAAGATCATAAAAATAATTTCTTCCAGTAAGAAAAAGCTTTTTCCACCTTGTCTGTAATTGTCAGCACAATTAATCATGAATACACACAAGCAAGGCTGCTTGCACTATATACAATGGATGCTACATCATATTAATACTAATAACTGATATTTGCTCATAAACCCATCAATTAGTTGTAAATTAAGCCCATTTTGAAAGAAGAAGTTCAGCAAAAAAGGTGGAACAGTGAAATCTGATACAGTATAGTATTATTTGAGAAAGTACTGTTTTGTGGAACAGTTGTGAATAATTTAAATTTTGACACCTGAACAGCTATCCATTTTCTTATGTAAATGTTCTTTCAATCTATTGCCAATAAATTATCAAGGATCACAGGTGTTTCTTGATTATACCAGAATCAATATTTTAAAGAAAAAATGTTGAAAAAAATAAACAGCTGGAACTAATTTAGATGCAAACAATTATATACAGTAGAGATCTTTGGCATGTCAAATGTACTGTACTACTGTATGTCATACCTTTGCATTCATGTTCACAAAGAGCTGATCTCTTATCAGTCAAGAAAAATTGATGCTCTTTATAACATATATAATATATTGCACACTAACAAAATTGAAAGCTGTTAGTTAGACAGTACAGTACTTCAACTCAAGGTTTTTAAGTCTGGGGGATTTTTTTGGGGGGGGAGGGGGAGGGGCTCATCAGGCTTCATTCAAGTACAGTACAAAGTTTTGGACAAATGTTGTAATATATTTTGTTTACACAAAGTTTTTGACAAATGTTGTAATTTATTTTGTTTTATTCATTTTCCCAAAAGTTCCCATCCCTCCCCCACTGTGTATGAGAATTACAACCTAGCTGTTAATTAAATTTATAGGGCAGCATAGTAAACAACAAATACTATTTATTACAGTATACTGATCTCACTCAAAATTTCTTGCAGACTAAGCTTTAGAAAAACATTTGGAATACTCTTGACAATGATTATCTTAGCTTCTTTGATATATGGTGAACATGAACACTTTTACCACAATAAACTATCAATATAAACTTACTGTTTGATTATTTAAAGATGCATTTGATACCTGATAGTTGTGACTACATGGTCATGAAAATTAAAATCAAGGGAAAGAATCATTACCACATGTTAGAATCAATAAACACAACCATGGAGAAATAAACCTTGACAGAAAAAAAAAAAATTGGACTAAACATCAGAATCCAGCAGGGGAGCATTTTTGAAAGTGAGATGTTGAACACGATGATCATAACAATTCTGCCACAATCTCTATATTGCAAGTCCTTCCTGGGGACCAGGGGAGAAGCCCTCAGAATTTGAAGACTAATAATTTTTGGTGTTTTGTACAAAAATGTTTTTATAATATTTCTTAAATTTCATATTTCTTGGCCCAGCAAAAAGAGAGGAATTTGAGGGATCTGCTTATTTAAAATTACACCTTTGATAGCAAATACACATACATTACTAAACTTCACCTCTGACGTGCATTTAAGTTCAATTTTTATAGGCTATTTACTTATTTATTCATGCATATTTTACCAAGGTGGCCCAATCAACGTATAAGTTGGTCTACTTTGGGGCCCTGGGTTACAACATAAAAATTAACAAAATGGTATAAGAAATAAAACATGGATAAGACTTCGACAATCAAATGTAAAAAGTGTTAAACAGATAATTACAAAATGGCATAAGAATTAAGAACAAGTTTAAAAAAAAAAAAAAAAAAAAAAAGTAGAAAGTTTTAGTATATAAAACATCAAGAAATAAAAAAAAAATCAAAGATAAAAACATGAATGGTTCAAATAAAGTGAAATTGGCAGGGAACAAACAATTTTATCTATCAGAAACTTCCTTCAAGATAATTGCTTGTTTTAGGGACCTTTTAAATGATAAACTTTCTTTGATTTTCTTATCAATACTATTCCATAATGTAATTCCTCTTAAGGTAAATGAACTTTTGTAATATTTGGTGCGACACAAAGTCATCTTGATGTGGTTGTGGTTAGCTTGACAAGTGTAATGTGAATAGACATCTTCAATTTTTTGTAAATTTACATTTTTGGTATGGCAGTGAAATATCATTTAGGATCTTGTACATCATGAGGCAATTCTTATTAAAGAACTGCTTGGGTATTGGTACCCATTGAAATTTGTATACAGACCTCCGTGGTGTAGTGGTTAGTTCTTGTCCTCTCGACCGCATGTCCCGTGTTCGTATCCCGGTGGGTCTGCAACCAGTGAGTTCACAACTGGTTATCAAAGGCCGTGGCTGTCTTGATATAATGTCCAGCACTGGATGCTTTCAGGACATAAAACCTTGCTATGCTACATATTATTTCAGATGATGGGGTTATCCTAATCAACAATATAAAGGCATTGTAAAGTATGTATAAGTGGTGGATGTCTAATGAGCATCTAGCTTTCTTAAGTAAACCTGTGTACCTTTCTCAGGCATGTTTTTAATACAGCAGACACATGCTTATGAAAAAGCACATTTTTGTCTATCATCACACCTAAACATCTGACACTGTCTACACATTCTAGTTTCGTGTTGTTAATTTTAATTTGTAAATCAATCTCTCTATTTAAATTCCTTCCATCTCTGATTACTTGTCAGTAAAATGCATTTGGTTTTGTTAACATTAAGTGCTAGTTTATTTACATTAATCCATTGTGTTATTTCCATCATATCAGTAGTCAATTTATTCTCGATTTCTTTGATGTTTCTTCCACTTACAGATAATGTTGTATCATTAGCGAACATACAGTATCAATTCGACCGTGTTTTATTGCACTGGGAAGGTCATTTATCAAAAGAGTGAAAAGTTATGGCCCTAAAATCGAGCTTTGTGGCACGCCTATTTTGATGTGACTGGGTTTAGATAATACATTCTTAATTTGTACACTTTAGTTTCTTGTTTGATAGATATGAATCCATATAATTTCAACTTGCTAAGTAAAATCCTATGATTGTCAAAGGCTTTCCTAAGATCTATCAATATAATACCAGTGCATAACCCTTTACCAATATTTTCCCACCATGAATCTACCATGTTTATTATGGCTGTTTCATAGGAATGAGCAGATCTAAAGCCTGACTGGTTTTCACATAAAAGCTTATTGTTGCTAAGATAATCATAAAATGCTTTATGAACTGCCCTTTTAATAAGTGTTGATACCACCAGAAGGACAGAAATTGGTCTACAGATACTAACATCTTGCATGTCACCTGCTTTGAAAATAAGTGTAACTTTGGCATGTTCCATTATTGCAGGAAAATGCCTTCTTTAAACTTCATCAGTTGATGATGTATGTTAAAGGATTAGTTCAGTGGTCAAGCATATTCATCTTATATGAAAGAGGACTTCAAAAGAAACAAAATGGTGAAAAAAACATTCACAAAACTTACTCTGATAAGGAGATTTTTTATTTTTTTGATTAGAAACGACTGAAATCAGACTAGTCACAGCCTCAGATTCCTCAAAGTCTTCATGTATCTTAAAGAAAGTTCACCATTTAAATCATTTTCCTTCAAACTTTCTTCAGGTGTTATATTATAAACACCCTTCAGAAATTGAGTTTTATTACATTCATACATCCCATGGTTTATAAGCCACAAAATATGATAAAATACATCAAGACTAAGGAATCTGAGGCTAAGACATCACAACTAGTCTGATGTCAGTCGTTTTTATACAAATGATATCAAACTGTAAATTTGAATAGCTTCTGAACGGAATAAGATTTTTGAATGCTTTCTTTACTACTTTGTTTCTTTTGAAGTCCTCTTTCATGTAAGATAAAATTGCATGACCCCTGAACTAATCCTTTAAGCTATTGAGAATTACAGGTAGGACTAGGCTAGTTAGGGAATCATTTACCATTGTTTCACCATAAAAAAAATCACTTTAACCCGTTGTTGTGTGCTGACATTGTAGGATTGCTGTTGTTTACTGATCTGCGGCCTCATGAGAGGCCGCAGATCATGTCAAAAAGTGTATTATGGGATATGACAAATAGCTAGGCCTACAGTATGTGGACCAGTTCCTAGGATTTTTAAAATTTATTTCATAATTCTTTAATTGTCCCATATTTTAAGTTTTTAGGAGTGCAGAACGATTTGCAATATCATTTTCCATGTACAAATTTTGTATATCAAAAGCATTTTGTTATTTTTCAAAAATCTTGATCAAAAGAGTACCAAAATTCATTTGATCACCAATATTTTTGCATAACTTGTAGGCTTCATACATGTAGGTTGGGCTTAACATGTATTTCCCAAGTAAGTCAATTTGCCCTTAATGCCTTAATGTAAGACTAGAATAATGTTGTACTGTATGTAACAACAAATTCCATTATTCTCTGCGAGCACAACATAACATTCCATTTTCCATTTTGGAACTAAAATTTTTAGTGGAACTAGTCTAATGACTAAAAATTTTAAACTTACAATAAAATCTTGACACGTTACCAAAATAAAACAAAATTACACTGGTAGACAGAAAACATAATTGCAATTCTTCCTGTTATAAAGAAAAACTATCAGCAAAGAAGATATATCTGATAAATTCCATGTTTCTGAGTAGATATGAGGAAACAGACAACATGGTAGTATGGCTAGAAAAATCACCCTCACAAATAACATTACAATTTCTTAAAAAGTTCAATGAAAACAATATCAATGCTTGTTATAGGTGGAAAGCAAGATTTTATTAATTTTTGGTGACATCGGTAATTTTTCTATGAAAACAGGAATTTTTGTGAACATTTTCCTTGAAACTGGTCCTTTCACTCAACTGGTCCACATACTGTAGGCCTAATGCAATTTTCAGTACCTTGCACCCAACATCATCAAGACCTGTTGATTTACCTGGTGACATAGATAATATTTCTTTCAAAGAAAACTCCTCAGAAACATGAGGCAAGTAAAACATTTGTGTAGGAAATCTAGTGGGCATGAAATCGAAATGTACATGATTGTCATTTTGATTTACAATATCACAAGCAATTTTTTTTAAACAGTCGTTGAAAGCATAAATTTGCTCTATCATTACACTAATCTCAAAGGTTTTATCATTAAATTCACAGAAAGAGGAAATGATTTTTTATTTGAGAGGGCAACAATTTCAAACAATTCCATACATCGCCACAAATTATATTTTGCTTTTTTTTGCACAAACATAATATTTTTTCCACCATTTTAACTCGCTGTTGTTAATTTTAACTAAATGTTGATTTTATTTTATAGACTTGTACTTGTCCCATGGACTTGTAGTAGGCCTACGTACTTGTACCAATATTGTGAATGAAATCATACTACATGTAACATGCTAGTGATTATACCATTACTGCGGAACTGATAAGGCTAAATTATGATAACATAAATGATAAACCCTACCGCCTAACATCTTAATGTTGAAATACAGGTGTTCCTAGCATTATGGCAACCTATATATTTATTACATATATATATATATATATATAGCAAGGTAGGTCACCTAATACCGTGACTTTCAAACAGTACATGAAAATTCCTTTTATTGACCACTCGCGAATCTTAATTACATTTTTTTACCCAACTCACATTTGCCGGAGACTCCCTTCTTCGTTTATACGCCACAGTATTTGGTATTTTTTCTGATGAGATGTACAAACGATGACTTTTCTATCCCATTACAGTCATGACAGTTTAAATGCCCGACAATTTGCTGCAAACCAAAGCAATGTTGCGATGACATCATGAAGAAGCAGCACTTCAATGAGGTCATCGCAACATTTCGAACAATCACTTTTGAACAATCAGACTTACAACTTAAAACTTACATTCAAAATCGTAAAAATAACGTTTCCTGGGGTAAGGGAGACCAATATTTCTCACTTAAAATGCAATATAACTCTTTAAAAAAAATTACTGGTCCAGTTGAACCAATAAAAACAGCAATTTTTACTTCTCACTGAAACACACACATCCATCTGCTGTTACTAACGTTAGGATAAAGGACGTTTTAATATGTAATGATGGCCTAAGCTATAAAAAAAAGTATAAACAAAGGTCACATCGGGTTCGAAACTGATGAATTTTTTAGTTAAGACTACGTCCCGGGATAGGATGTGAAAATTTTATATTTTCTTATAGTATTCTTATTAAAATGAATAATATGTGAGTGTTAATGCACAAAAAAAAAAAAAAAAAAAAAGATTAAAGAAACAAATGAAAGGTCTGATAGATTCTTTTTACCAGATATCACTAAAATAAGCTGTTGAATCAAAACATGTTTTAGTGCGATTCCTTGTTAATCTTATGCCCCCATTGTAAAGACTCGTAAGAGTGATTTTTGATCATTTTTTGTTACGTTTTAATGTTTTATGTACGTTAACTGTTTGAAAACAGGATTTTCAACTTTTCCTAATGAATAAAAGCAAAAGCAAAAGTGCGCCATTAGATGCACAAAATTAGGAGACCCTCAAACTTGAACGAACACGCTCGAGTTTTGTTATCGCTTGACTTTTCCATAGAAAAGTCTCTTTTTTATTCATCACCGTTACAAAGATGAGACACCTTCAAAGAATTTTTAAAGGCAAGTTCTCGCTCTTTAATAAAATTTTCGCAGTTTTCTTTCTAAAGTGCACGAAATTAGGTTCCCCCATAGTATATAAAATAAGTACATGTAGGTTATATAGGTTGCCATAACGCTAGGTACACCTGTGGTTGAAACCACATTATGATTTAGATTGCAACTGCCAATAGCCTACAGTAACACTAACAGTGTTACCTATGACTAGTACGAGTATGACTAACATTACGTTAAGCCTACGTTACTTTAAGTCAAACTAAACAAGTTGGCAAGACTCAGTTATAATTTCTAACGTTATTTTACTTATTTCAGTCGTCAAATGAAAGATAAAGAACTTTAAATGTAACTTACAACTGGTCACAATGTCTTAAAATGGTACATTATATTTGCTTAGTGTTAAGACCATCTTCAACGCAGCATCCTGTTGCAAGATGGGTCGGCGGTGACTCATGCATCTAGATCTAATATTCATCTTCATCCGATACGTACCTACTGCATCTGACGAATTGATGACTGGAGTTATACAGTAATTACTATGCACTGTGCACAGCTTACAGAGTTAAATCAGTTGCTTGTGCACAAATGTAAGAGAACTCACTACGTGCGGGAAAGTAATGATTCCTCCGATTGCAAAGTGGAATGGGAACGAATTCACTTAAATGCTGGTTCAAATGTAATCATCTTTGATTGACTGATATCAAGAAGTTATGCTTGGGAAGTCTACAAACACATAAAGAATTAGAATATTAAAAAAAAAAAAACGCCCCCTCACTCCTCCCAGAAAAATTTCTAGGAAAAGTCAAGTTGGTAATTAGTGTTTTCAGATATTTTGTGGAGGGGGAAGGAGGGGAGGGAGACAAAATTACACTAAGACACAAAAATATAAATATATGGGGGCACAGTGGGAGAAAATAACCAAAAAACCAGTGTATAAACCTGCCATATGTTTTTGGCCCGGGCAAAAAATGCTCCCTAATTAGGGTAAATCCGAGATTTAAATGGGGCCTCAGTGGCCCCTACCCCTCCTCTGGAGATGCTGCATGCTACCGATTACAATCTTGTATTACAAATTGATATGCAACAAGTTATCCCCTTTATTATCTGAAAGTGCCGTTGCAGCATAGGAAACGGGAGGGGAGGGGGTAACAGGGGAGGGTAACGGGGAGGGGTAACGGGGGTTAATGGGGAGGGGGGTAACGGGGAGGGGTAACAGGTGGTAATGGGGGGGGGTAGCTGGGGAGGGGGTTACAGGGTGTATTGGGGTAGCGGGGTGGGGGTAACGGTGGTGGGGGTAACAGGGGATGGGGTGGGTAGTGGGGGTAACGGGGATGGGGTGAAGGTAACGGGGATGGGATGGGTAACGGGGGTGGGGGAGCTGTATACTTCAGCCCCCACTAGATTAATTTTGTTGTTGTTTTACCTTCAAGCATATTTCAAGTATAAAAATTAATGAAAGTTGTAAACTACTATATTGTTCATCTAAGATTCCATTGTTTGTGGGCCCTGCTGTAGGCCCTATACAGCTAAACTTGAAATCGACATATTTCTGAAATTCTGTTGGAACTTTCCATATTTTGTATTGGGACAAAGATGAATGTTATTAAGACTTCCTTTAAAAATACATGGGAGCAAAACAATATATAGCTAGCTATATTTATATATCTTTTCTATGGGGGTGAGAGGGGAGGGGAGGGGGTAGCCAGTTTGAAAATTTCAGCCACCTGCAAAAATCCTTCCTACGCCAATGCGTTGCAGGGGCCCATGGGCCAAGTTACATAATTTTCCTATTTTTTTTTTTAGTATGCATTATATTTTGATTTTTATGTTCTTGCTTATAAAAGTACCCGTCGTCCCTGAATATGAAGGGATATAATTAGAGGTATAATGTATTTTGTGCATTTTTAAGTTTTGGGATCCTAAACCTTTGGAAATTTTGCACATTCTATTTATCCATATAGAGTATAGTGGGTTCGCTATTAGCAATATCAAAGAATACAAAAGCTGCAAAATTGATCCCTGTTTATTAAAAAAGTTGATCCTAAATCTTATGGTATAATTATCACCCCTTTTTTGTTCTTCCATGACCCGGTGGGTCTGCAACCAGTGAGTTCACAACTGGTTATCAAAGGCTGTGGCTGTCTTGATATAATGTCCAGTACTGGATGCTTTCGGGATGTTAAACCTTGCTATGCTATGCTATGTTTTTTTAAGGTACTTGAATGGATTAAGTATAATAGAGTTTATGATTTCTTAAATAAGCATGATATACTTTTTGATGGTCAATATGGTTTTTACCAAGGTATGTCCACTGAATTAGCTCTTTCTAAAGCAGTTGATAAGCTATATAGTGCCCTGGATAAAAAAAAAATGATAAAACTTACATCCATAGGAATTTTTCTTGATTTATCGAAGGCCTTTGATCACGATATATTAACTTATAAGTAGTCCCATTATGGAATAAGAAAGAGGTACCTGTTTTTCTTGGTTTTGTAGCTATTTGTATAATATAGAACACAGTTCACATATTTTAATAATGTATATTCTGATCCCCTTTTCATTCAATGTGGTAATCCGCAAGGATCAATTTTAGATCCGCTCTTTTTATCATTTATGTAAACGATATAAGTCAACTATCATCAAATTCTTCACTTGTTCTTTTTGCAGATGATACTGATATTTTTTTCTGGTGACAATCTTTATAATCTTCAAGAGTTAGTTTGTAATGAGTTTCATCTTTCTCACAACTGGTTTACCGCTAACAAATTATCCCTTAATATTGATAAAACTAAGTATGTAGTATTCAGTAATAGTGAAGCTTACATTGATTTTGAAATTCATCTTAAAGGGAAACCTCTTGTATGTACTAATAAGATTACATTTTGGGGTGTTATTATTGACTCAAAACTCTCATGGCATGACCATATAGATTTTATTTCAACCAATGTTTCAAAAGGTGTTGGTATATTATCTAAGCTTAAGCATATCTTACCCAAACATGCAGGACTGCATTTAAGTTTAGTATTGCCACATTTCTCATATTGCTCAACAATTTAATCTGCCTGCAGTAAATCTTACATGAATAAATTGATAATCTTTCAAAATATTGCATTTCATCACATGCACAATTCTGATATTTATGATCACACAAGTTCTTTATTTTCTGACTTAATTAGCACTAAAATGGCTATTTTCACTTTTAAATGTATTCATAGTAGCTTACCCAACTGTTTTAATTCGTTCTTTACTGAAAACAATCAAATACATTCCTACAATACAACATACATTCCTTTCCTTGTCGTAATAATACTGCCTTAACCTAAGAAATCGTGCAATATTGAGCAATAAGATAACCTTAAGAATTCTTTACCTCTTGAAATAAAATCAATACAAACAGTTATGCAAGAATCATCTTAAGACATACTTTATCCAAACATATTGGATTTTTTGTTATGTTAAAGAATTTTTTTTTTTTCAAGGTGGGGTAGATCTCATGGAGAGACCAAATATGATATTATGTATTGTGTCCCCTCTTAATGTAAACTATTTCTTATCCACAGGTGGTGGGTGGGGTTAGGGGTGGAGTGGTAAGTGGTGGGTAACAACTATGTACATACTCAAAGTAGATTAAGTCATATTATCTCATTATTTAAAGGGAGTGCCCTACTCATTAAGCCATGAAGGTTTTTTAGGACACTTTCTTTCACAACTTTCTTTATTTTTGTTCTATGTATATTCTTATTATTGTTTGTTTTGAATGTTGTGAAGAAACAAATAAATGAAATAAAATTTATCATATACTAATTGGCAACATAGCTAAATAATGTTGAACGGTATTGTTCCCCCACACTGATAAGGTATAGCACACGATCATGAGTAAATTTGTGACATCTATTATTTTCATTAGTTGTTCTGGTCCTTAAAGTTTTAAACAGTCAGACCCGACCTGACACATAAGCAGGTCGGGTCAGATTTTTCATCTTTATTTTTTTAATTCTGAAAACCTTAGTTGTTGTGGAAGTTGGTGCTGAGTATCATATTAGCAATGGATGAAGTCCTTAATGTGTGGTTATTTCAATTAAGATAAAGTGGTCTCACTATTTGCTACAGTAAGTTTGTGGTCATGATTTGCTGGAACAAATTTTTAGGGAGAAGGACAACTCATGTTGTCAATATAGGCAATAAGCATAGGCCTAGGTTATAGGCATAGGCCTATATATACTTTTAACAGGTGAAATGATATAATTCATTTTGACTTGTTTTATGCTATTCATTTCAAACTGATTTAAATGGCAACCAATTTCAGTGAATAAATAAGTCGGCTCAAAGAATTATTTTGAATATTCTAGATAAGGCTTTATCATGCATACAGCAATTTTAACATTTTATGGGTCTGGTTTTGATCATTCACCTCCATAAGGTAAATAAGGATTTGACAAAAGCCTGATATAATTTTCCTACACTGGTACATCATGTTCCAACTGTTCAATTAACTTTAATAGATGTAAGTTCCCAATAACTGATATACCTACGGTATACAGTTTTATCACTTTGTTTATAATTTGCAATGATACTCTCAAATATAGGCCTTTCACCAGTGTGTACGAACCACCCTGAATTTCAATAGCGAGTTACTTTGATTTCGAACACCTGGCTGGGGCAATCTACAGTGAAACCTTTTGCACAAACAATAAAGATAATTTTTTTGCTTTCTTCATTTAATAATGACTGAATGTCAATGATTTTAAGACTTTCAAACATTGGCGGCTGTAATTTTAATTGGAAGGACATAAAAAAGGGGGGGAGGGCGGGGGGGAGGAGCAAAAAGCGAACAACTTTTTAATTATATATATAATTTAATACAAAAAGCAAAGATTAGTAAATATTTTATAATGAGCCACCCATTCCTATAAGGACATTTCATTCGATCTGTTTTCATGGTCCTACTGATTTGTGGGCGGCCTTCTATTCTAAATGAAGAATGTTTTGGCTCGTTTGAATAAAATATCCAAATTTTGGCATCTCCGAAGAAATTGTTCCTAGGAATAAACTTGAATTAAGTCTTTGTAAATGCCCAATACTGTACATAAGGAAATATTAGAAGCCATACAACAATCTCACCTGGTGAGATGATTTATTGTGCTTATGACCGGGTATACAATTTAACAATTAAGCAGAACTTCAAATGAAATTTAAGTTGCATTTTGATTATGATTCTACCAAATTATTTGCTATAGGACCTCATTATGTGCTGTAATGCAGACGACCTTCATCAGCGCAGAATTCCTGATTATTTATGCAAATAAACATACAAAATGGACAAAGTGGACATTTCTGATAATAAAACAAGAGCATCACTGATGCAGAAGCTCAATCAGTCATTTACATTTTGAGTAATTATTTTGATTGAGCTAGGATATATGATGGAGATAAAGTTCAAAACTTCTTTGTCATAATTAAATAATGATGACGAATGATGATGACGAATGATGATGACGAATGATGATGACGAATGATGATGACGAATGATGATGATGAATGACGATGATGAACGATGATGATGATGATGAATGATGATGAATGATGATGATGAATGACGATGATGAATGATGACAACAACGACGATGATGATAATAATATTAAGTCAACAACTTAACGTAAGGAGATTGATAGGTTTTATAGTTATGTCTCAAAATCTATATAAAAAATCCATTAAAATAAATCTGCCCACCACCAGGTGCGAACTGATAGACTTTGGGGCCTTGGCATACGAAGCAGGGCAGGAGAAACTGTCACCCCCCTCCCCACTGAGAGGATTTCACCTTCATTTTATGCTTTCCATGATGCACTTCCACAGCTATTAAAATCTAGTCTTCCAACCTCTTCTCATGGAACCACAATTTAAATGAGTCCTCAAATCCACTTAAAATTTAGTTGCAAATCATCTGCATAAGTAGACCTCATTCAGCACAATCTCATCCTCACTTTGCTTTTACACAAAAGCATGTATGCAGTAGGATAAGTGGTCAATTCACATAACACTGTGGCTTTGTGTATGGCCTGCCACTGTAGCACTGTGGTTTTGTGTTACTGGTTTGGTTTGTTGATGTTTAACAGCACCGCGACAGTCAGAGTCAAATGTGCCAAGAGGGTGTTAATAAATCATGGTGTAAGAGTTAGGATAGGGAGGAGATGAAAGATTTGTAAGGGATAGAAGGGGGACAAGCAGAAAGGGAAAAAAAAAAAAGTGGTGAAAAGAAAGGGGTATCTAAGGTTAGATGTAGAAAGGGAGGGGAGGGGGGATTTATATGTGGTGGAAGAGGTTGTTGTTGCAGAGGAAGTTGATGTTTGAGAAAGAATTGTTTTCGAAAAGGTCTGAGATTGAAGATAGACGGTGAGAATAGAAGAGATCTGGAGTTGTGGTGTAGGGGACAGGTTAAGAAAATATGCTTGATGGAGGAGATATGCTTGATGCTTGTGTAACTGATTTGAAAAAAGGATATCCTATATCGGTGGTTGGAAATCTCCCGATCAAAATGTAGAAAACAGTCGGGACTTGTAATGTAAAAGCAATAGCATGATAAGTTCGCAATGCTTCCCGGTAGGAGGTAAATTGGGAATATCTACACAAACCTATAAGTTTTAAAATCCGTAAAATTAAAGAAAAATCTGATCAAATTCAATTAATTGGTAATCCTTGCAAACAATTTTTAGAAAATTTATCTAAAATTGGAGCACATTTGCCGAAACTGAAAGAAATTTCCCGAAAATTGAAGAATTCCCGATTAGCAGTAAATTTTAGGGGTTCTTGCCCTATGAGAGGTGACCCTTCGTAAGCTAATTTGCCATGGACTGGCATCCCGTCCAGGGGGAGTCATGTACTCTCATCTGATTGCACCATGAAAACTGGGGATAGGCTTTACAAGTGTAATGGCTTGGATGGATTTAAGCTTCTTTTTTTTTGTAAAGGCTTATGGACACTTAAAAGAAATATGTTCTGTATTATTGTCTATTAAACAAGAGCTTACAGGTCTGGGAAGGGAAGAGCAAATCTGATGTTTTCCAAACAAACATATTTAAGTTTCAAAATTAATTCCTCCCGAGCCAACAAAGGCTCATATAGACCTTTCCAAATCTGAATCGGTAATTTCCTGAAAACAACTTTAAATCATGTCACACGGCCAAAATTTACGTGTTCATAAAGAATGAATCGTATACTGGGGGAATCTTATTGACCAATCAAATACTGGGGGAATCTAATTGACCAATCAAATACTGGCGGAATCTTATTTACCAATCTAATACTGGCGGAATCTTGGCCATGTTGGCTGTCTGCACAATTCACACATGATACTGGACCAAGTGTATGAAAAAAATGTTTTCAAGCATAAGTATCATACATGTGTTACGAGTGCATATTAATGCTTACATTTTTTTCATCAAAACTGTACCTGATTGGTTGGGAAACAAAAGGAAATATTCCTCCAACAGTTGATTGGTTGAAGTGCTGAAGTAATCATGTTTGGCTAGACTTGGTTTGCAAATGTTTACAGGCAGATGCTTGTCTCCCGTTTCCTTGGTGCAAGCAGAAGAGAGCATAACTTCCCCTCTACATGACACCTGTTCATCGCAGGCCAACTCCCCAGCAAGCTGGTACTCATTTCACAGATGAATCAAAAACATAACTTGGTACCCAAAGTGGGAATCAAATTCAGTACCTTTGAAGTACAAGTCGGATGTTCCACCACTATCATACCTCACCATATGCATCACCAAGGGGGGTCGGGGGTGTGGACAACCCTCCCCCCCCCCCCTTTTTCCGTTCAACAAAATTTTAATGTTATGTTTTTAAAGGTGTTCTAATAAAAGAATGCACGATTACCTGAAAATATGTAAAATTTGATTAAAACTAAAAATTATAAACACGTTTTTTAAATGCTTCTTTTCCAAATTGACTAAATTCTTGTACCCGGGCTCATAAGCATGCACTGGTATATCCCAGGTATAGTCCAAGATTCCTCTGACAGTGGACAGGGCATCTATCTATTCATCTGGTGTCAATTCAAAGCAAATATCAAATATCAAACGACGTATTAATAACACTGAAGGATATTATTTGTATCAACATCATCAAAGCTAGAGGATTCTTGAGCTAACACAGGTACAGTACCTTAAAAATATGTCAAATATCATCCACTTTTAGGCCCTCAAAATAACTAACCGCAGAGCTTCTGGTGGCTATGCCCCATGGTCCTCCACCAGGGCTTTGCCCACGCCCCCCCAAAGCGGGCCCCTTGATGCTCACTCCTCAAGTCACAAAGCGAGTCCCTGGACTACCTGCCCCTTAAGCCCCGTGATTGTACCTATATGTTAGTTACCAAGGCTATGAAATATATGCCCTGGTATATAGGTCTAGTTCCCAGCAGCACATGTACTATATTCACTCACAGAAAGCATAGAAATAAGATGTGTGGCATGTCAACTTCATGAAATGATTCAATCCTTTGAATGCTGTGGCACCACTATCACAGATTTTCAGTTACACATACCCCGTGTGTGGAAAAAAGCATGCAAGGAGATAAACAAACACATCAAATTCCAACCACTTTTAGGCCCTTATAATGATTAAAATCGCAGAGCATCAAGAAGATTTGCCCCTGTACCCCACCAGGGGCTCTTAAGCGGGCCCCTGGACCCCACACCGATTATCTCACTTTATTATCTCACCAATTATCTCGCCTTAGGAAAGGCGCTAATGCGCTTTTAAGTAGGATGCCATCATTTTGTGATTTGACCCCCTTTTAATATTCTCTGGTGACGCCTATGCTCACACCAAGTTTTCAAGGTGTGGCTGATCAAAATTTGAGGAATTTTTGATGTATACAAAATTTGTGATCTATGCATGGGAAGACAGGGAAAATATTTAAGTAATTCTTGATAGTTCTTCCCTTAATAAAGTTTTTAAAAATGGGAGTATGGATAAGATCCAACATCTCTTTGCTGGAAGTCATCACTTTGCTGGAAGTCATCTCTTTGCTGGAAGTCATCACTTTTCTTAAACAAAACTTGTGGTTTAGGATTTAAAACAATACAATCACAGAAGAAATAAGGCAGGTCTGCCTATTCATGTATTCATTCACAAATTTGCATATCAAGAAGGTAAAATGCTCAATTTTCAACTGATTTTGATGAAATATTTTGCTATTGCCAACTTCTTTATAATCAAATGTGGCTCTGATGCTTTTTTTTCTTCAGGAGTTGATTGATTTGAAAAATTTGTATTAATTGTCATGTCATTGCATATCATGAAATATTTGTTCACTGATATTCATTTATAAGCCACACCGACCATGCAGATCAATAAAAATGTTGACAACATTAGCATTTGCAAAATAATCAACATTATCATAGCAAGTATGATGCAAAACTGGTTGCTCTTTTATTCTATTTCAAAACATTTTCAGTAAGCCCGGCCTACTCATCAATATTCATGACATCACTACCACAACATTAAGACATATGTACAGATCATGACCAATCTGTGTACCTGATATAGTATAAGTCTGATATATCGTTCATGAGATAAGTATGGCATTTACATCATTTGGTACTTTCACATTAAGCCACGCAACCATGTATATTAATGACATCTGTTGATAACATAAGCATGTACACAATCACCAAAAAAATCATGCCTAATAAGACACAAAACAAATATACATTTGCTCATTTATCACTTTTTCAAAATTTCACTTTAAGCCCCGCCCACTTATTAATATGCATGATATAACCACTAAAAACAATAGGGAACATTTACAGACCATGGACTATCTGTGTAACAAATATGACATTATTCCAGTTTACCGTTCTTTAGGATACCGTGTTTACAAGCTCTTTTCAGCAAAATAGTATTTAGCCCTGCCCATGCATTTTAACATTTTTACACCATGAACTTGTACACACCAGCTAACATCATAATTATCCCAAATATGAAATAAACTAGAACGGTAAATACCGTCATGGTTTGCATGCCCATGCAAATTAACACCCATATCATATGACCCGGCCAATTATAAAAATGGTATCTCACACTAAGTCCCACATGGCATCCCAACCCACATGGCATCCCATATCCCACAGGGCATCCCATGTCCCACATGGCATCCCACCCCATGTCCCACATAACTCCCTACGTCCATATGCAATCACATCCTGTCACACTCCCTGACTAAGCATACTAAATAAAAAAGACTGGTCAGTTTATATACTGTAGCAACTTTATGCAAATGACCACAATAATAAAGGTGGAGTTTATTAATCATGCCTGATACAAGTGTTAGTGCTCAAATATTTTGAAGAATTTTAAGGATTTCAAATCTCAAGTGCTACAAGAGATACTTGAGGATCTCTGAAGAATATTGGAAAACTATATCCTTTTACAGTTATCTTCTAAGAAAATATCAAATGTTTTGTACACTTTTGAAGGAAACGAGTCTTTAATTCTATCTTAAGTGTCTCTGAAAAACTTTAACATTTTGTAAAAAATTCTAACCTTCCATAAGGATATCTGAAGAAACTTTAACATTTTCTAAGGAATTTTCAAAAAAACTTTAACATTTCTGAGGAAATCTCAGGAAAAATCTGTGGACGGCCGGACCGACAGCCGGACAGACATAATCGCCATTACATAGGTTCGCATTATGCTTCGCATGCGAACCAAAATGACATGTGGTTGTTAAAATATGAATATTTCAAGATTTTTACATTAAGCCTCACCTACATATTAATATGCATTATATCACCCGGTACCAAAAATAATAAGGCACATCTACAGACCATGGGCTATAAGTGTACCACATATGACATGAATCCAGTTTACTGTTCTTGAGATACCGTGTTTACAAGCTCTTTTCAGCAAAATCCTATTAAGCCCGCCCACTAAGCATATCAATGAAATTCATAGTTTTTACATCATGACCATGTTTGTACACACTAGCTAACATCATAATTATACCAAATATTATACAAAACAGACATGCGATTGTTACAATATTAACATTTCAAGATTTTTACATTAAGTCCCGCCTTAATTAATATGCATGATTTCACCATCAAAAACAAATAGGGCACATCTACAGACCATGGGCTATCTGTGTACCACAAATAACCAGTGTATTGTTTTTGAGATATCACGTTTACAAGCTGGCCGTCACATACACATACACCCACCCACACATACACCCACCCACACATACACCCACCCACACATACACCCACCCATACACCCACCCACCCACACATACACCCACCCACACATACACCCACCCACACATACACCCACCCACACATACACCCAACCCATCATGACCGCATAGGTTCCTGATGCTATCTACATCGGAACCAAAAAGTGGAAACTATTTAGTGAAAATTGACACTTTCCATTAAGTAAATATTTCTACTTGTAACTGAGTACTTTAAAAAAAACTGTTCATGATAAAAATGATCGTTTTACAATCTATTAATTATCTTATATGTATATAATTCATCACCAAAATATATCCTGATAATTTAATTTACAAATGTGTTCTCCATAACCAAATGACACTTGCTGTTAATGGAGGTATAAGTATTGCATGCTTAACCCTTACTCTACCAGCACTTTATTGAAAACGCGCTTGGGAGGCGAGGTCAAAGACGGGGCACCCAAAACGGTGATAATATCGCCATGTGAATATCGCCACGTGAATATCACCGCGTGGCATAGTAACAGTTAAATGATTAGTTTCATGGTCCTGTGTGTTCACCTTATATGAAACAGTATAGTATAAGAAATAAAACTGTCGGAAGGACAGCATGCTCCACTATAATAAAATGAAGAAGATAGCATTTCAAGATCTAACTCTGTAAAGTTAGGAAAGAATTTTGTAGAAATAGCTGGTGTGAGACAAGAAGAGACACCACACACTCCCACTCATCATAAGTGAGTTCATGAAATTTGTTTTGTGCCTCAAAACCATAAAGTTTGTATGCAGATCAGATAAAGAGATTTAATACCGCCAGAATCTATTCAATGTTTTCAACCAATAGAGATAGCTTCATCAATTTTCGATACCATTGGCAATAGCACAGGTAGTGAGTGAGAAGCATCAAATTTGTGCACAGACTTTATGTTTGTTTAATTATTTACCTTTAAGCAAACTTGTGCTTTCTTTTGAATTCAGTATCTCTTGAATGGAACAAGATTTCAAAGTAACTTCTTTACAATTCTGTTGCATTTAATGATTGTCCTCAATCATACAAGATGAAAAGAGAGCACTTGGCCGAACAACGAAGGGCATATTATTCTGTAGTCCCTAGTATAAAACCTCTCTTAAATGTAATAATACCAAAAGAGTATATATATATATATATATATATATATATATATATATATATATATATATATATATATATATATATATATATATATATATATATATATATATATATATATATATACATATATATATATATATATATATAATCCATGTAAGAACCACTTTAAAATGATGCAAATATATATATATATATATATATATATGAATATATATCAATATATGAATACATATCAATGTATGAATAAATTATGCAAATTTATGCAGCAAGTATATTAACTATAAATGAATGTTTATGCATATATTGACATATGCATGAAAAAATTGCATAATGTTAAAGTGAGTCTTACATGAAGGATGTACCTTAAAGTCTTACAGATATGAATAATGAAAATCAACTTTCAATTTAACAACTGTCGAACACGAGAAGCGATCACATCTGGTAAAATTTTGCACAAATGTGCCAAAAATACACCATCACTTTTCTGCATATTGCGCCTTAAACAAATTTTTTAATTATTATTAACATATATTAACATTAACATATATTAACATATATTGACATCAGAAGAAGAATCCCAGCCAATGTCAGTGTCATAAATGAGCTGCTGGGGATGCATCAGGGGACAGTCTGTCTTGCAGCGAGTCCCACGCCCTCTCCACCTGAAAAAGGGAAGCACACATACAAAATATCAATATTAAATATACAACATTGATATAATTGATATCAAAAACTGGAACTTCGGTTAAAACCAAATCTAGTATATGAAAACGCATCGTCATGTCAGAAGTACAAAAACTCATAGTGTAGGATAGCTAGTAAATAACAAAAATCTGCTGAGTACAAGAGAAGAAGACTTGATAGTCACTCTAGTCAGAAATAAAAAATCTGAATATGAAATAAATCTGTCCACAGAATAGTTCAATCCATAGTAGAGCCATGAAGGTCCATTGGGCCAGTGCTTACCACTAGTTTCTAGTTTCCTTGGCATAAACAGATGAGAGCACAGGACTTTCTCTGGACGGGATGCCAGTCCACTGCAGGTTAACTCCCTAGCAGTGCTGGAACCCACTTTACAGCTGAGTGGACTGAAGTAAGAAGAATGAAGTGTCTTGCTTAAGGACACAATGCAAGGCTCGCAGCTTGAATTAAGCCCGGAACCTATCGCATAGGAGCATGATGGTTTGGTTTGTTGATGTTTAATGGCAGAGCAACAGTCAGAGTCAAATGTGCCAAGAGGGTGTTAAAAAGTAAGGTGCTTGTGTTAGGACAAAGAGGAAAGAGAGGTGGAATAGAGGGAAGGAGGGGGAGAAGGTAAATAAGGGAAAGAAGTTAAGGTAATAAAAGGTGAGGAAGGTAAGGCAGAGAAGGGAAGGAAAGGGAGGTTTAGATCACATGGAATAAATTGCTGTTGTTGGGAAAGGTGATAAAAGTTGGAGGTAGGATTGTTTTTGAAAAGATCAGAAATTGAGATGGAGGTGGAGAGGTGTGATCTGGAGTTCAGGTATTTGGGACAGGTTAACAGAATATGCTTGATCGAGAGATTGGTGTTGGATGTAGGGCAGAGAGGAGCAGGGCAGGGGAGCCGGAAAGTGGGTAAGAAAAATGTTGCCAAGGCAGATGAGGGTGATAACGTCTTCCCTGCGGTTACGACTGTGCAGGGGCACATTGGTCCTGACTTTGCTCTCGACGAGCATGACTTCTTAACCACTCCAAAGAAGGGAAATATCCTTCTCCTTTACGACAGTACGTTTACTTAAAACATTAAAAATATATCTTAAATTTCCAGAAATAGTATTTTCTTTTTGATTTATAATGTTCATTAGGTAGGTTAAAGGAATATTCTCCAGAATTTTCATTTTCATATATGTGATAATGGACTACTGAAGAAACAAATTGTAAAAATTATATTGATACCTTATTCTATTTTGGAGTTAATGCATTTCAAAGGTTTTACCAGGGTGACCTAACAATGTACAGAGTGATGTCATAAAGGCAGATTCAAAACCATTTTCTTATGTATTTCTTTGAAGGTTTTTACACTATTTCTAAATTACAGGGAGCATATTTTGTTTAATTATTGAGATGTGAATGTTCCTTTAAATCTCCCTCAAGTACTTAGAAGTTTAATACATCAGTTGTGTATCCAAATTGTAAGAAAAAGCCCAAATTAAGTTTTTAAGTTTATAGCACATGTGATTCATTACACTCTTGTTATGCATCCTCTAGTCTTCTCACATCTATCGTTATAGTTCCAGTACTCACAGTTTATTTCAATGAATCGTTTCTGCATCAAAGTTGAATTTTGAAACTAAACCTTACCTGCTTTTGAGTAAATTCCGGCTCCCAGAAAGTACAGAAAACCATGTTAGACTTGGCAACTATATCATCATTACTCATCTGAGAATCTATTCGTTGAATTGCGCGCTCCTCTGGAAGATTGTCTCTGTCAACAATTCGTTTAAGTGCCTGGAAATATGAATAAATGTCAGACTTGAAAATAAATGTAGCGTGATAAAAATATAGACCTGAGCGGTCAGGTAAAATATGATTAAAAAAACCCGCAAAGTTAGATGCCTGCAAGGATTCGATATATTAGGTGCTGCTGTTCTGAAAAATGGAAAGTGAAGTGAGAGGCAGAAAATAATACTAAAGGATACAGGTTAATTAAGCCAAATTAAAATTCTTAAAGGCAAGTAAGCCAAGCCAGCTTAAGATCCTTACTTAAGTTGCTGAGATACACAAAATAATATGTGGATAGCTGAGGAAAAGCTAGAGAGGGAGAAGTATCGCATTTGATGTAATAAGCGCCCGGGCGTTTACGAATGTAGAATTGCACCACTTTCTGGGCCTGAAGTTGCCTGAAGTTTCTTCATAATAAGCGCATACATTGTGCTATTCGAATCACATTGTGTGAATTGGTTCTATACTTGTCTCACAATAACTACCACAAAAACATCGTGAGCATCAGATGCAAAAAAGGAAAAAAATGTTACAAAACTTATTTTAAGTCTTCAAATTAATTAACTGAATTATGTTATCAATCAAAAAAAAAATGGGTAGGCGCTTACTAGAGCCGGGACATTTCATACGTCGAATACAGTATATGAAAAAAACTTTAAAGCAATCAGGAGAAAGGGTGAGAAGATGATGATATACACTGTTAGAATAGATGCATTAAATTTTGATAAGTACTCTTTGGTTTAGGCTCGTTCCCTTTGTGGTAACATGAGACTAGCGTAAAACCTACTATAAAATACTTTCTCCATGAAAGTGAGTGTGTGATATCAACTTATTTTCTTTTGTTTTAATTATTTGTTAATCGTTAAACAAACTTGTGTTTCTATCAAATTAAGTATCTCCTGAGTAGAATCATTAAAGTAAATTGAACCTTTTTTACCTCTTGAAACTCAAGGTGCTTTCCTCCAAATTCAACAAACATCAAAGAAAGAATTATGACTGATGACAACAACATCACAATCAGTAGATGAATGTATGATAAAGATTTGAAATAACTAAGTATTGTATTTGAGTTTTTCAGCATCTGTAATTTTTTTCCACATATATACAAAAAAGGGTTTAATAAATTCAAGAACTATAACACCACAAGCATTTTTTATAGAAATTGGGGCCATTATAAATAAACAGCAATGGCCCCATCAACACGTGTTAAAGAAAAAAGTATGCAAATTTATGATGTCATTATAATGTCATAAGAGCATAAATGTTTATATATCTTAATGTAAATCAATTTGTTTTTTTCTCTGCTCTAGCAGGGTTCAAACAGAAGCAATCATTGCATTCCTCTGGCACCCTGTTCTTAGAATGTCAATTCACACTGTCAGGAAAATTACATTTGTCTATTATCCTATTCCTGGCACCATTACTCCTTGCAGGTAACTGCTGCCCAAATTAAATTTCCCCTCCAGGAAAATCAAAGAGTGTAAAACGAGAGGCCAATAAAACCGTCTCTGTCATTTTTCAAAAAAGGTATAGTATAATAGCAAGAACAGCCTGTACAATAATTTCCACCTTGATTGCAGCACATTTTACAGACATTTTTAATCTCCCAAAAATCAGTCATATAAAATATGGCACCACATAATATCTATTATAACCTGAAACTAAGCTGCAAAAACACACAGTAATTTTTTAGACCACTATGAGGTGAAAAAGTTCAGAAAGTACATTTAATAAGGAAAAGAAGCAGGGAACTTTCTCACCAAAATACTCTATTTTGCTTCTTCAGTCAGAATGAGTGTATCATTGAAAATAAAATTCACTGCTTATGACCTTGAAAAACATATCAAGTATATACACATTTGACATTGGTGATTGAAACATTTGTCTACACTTATTTACAAGTTGTGGTGATTTGCATTGCATTGCCCTGCAAATAAAATATTGTATATTTGCAGAGTGAGTGATGGTAGGAATCATAGTGCTTGTGAGAATTGAGGTGTAAAATTTGTGACTTATCTTTCCACCAATAGAAACATGTGGCATAAAAAAATGATAAAAACAGTCCAATCGAAGAAACAATTGCAGAATTTGTAGTTGGGATATCGTTACCATGACTACAATTGGTTCAGGTAAATCAAAGCTTTTAGAAATTCCTCCCACATCACAGAAAGTTTTTTTCTTCTTCAGGAAACCTCAGAAAAAAATTATACCTTTACAATTTTTAGAATATCTTTGGAAAAAATAGCTACCCAAACCAGTCCAAATGATGGTTGTAAGAAAGAAATAATTCAGAATCACAACTCTAAATATTTAGCATCTTGTTGCACTGGACCTTTCCAACAATTGTCCAACGTTGTTGATCTTTGAAGAGAATAACACCAACCAATGTGATATGAGTACAACACACTTAAAAGAACAGAAAACAAGTCAAGTGGTCATACCTTATATGATGACAAAGATGTAATTAAGGCCCCTATCACACTAAGTAAACCCTTTAACATGCTTAACCATTACTCTACCAGGGCTTTGAAAAAAGCTTTTTTTCCATATGCATTTTTGACAACTTTCATTTCATTAACTTTCGTTACAAGTTTGGTTGGAATATAGGCCAAGATATTTATCTTTTGAGTAATGGAAGCCAAATTAGGAAATATTGGACAAAAAAATGCAAATTAAGCAATTTTTGGCTAAAATTGGTCAACAAATGATCAATCTTTGCAGAAGTATAACTTTCTTGTTAATATTGAAAACAGAAATTTGTGTTACATATTTAGATTCTTTATAAAATTTCCTTTCCAAAGATGCTATTCTATAATTTTTAGAAAGAAAGGAAAGATGAAAAAACACTAAAAATGATTATAGTCAAAAGACCCCTGAAAGCTGCAGCACAAAAAATATTTACGCAGTGGTAACGGTGAGACTCGAACCCGGAGCACTTGTGTGCTCTTCGCGTATATCGTATATTTCCTCTGTACTGCGTGGTCGTTCAAATTGGAGAGGTGAAATATATTTCATATAAAAAAAAGGTTCTAAATAGAGGGGGTATTCTTTTTTTATATATCAAATGAAAGAAAATTGCAAGTACGTTCGAACCGCAGTTCAACGAAGCATGTGCGATGTACGGTTTGGGTACACATTTTTTTGGAAAAAACGGGTCAAAAATGGCAGAAATTCATGAAATTTTAAAGAAATTTCTCCAGAACAAAAGATTGCAGGTAGGGATTATAAAAATTAGACCAAGAAACCAATACTATCATGTCTTAGGACTTGCATGTTTGATTTTGAAGCAAAAATGTGATCTTTAAGTTATTGCAAGATTTGAAAGAAAAAAAACCAAAAACAATTTTTGTAAATATTTTAACAATTTTTGAGTTTTACCCTTTTTCAAGATACTTTTTCTCAAATTACTGTAATATGACACCCCCATAAAAAAAAGTTACTATTTGTGAAAGAATTATCCTAGTACTTTTAAATGATTACTCCTATAGGACTTTGGTAAAGTCCCGATTTTATTTTTGGAAAAAGGTAGTTTGAAAACAGCGATACTATCGCCACGTGGTACAGTAAGGGTAAATATGAAAATATACTAGTTTATAAAGGTTTTAACATTTTCACACTTACTTCATCCCTAGGAATGATACAAGACCAGACTTCATGCACGATGCTGTCCCATCCTGCCTGCAGTAGGACCGCTGCATCTAAGATACATACACTCTTGTCTGAGTGAAGCAAAAAAATACAAGAAAAATCCTTCTGTCAAAGTAAAATCATTTGTTATTCATATTTCAATCTGTGATACAAAGCTTCTTAGGATTACACCATGTATTTCATAGATATACTAAAACGTCTTAGAGGTTACTTCATATAAATGTTTGCTTGCATCTTTTACTAAGTTGAGTTGATGGCAAAAGGAGAACTTCCAGCTGGCGCAGATTCAACATGGGCAGAGTGGAAACGCCTGAACCCTTCAACCCCCGAGCGAAATCGTCGCCACCAATTTGGAAGTACCATTTTCAGATGAAAAAAAATAAAAACGGGATCATACCAAAATCCTACAGGGGTGCATGTAGTATTATTTGAAAGTATTACATTAGATCTTTCAAAATATTGTTTTTTGTGGGGGGTTATACTGAATTTGTTTTGCATACATTTTATGGTAAATATGCAGAATTATTACTATTTTTTTTAAATCACCGAAACAAATTATTTTGAAAAAACATTAAAACAACTTGCAAAAAGAATTTTTATTTCATTTTCAGTCACCATTATTTAGACAAATTATTTAGTTCAAATATAATCAAAAATTGCTCATACCTAGCCCTATTTATTCAATTTGGAGTAAAATGTGTCAAATTGGATAATTTTTGGTGCCTTTTGGCACCTATTTTGAAAACTCATAGCTCTGCAGGCAAATAAGTATCCGAATAAGAAACTTTTTATCCCCATTAAGTGATTGGAATAATCTCTCCATTGATACAATGTAATAAACAAACAGCCCCCCTATTCTTTAACACGAACCAAGCATCGCACACAAAATCTGCATTTTTTCAATAATTGTATTCGTGCATATACAACCAAGATCATCATAAACTTTTAAAGCAGAACTGAATTTTTTCATACCAAATTTCGCGAAAGAGTAAAGTGACATTAGGAGGCATCGTTTGAAGGCAGGGACACCAAGTAGTCAAATTGGGAAGTAGTACAAGGAGCAAGAGAACAAGTAAGATCTACAGCCAACTTCTTCAGCTTTCTGTGTAGGCATAACGTGATGTTGTTGTCTTGGTTTTAGTGTGTGTTGAATTGGCCTACGCGTATGTAAAATGTGTCAACGAAATATACCATAACAAGATGGCGGGCTAAGAAGGATGAATCACTCCATACAAAGCCCAACACCGCCACAACCACAGAAAAAAATTAAAGACGCCCAGAGTTAGTACACACTTACTGTACTTTGTGCATTGTTTGAAAAATGTAGAGGTCAACACAGGGAAACCAGAACCAAAAGGTTTGTGGTTCCAATGCTTTTTTATAAGCTAAATGATTTGCAAAATTTGTATCAACTGTCATGTCATTGCAGATCATAAAATATTTGTTCTGTATTTATTAATAAACCACATCTAATAAAAATGTTCACAATATTAGCATTTGCACAATAATTAACAAATCATCAAATCAAGTATGATGCAAAAACGATTGCTCATTTATTCTGTTTCAAGAATTTGTCAGCAAGCCCCATTTGTGTACATTAATTGAAAAACAAAACTCTTAGCTTTTAGTAAAATTAAACATGTTACAGTATAAAATGAAGAGAACTACTCATTAGCATGCATGACATCACTACCACAACATTAGCACATAAGTACAGACAATGAACCATCTGTGTATCACATATAGCATAAATCTGATATATCGTTTATGCTGTTTACATCATTTAGCACTTTCACGTTAAGCTACACTCACCATGCATATTAATGACACCTGTTGATAACATAAGCACCATTAAAAACAATAGGGCATATCTACAGACCATGGGCTATCTGTGTACCACATATGACATGAATTCAGTGTACCGTTCTTGAGATATCATGTTGATGAGCTGGCTGTCACATACACACCCATACATACACACACATACCACCATGACTGCATAGGTATATATATATATATATATATATATATATATATATATATATATATATATATATATATATATATATATATATATATATATATATATATATATATATACATATATATATATATATATATATATATATATATTTTATACATATATATATATATATACATTTATATATACATATATATATTTCAAATATGGAAGTGCCCCCTCCCCCAGGTACCGAGCCACAAACAATGGAGTACTTAAGATGTCATTAGTTGTTGTGCTCTTTAAAAATTTAAACAGTCAGATATAATATAATATATAAGCAGACTTTTCCTCTTTATTTTGAAAACAACAAGCAATTTGGATCAAATATTCCTTATCAATGACTCCATTGTACTAGTTCTCCATTTGGTCCTGGGTTGTTCTGGAAGTTGGTGTTGAGTATCAAATTAGCAATAGATGAAGTCTTGTGTGGTTGAGTGCTTATTCTAATTAAGATAAGTGGTCTCATTATTTGCTACATTAAGTTTGTGGCTAGTATTTGCTGGAACAAATTTTTAAGGAGAAGGACAAGTCATGATCCACTGTTGCAGTAAACATGCTGCCCTTCACAAAATTGACAGACTCTCTGTTAAGAATTTACAGCTCTTTCTGGTGAAGATGAAATATGCCTATTTCTCTTTAAAGCTGATACAGGAAATACTTCTTTACTGTATAGAATGTAGGGGCAGTCCAAGTTGAGAAAGTAGGGGCATTCCAAATTGAAAATGTAGGGGCAGTCCAAGTTGAGAATGTAGGGGCAGTCCAAGTTGAGAATGTAGGGGCAGTCCAAGTTGAGAATGTAGGGGCAGTCCAAGTTGAGAATGTAGGGGCAGTCCAAGTTGAAAATGTAGGGGCAGTCCAAGTTGAGAATGTAGGGGCAGTCCAAGTTGAGAATGTAGGGGCAGTCCAAGTTGAGAATGTAGGGGCAATTCAAGTTGAGAATGTAAGGTCAGTTTAAGTTGAGAATGTAGGGGCAGTCCACGTTGAGAATGTATGGGCAGTCCAAGTTGAGAATGTAGGGGCAGTTCAATTTGAGAATGTGGGGGCAGTCCAAGTTGAGAATGTAGGGGCAGTTTAAGTTAAGAATGTAGGGGCAGTCCAATTGAGAATGTAGGGGCAGTCCAAGTTGAGAATGTAGGGGCAGTCCAAGTTGAGAATGTAGGGGCAGTCCAAGTTGAGAATGTAGGGGCAGTCCAAGTTGAGAATGTGGGGCAGTCCAAGTTGAGAATGTAGGGGCAGTTCAGGTTGAGAATGTAGGGGCAGTCCAAGTTGAGAATGTAGGGGCAGTCCAAGTTGAGAATGTAGGGGCAGTCCAAGTTGAGAATGTAGGGGCAGTCCAAGTTGAGAATGTAGGGGCAGTCCAAGTTGAGAATGTATAGGCAGTCCAAGTTGAAAATGTAGGGGCAGTCCAAGTTGAGAATGTAGGGGCAGTCCAAGTTGAGAATGTAGGGGCAGTCCAAGTTGAAAATGTAGGGGCAGCCCAAGTTGAGAATGTGGGGGCAGTCCAAGTTGAGAATGTAGGGGCAGTTCAGGTTGAGAATGTAGGGACAGTCCAAGTTAAGAATGTAGGGGCAGTCCAAGTTGAGAATGTAGGGGCAGTCCACGTTGAGAATGTGGGGGCAGTCCAAGTTGAGAATGTAGGGGCAGTCCACGTTGAGAATGTAGGGGCAGTCCAAGTTGAGAATGTAGGGGCAGTTCAAGTTGAGAATGTGGGGGCAGTCCAAGTTGAGAATGTAGGGGCAGTTTAAGTTAAGAATGTAGGGGCAGTCCAAGTTGAGAATGTAGGGGCAGTCCAAGTTGAGAATGTAGGGGCAGTCCAAGTTGAGAATGTAGGGGCAGTCCAAGTTGAGAATGTGGGGGCAGTCCAAGTTGAGAATGTAGGGGCAGTTCAGGTTGAGAATGTAGGGGCAGTCCAAGTTGAGAATGTAGGGGCAGTCCAAGTTGAGAATGTAGGGGCAGTTCAGGTTGAGAATGTAGGGGCAGTCCAAGTTGAGAATGTAGGGGCAGTCCAAGTTGAGAATGTAGGGGCAGTCCAAGTTGAGAATGTAGGGGCAGTCCAAGTTGAGAATGTAGGGGCAGTCCAAGTTGAGAATGTAGGGGCAATTCAAGTTGAGAATGTAAAGTCAGTTTAAATTGAGAATGTAGGGGCAGTCCAAGTTGAGAATGTGGGGGCAGTTCAAGTTGAGAATGTAGGGGCAGTCCAAGTTGAGAATGTAGGGGCAATTCAAGTTGAGAATGTAAGGTCAGTTTAAATTGAGAATGTAGGGGCAGTCCAAGTTGAGAATGTAGGGGCAGTCCAAGTTGAGAATGTGGGGGCAGTTCAAGTTGAGAATGTAGGGGCAGTCCAAGTTGAGAATGAAGGGGCAGTCCAAGTTGAGAATGTAGGGGCAGTCCAAGTTGAGAATGTGGGGGCAGTCCAAGTTGAGAATGTAGGGGCAGTTCAGGTTGAGAATGTAGGGGCAGTCCAAGTTGAGAATGTAGGGGCAGTCCAAGTTGAGAATGTAGGGGCAGTCCAAGTTGAGAATGTAGGGGCAGTCCAAGTTGAGAATGTAGGGGCAGTCCAAGTTGAGAATGTATAGGCAGTCCAAGTTGAAAATGTAGGGGCAGTCCAAGTTGAGAATGTAGGGGCAGTCTAAGTTGAGAATGTAGGGGCAGTCCAAGTTGAAAATGTAGGGGCAGCCCAAGTTGAGAATGTGGGGCAGTCCAAGTTGAGAATGTAGGGGCAGTTCAGGTTGAGAATGTGAGGGACAGTCCAAGTTAAGAATGTAGGGCAGTCCAAGTTGAGAATGTAGGGGCAGTCCACGTTGAGAATGTGGGGCAGTCCAAGTTGAGAATGTAGGGGCAGTCCACGTTGAGAATGTGGGGGCAGTCCAAGTTGAGAATGTAGGGGCAGTTCAAGTTGAGAATGTGGGGCAGTCCAAGTTGAGAATGTAGGGGCAGTTTAAGTTAAGAATGTAGGGGCAGTCCAAGTTGAGAATGTAGGGGCAGTCCAAGTTGAGAATGTAGGGGCAGTCCAAGTTGAGAATGTAGGGGCAGTCAAGTTGAGAATGTAGGGGCAGTCCAAGTTGAGAATGTGGGGGCAGTCCAAGTTGAGAATGTGGGGGCAGTCCAAGTTGAGAATGTAGGGGCAGTTCAGGTTGAGAATGTAGGGGCAGTCCAAGTTGAGAATGTAGGGGCAGTCCAAGTTGAGAATGTAGGGGCAGTCCAAGTTGAGAATGTAGGGGCAGTCCAAGTTGAGAATGTAGGGGCAGTCCAAGTTGAGAATGTAGGGGCAGTCCAAGTTGAGAATGTAGGGGCAATTCAAGTTGGGAATGTAAGGTCAGTTTAAATTGAGAATGTAGGGGCAGTCCAAGTTGAGAATGTGGGGGCAGTTCAAGTTGAGAATGTAGGGGCAGTCCAAGTTGAGAATGAAGGGACAGTCCAAGTTGAGAATGTAGGTGCAGTCCAAGTTATTATTTTATTGTCTGATATATTACCTTTCTTTGCACACTCTGCAATCTCTTGCTTGGCCATCCTGGCAATTTCTGGCCAAACTATTCCATTCAGGATCACTAGTCTACTTTTATCTGCAAACACTTTAGCCCCTAAGGCACGTCTGTTTATCTGTCCATCATCAGCTACAATATCTGAGGAAGAGAACATATTTTTATCATCATCAAGTTGTCATTTGAATGTAAACTATACTTTACAATACCAATTATGATCGAAATGTTTCAAGTGTATAATTTTAATGTGATTTGTTACTATTCAGCAAACATGCCTTAGGATATGACTTCTAGGTTTCTAGCTACATGAACTGAGTGGATAGTGCCATAGAGGGAATTCACCTACAGAAAGTGGGGGATGTGTCAAAAGAGAGGGGAGAGAAATCATGCTAAGATACATAAAATAACCAACCATACAAAATAATAATATCAATTTGAAAGAAAGTGGGGGTGGGGCAAGGGTCACACATGTCCCTGGGTGGGGCAAGGGTCACACATGTCCCTGGGTGGGGCAAGGGTCACACATGTCCCTTCTCCCCCAAATCCTGCCTATGGATAGTGTTAAGTTAAAACATTTGTTTTCTTCAAATGAACACATGTGACTTTTGGTACCCTTTTTCTTCACTTATAGATCCTCATTCCAAAAAAAAAAAATTGATAAAAAACAATCTGCTGAATGAAAATTTCACACCTTCATATATTTAAGACTATAGATCTAATATATCGTTTGCAATTCGTTATAACTGCACGGAGAAATGCTATTCTATTTCATATGCCTTAAAAGCATGCAAGATCATCTTCTGTACTTTTATGCAATATATTGGCCACTCTATTGCTTGCCACACATTCCACAGATCTCCAATTGAAGTCCTATAGTGTCCAGAAACAGGACCTAATATAAATAGCAGTAGCTTTTACAATAACATAAGATCAATATTTCATAACAAATACTTGAATAAGATAAGAACAAGTAAATTACAATTTCTGCTGCAAGTGGTGTTTGTAAGTAATCAAAGAGTTTCAGATGCAAATGAATTTATTCTCCTTTTATAAAATGTCCCATAGCATAGCATAGCATAGCATAGCATAGCATAGCATAGCATAGCAAGGTTTAACATCCCGAAAGCATCCAGTGCTGAACATTATATCAAGACGGCCACGGCCTTTGATAACCAGTTGTGAACTGACTGGTTGCAGACCCACCGGGAATCGAACCTGGGACGTGTGGGTGAGAGGACAAAGCACTAACCACTACACCATGGAGGTCTGGATATATAGAAGTGCCCCCCCCCCGAGTTTATTCCCTGTTAAAAGAAGCTTTTTATCTTCAGTAAGTTCTACCCCCCCTCCCTTCCCCCCCCCCCCCACTTTCCTCTTTAATATTGTGCATATTTAGATATGCACAAGATAGCATGTAAAATATAAGCAGACATTTGAAAAAGTGCATTTGACAAATATTTAAAGCATCTGGACAAAATCAAAGGCTTTTAACGAATACAATAAAATTGATGTCGAAATATTAACTCTCTTTTGCTGAGAGCTTTAGATCACCCATTGTTAATAAAACCAACATATACAATAAAATATATTACTTTTAATTTGCATCTGACATTTCTTAAAGCTTTACCTTTTCCAAACTCTTGAATAACTTGTTCATATGCTGTGGTCCCTGGCAAGTAAGCTTTGTGTCCCAATTTATCACAATCAATCACTGCTGCACCCAGTTTCTCAAAACGTCTGCACACCGAAGACTTCCCACTTCCAATTCCACCAGTTACACCAATCACAAAGGGCATCGGATCAAGATCTGAATTGGGCTGGTGGGACAATGCAAGAGTAAGTATTATCACAATCTATCACATCCATTTGATAAAACATTTCTTAACCTCTTGGCTGTTCATTTTTGAATAGAGAATGTTGCTGAGATATTTTTGAATATATGTTTAAAGACCTATGGATAGGTTGCAGCAACTTGAACTTAATTGAAGCTAAAATAACATATATGTAGTAAACCATGAATATAAAACAGTTTCATCGTAGTTAATTAAAAGCGAGACAATTTACAGCATTTTGAAATTCCAGGTCTTATAAAGCAAATTTTTGTGACATCACAACAAGAAAATCTATGAAATTCCTTATATTAACTTATTGCTTTTCAATCCTTTACCAATGTTAGTTGAATGGGAGCAGTTGAATATGGCTTTATACTTCTAAACTAAAGATTTTGACTTGTCTTTCATGCATACATCACAACTTTTCCATACATCATAAATTCTTCAAACTTTGATTTGCCAGAACTCTAACATAATTTAAAGATTATTATGTTCAGAACTTAAAACTCTTTCTGGTGAATATATAATCTGTACCTGTCGTTATACTGTACCTTTAATGAGTAAACAATTCAAGGTCTCACCTCTGCATCCTTGAGTACTGTTCCAAGCAGTCTTATTCTCTGGCTGGAAGAACTGATTTTTGTTTCTTCATGTGATGACCTGTTTGTATCTTCCAGAAGCTCAATGACATGGATGTCCAACTCATTTAGTCCCTTCAGAATAAACAAGACCCAACAATTTATTAGCAAATTTGAGATATCCTTGGTGTTTCATATAACAATGATACCAGAATTTATATCAATTCTTGAAATTATCTTACCACAAACTTTTTCTTATTTTTTTTCTCTAACTGCATTGTGCTCATATCTTTTCACTGAGAAAACAAGTATGCTTTGATAGACATATAAACATATACGAGTATGATTTGATAGGCATATAAACATATATGAGTATGATTTGATAGGCATATAAACATATATGAGTATGCTTTCTAGATGCTGATGCTGTATGATAGGCATATAAACATATATGAGTATGCTTTGATAGACATATAAACATATATGAGTATGATTTGATAGGCATGTAGACATATATGAGTATGATTTAATAGGCATATAGACATATATGAGTATGATTTAATAGGCATGTAGACATATATGAGTATGATTTGATAGGCATATATAGACATATATGAGTATGATTTAATAAACATATATGAGTATGATTTGATAGGCATATAGACATATACTGTATGAGTATGCTTTGATAGACACAAGTATGAGTATGTTTTGATACACAAATAGACATACAATAGGCTAAATGAGTATGCTTTGATAGACATGTATTAGCACTTGCACATCATAAACATATAAACACAGCATCTAGATTTGAATATGCATATGAGCATACCCATACCAAAATGCATTACAAATAAAATAAAATAAAACATCTGTATCACTAATGGTTTTCAGTCTGCATCGTTAACGAGTGAAAATAAACAATATTTTCTCACTTTTTCCTTCCTTTTTGTATTCACTGCGACACCGCCTTTGTTTGTCTCTTCGCTGACCACAATCAATCCCATGTCTGGAGCCACGATGCTGGGCCCAAATGGATCACTTATCGGAACAATGAGATCTCTGTGGGCTATCCAATGCCGGATGTCATGCAAAAAGTTGTAGATGTTGTCTATTCTTTGATTTACAGGTTCTATCAATTCTGGTAGCATCTTTTCTATTGCAAAAACATGTAAAATAAATTATACAAATTGTATATCATTGAATACATGAGCGAATGCAAATCGCTTTGATTAGATTCAAAATCAAGTTATGATGCAAACTTTCTCATTTATTCTTAACCCTTTTCAGGTTGAAATTGAGTGAAGTGCAGGTCCCCTTTCCAGTCATAGTCTTACAAGGGTGGTTCAGGTCAGTGAAAACTGTTTCTAATAATGTATCTCATATAACACAAAACCAATAGAACTAACTTTTATTCATTGCACGGTCTGTTACTCCCACTGTAAGCTTCTTCTCAGCACGAATAGCTGACTCTAGTAACAACACCTTATGGCCTGCATGCAGACGGTCAAACGTCCCTCCTATCACCACATGGGAGTAGGTTGGCAGGATCTCTTCCATCTTCATCCTTTTCAAGGGAACATCTGCACCTTTGGTATCATTTGGCTGCCCATTGAGATTATCAGGACTGTCCCACAATGCATCTTTAATGTACTCAAATTTTGGATTAAATCCTGCATCATGCATAGTTCGCGTCCAGTCTTTTAGATAACTCAAAATTTCAGACTCCTTCAATAATGAGTCTGTGTACACCTCTGATATAGGGTAACTAAGACTGGCTTGAGGCTGGACACTTCTTGCACCGACATTTCTTAAAAGGACCCTTATGTCAGCAAATTCCTTTCTCTTGGCTGCCTCCACGTAAAATTCGGATACCACTTGTGCATACCCTCTTGAGGGCGGTATGCTCAAAAAGGCCGCTTTGTTCCTTTGTGCAAAATCCTCATCAAGATCAGGGTGAATCTGCACATACAACGTTTTGGAGACTTTGGAGCTTATGAAGTCAAGTATGAAAGGTATTTTACCCCTGATGAGTTGTAGGGGTCTAGTGAGAAGTAATAAACCAGTTTCTGCAGGCATCTTGGCTCTCAAAATACAATCTGTAATAAGAAAAAAAAAGGGAAAATGAATGAAAAACTAATATGAGATGTACAATATTTAAAATCTTTGGATACCACGTGATTGGTTGATATCATTTGGAAAAATTTGAAGGAGCAATAAACTTTTATGAAATTCAAGAAATGAGGTATTGACATATCACCTCAATAATAAAATATTAATGCGGATATTACTTCCAATACAAACATACTGTAACTTAGATCCTACAAGGTGATACACTAACTAAAAACTTTTGTAGGATTACATAAACCAGTTGCATGACTACAAACCAGCTGCAGGACTATAAACCAGAGTTCTGTAATATTATAAAGCAGCTGCAGGACTATAAACCAGCTGCAAGACTGCAGACCAAGTGCAAGACTGCAAACCAACTGCAGGACTGCAATCCAGCAGCAGGACTGTAACCAGCTACAAGACTGTACACCAGCTGCAAGACTGCAAATCAACTGGGACTGTAATCCAGCTGCAGGACTGTAACCAGCTACAAGACTGTACACCAGCTGCAAGACTGCAAATCAACTGGGACTGTAATCCAGCTGCAGGACTGCAAACCAGCTGCAGGACTACAGTATAAACCAGAGATCTGCAATACTATAAAGTAGCTGCAGGACATTAAACCAGCTGCAAGACTGCAAACCAACTGCAGGACTGCAAACCAACTGCAAGACTAATAATCTAGCTGCAGGACTGTAATCCAGCTGCAGGACTGTACATCAGCATCAGCTGCAAGACTACAAATCAACTGCAGGACTAATCCAGCTGCAGGACTGTACATCAGCATCAGCTGCAAGACTACAAATCAACTGCAGGACTAATCCAGCTGCAGGACTGTACATCAGCATCAGCTGCAAGACTACAAATCAACTGCAGGACTAATCCAGCAGCAGGACTGTGACTAACTGCAAGAATGTATACCAGCTGCAAGACTGCAAACCAACTACAGGATTGCAAACCAGTTGCAAGACTTTAAACCACCTGCAGAACTGTAAACCAACAGCAGGACTGTAAAATAGCTTCAGGACTGTAAACCTGCAGTGAGACTGTACACTACCTGCAGAGCCTTAAAGGAATAGTTCAGGGGTCACACAAGTCTATCTTATATAAAAGAGGACTTCAAAAGAAACAAAATAGTGAAGAAAGCATTTAAAAATCTTATTCCATTAAGGAGATATCTAAGTTTAAAGTTTGGCTTCATTTGTGTTGAAGCAACTGAAATCAGAACAGATGTGATGTCATAGATTCAGATTCCTCAAAGTCTTTATGTATTCTATCATATTTTGTCATGGGATCTGTCAAAAAAGTGTCAAAACTGAATCTAGGAAGGGTATTTATAATATACTGTGCCACCTAAAAAACGTTTTGAGGAAAAATAATTCAAATAGTGAAAAAATTAAATAATTCAAAAATAATTCAAATACTTTAACAATTGTTAATAATGTGAGGATGAAGACACCAACTTTCCAAAGTAGACTTAAGTTTAGTACACCAGTCATTTCTACACAAATAAAACAGAGCTTTAAACTTAATTATCTCCTTAACGGAATTAAATTTTGGAATGCTTTCTTCACCATTTAGTTTCTTTTGAAGTCTTTTTAAAATAAGATGAACATTCTTGACCCCTGAACTGTTCCTTTAAACCACTCGCAGAACTGTAAAATAGCTGCAGGGCTTTAAATCAGTTACTGGACTGTAAACCATCTGCAGAACTGTAAACCAGCTACAGGAAAATAAACCAGAACTGTAAACCATGTAATAATAATTGCAGGTTAATCCTTCAAATTATTCAATCATCCAACTTTTAAGAGGACCCTTTAGGTGCAAGATCCCAAGATGAAACTTGACAGCTCGTTCACTGTTCAAGCTCCCACGTTTTGTATTCATCACTCAAATATTTTAAAATTCAATTCTAGTGACTGACATACAAATTTGTTAAACATTTTGAAAAAGTGATTTATTATTATAATTATGGTCTTTTTTAAGGCAAAATTTCTTCATTCCAAAATCCAAACAAATCATTTTTCAAACATCTTTGGTATCAACGTATAATTTCCATACCAGCATATTTTTTTCATAGTATACTCAAACCTACAAAGCCAAACACTCATGCTTGATTTATCATTTTCAGTCTAAGCGATTGGGCTCACAGCTTAGTTCCTATATCTGAATTCTATAGCTCCGTGAGAAAAAACGCAAGTAATTTTCTACGAAAAGGACGATAGGCTATTATGGGGTAATTTTTGACAATTTCATGAAATTGAAACTCATATAATAACTAGAACTGTCGGAAGAACAGTGTGCTTGACTATTCAAAGCCAGTATAGAGAATGGGCTTATATGAGGGAAGTATATACAGAAATAGGGTAGCAGGGGCAGATGATTTCAAATTACTTGAGCTTTAAAAGATGCACTTACATTTTCATTTGCACTACAAGCTTCTTAAATATCTTTGAGTTTTACAAGATATCTTAAGACAAAAAAAAAAGCTCAAGGTTACCTCACCCAGTAACTCAGAAAACATGTAAATCTTAGCAGTCTTTATATTACAACACCTCCTTTAGTTCTATCAATTGAATAGCAAAGAAAGGAGAGACCCTGACTTGCCAATGTCAATGAAAGAATGCCATTCAACCTCATTTCCACCTCACCACTGAGTGGAGACAATGCTCTTCACATATATGATCATTTGTGTAAAACAATATCCCCATGCCCACTTTAATTTAAGAGATATCATAGATACAAATATTTGTATTGTTATACAAATAAACTAATTAGTATGCACACACAACTCCTCAATCATGCTTATTTAAACAGCACCATGTCCTCTATCCCTGTGCCAAGTTACATGAATGTACACATTCATAATTGAAGTTATGCGCTCATGAATTTTAAACATTTTGTACAAGTCTATTGTTATGCAAATAACCAAATTATTATGCACACCTCACCTCAACATAAAGTGTAGACAATGCTCTTCACATATATGATTATTTGTGCAAACAAAATCTCCACATCCACTTTAATTTAAGAGTAGGGATGTACCGGATCCAAATTTTTGGATCCGGCCGGAACCGGATTTTGCCGGATCCAGGTTTAAATCCGGCCGGATAAAATCCGGCCGGAACCGGATTTTTCATTGCTTACAACAATTCTCATAATCTTAAGAAACAAAGGGAAAGGGGTGGGGGCAGGGGATTGTCAAGTTGGCTACTAGTGGCTAGCAACCCAAATTTTTTGGAAAATAATAATTATCGAGCATATTGTGATGAAATCAAATCAAAATTAGTGAAAGTTCTGGATTAATCGTAACATTTTTAATATCATAAAACTTGAGACTGTCATACATGTGTTCTTACTGAGGAAGTCAAAAAGTCAAATGACACTATGGAGGGAGGAAAGGGTCATTTATCTAACCTTAACATGTATTTGAAGTGCATGTATGTGCAAATTGTGTAAAAACTAAACTAAAATAATTAAGGACAGTAAGAAGGTAATAGAAATGGATATGAATTCTTTCATGTTTTACATTTGGAAAGTAATATTCTCTGAATTATTTTTGTGTTATTTCATTTAAACACCTTGGTACCCTGAATTACTTGTAAAAGAGTTCGCTTAGATAAGTGCGGGGAAAAAACATTTTTCTCTTTTTCAATAGCACGAGAATCTAAGCAATGAAAAATTGTGGAAAACAAATTCAGTCAACCTACATGTACATGTACTTTTATCTACAAATTTCATTATTGTCTCTAACTGTAAAATTGTTAACAACTGGTGTGGTTTTATTTATTATCTGTTACAGCCCAATCTGTTTCAAAATTTCTTTTGATTTCAAACAGCTACATGTCTTTATTCCGTTTTAAATGATCATACACGTAACATAAGCCAATTTGTTCAGTGTTTTCAAGAAGAAAATACATTATCTATACCGAGAAAAATCCAGATATTCATGTTTGTTTTATATTTCATATAGTTGTAATGTACCACAGTCTCATAATGTAAATCTTCAATTGTTAAAATTGCCAAAAATCCGTCCGGAACCGGAACCGGATTTTTTCCCCAAATCCGGCCGGATAATCCGGCCGGACCGGATAATCCGGCCGGACCGGATATCCGGTACATCCCTATTTAAGAGATATCATAGATTACAAATATTTTCATTGTTATGCAAATAAGCTAATGAGTATGCACAGTATTAGTTCTTTCTGTTGAATATAAAATCTCTACGTATACCAGTCCATACTATTATTCTTTCTGTTGAATATAAAATCTCTACGTATACCGGTCCATACTACTCTGCTCAGAATTAAAAGTTCTTTCTGTTGAATATAAAATCTCTACGTATACCGGTCCATACTACTCTGCTCAGAATTAAAAGTTCTTTCTGTTGAATATAAAATCTCTACGTATACCGGTCCATACTACTCTGCTCAGAATTCAAAGTTCTTTCTGTTGAATATAAAATCTCTACATATACCGGTCCTTAATACTGTGCTCAGAATTTGCAGATCTTTTTGTTGAATATTAAATCTCTATGTATACCGGTCCATACACAGTACCTGTAAAGACTACTCTGCTCACTTGAACAGTACCCCTATGCCAAGTTACATGTACATGATTGTACACCATTCATAACCTAAGTTATGAAAATTTAAAATAAAACTTTAACCAAAACTTTACCGGACGTTGACGCCAACGCTGAATGCAGTTATGAAAACTTTAACCAAAAACTTTACCTGACAAATATTTTCATTGTTATGCAAATAAGCTAATTAGTATGCATACACAACCAACTCGCCCCCCCCCCCCCACCTCAATCATGCTGATTTGAACAGTTTCCATGTCCTCTACCCATATGCCAAGTCACATGAATGTACACCATTCATAAATTATGAAAACTTTAACCAAAACTTTAACCTGACAAATATTTTCATTGTTACGCAAATAAGCTAATGAGTATGCACACAGAATCCTTCAATCATGCCCATTTGATCAGTACCCATGTCCTTTACCCCATGCAAAGTTACATGAATGTACACCATTCATAACTCAAGTTATGAAAACTTTATCCAAAACTTTACCGGATGCTGACGCCCATGCCGAATCTGACGCCAGGGTAGTAGAATAGTCGAGCTAAAAAACTGAATAAAATGAATTAGTCTTAATCACTTAAGACACATGTAAGCCCTCTTATGAGGATCAAAGACTCTCATGAATAATCAATTTGAATATATATTGATGTCAGAAGTCATAATAATATTAAGTTGATAACAACATGTACAGTATGTATGTCAAAATGTTGTTTACAAATTACAATAAACTGACATTAATTTTTCACAATTTGTATTATTTTAAACCAGGGAAATGCAATATACTGTACTGTACCTTTGCAAACTGTTTATTACTGTAATCAGAATATGAAGAAACAATTTGGTATAAACATATCTGCTGTGCTACATTCAAACAACTTTATTGGCAAGCATTGATTGAAAAAGATGTTAAAAGCTATGTTGGAAGATATTACTGCATGTAACTTAGTGTATTGCATTTACTGTACAGTACTGCATCACCAAAAAATTTAACTGTTAGTTCAACATGTTGTATAGCAGCGATTCTTAACAAGTGGCCCGCGGGCCAAATCTAGCACGCCAGACAATCCAATCTGGTCCGTGAACAATAGTTATTATATAATGCAATACAGTGCATTGCATGTAAGATCAATCCAAATGAGATCGGTAAAAATTACAAAATACTCATTTATTTTAGGGGTCTTTCTAGGCAGATCAGCTCACTAAAACATCGCAGCTTATCAAATAAAATGTTATCTTTAGTTCTGCTATGGCTCGCAAAGGAAGGTGGATAAGAGAACCACCGACATCTGGCGTACATCCTTCAAATCACGCACGCTCTGAACTTGTTTGTATTCAGGGCTCATTTAGACAGGTTTTGTTTGTCACATGATACTGGTTTTGCCACAAGATTGGCCCATGGCCTAAAGCTGTTGTGAAATGAAATTTAAATAAGAACCCTTGCTGTAGAGGAAACAATGTACAGTACAGTGTATTACACCAGCAGAATACTGCATAGTCAGAAACACCTGTGCTTATTCTGGCAGCTATATGTATCTGGGTACAAGCAAGGTACAGTATACCATCACTGTGTATTACAATTGCAACCCTATTTGTGATTTTTCTCTGAAGCTGTTTTATCATTTTGTTAATGTTTTTCACTAATGTACTAAATATGATGCCAGCCCAACTTGTGCTTCTCTTATAAAGAATAATCTTTGCAATACATCAAAAGCACCCATATATGTGTTTCTGAGTTTAGTTTTAAGTATGGTATATTTTCCTACAGTATATTGTAACCTTCCAGTGAGTGAGAGACCCAAGGTTTCCCTTTTACAAAAATCCCAAATTGACACATGTATACAAAATGATATGGCCCATATATGAATTCCATATATGGGTCATACTGTATATGAGAAAGATATCAATTCCAGACATATCCAAAATGGCCATATATAAAATAAAGTTTGATAAAGACAATTATCAGGTTTAGATCAATAGATTGTGGTTTCTGGAGATATATGTAATCATAAACAAGATTTTCCCACTGAAAGAAAAGGGGGAGGGAGGGGAATGGGGGGGGGGGGGTAATCATAAAATCAATCTAAAATACAAAAAAATCACCATGCAAAAGATATAATGTAAATATGGAATGTAAAAAGTGGGCGGTGAATGCCCCCTTGCACCCCTTAATTCCTGCCTATGCATGTAGTGAATGAGAGGAAAAACAATATGACATTTTTATCATCTTTGAATCATACTGTACTAATATTTTCAAACTTTTAATACTTTCAAACGTAACTTTTGTTTTAGATGGCAGATTACGGATTCATTACAAAAATATTCTTTCTTTCTGCATTAAATATTAATACTGCCCTCTAATTGTGACTCCAGACTTTGTCATCCATCTAAAAACTTAAAGAAAGGTTCATCAGATACAACGTACTCCACTGTACCGAGTTACCCAAAAAATTCAAATGTCAGTCATTGTCAATTACAAATGTAAAGATGAATGATTGTCTTTACTGTACTACTGCATACTTGTAAAACTTAAAAATAACATTCTCCACTAAATGATAACAAAAACAATATGGCTACATCATGCTGCACTCTATTCCACTGAACAGATGACACAATAGTTTGGACATTTATGTCTTCAACTAATAACTACTGCATAGACTCAGGTTACAGGTGAAAACATATTCACACATTGTTGAGGTATTTTACAATTACTCCTACATGTAGGTTAGTTGGAAAATTGTAAACGAGTCTGTGAGTGTGACATCACATCCACATGCAGATTTCAGACAAAAGCTGAATAGCTTAAGTAAGACGTGGATTGATTTTTTTTTACCTTTTTCAGAATTCTAATTACCAATTTATGATACTTATATGATTACCCGTACTCAAAATGACTGAAATATTCAACATGAAATGACATCCAAGATTGACAGACTTTAATAGTCTTAAATTCAAAATTTATATAACGAACAAAAGTAAAAAATCTATCATTAGAAAGGTGGTATGAAGTTTTTTATAACATAACATAACATAAGATGATGGGCTAAGAAGGGTTAGTTACCCCATAAAAAGCCTTAACTAACACCATCACCACAATAAAAAAATCAAAGACGCCTAAGAGTTAGTAAAGAACTGATCAATGTTAACTTTGAAATTGTGAACTGAATTAGAGCTAACTACCCACTCAGGCAAACCATTCCACTCATTAACAACTCTTTGTGAAAAGCTAAAACGCCGAATATCTATCTGGCCGACTACATGTACGTCCACAGACTTTCTTTAATGGGACAAACTTATTTACACCCTCCAAAACTTTAGTTCGGAAAACATCCCATGCTTTAGAACAATCTAAGTCACAGCAAAGAAGTCCAAGCGAATGACAAATTATCCTGAAGTGCAGCAAAGTCAGCATTCTTGAAATATAAAACCAGTTTATCAGCTGGAGAAGCCTTGGTGAAACAATACAGATCAAAACTAATGAGGTCATGATCACTACGTCCTACCTTACCACTACTTAGCACATTTCTAACCATACTTTATTCACTACTGAAAAACAAATCAAGACAAATTACTACCACGCATGGGAAACACCACATGCTGGGTGAAAAAGCAGTTGGATACAACTTCCAGAAAATTTTACAATGTGCACCACTAGTACAAAGATTCCAATCAATGTCTGGAAAATTAAATTCCCCAAAAACAATAACCTGCCTAAAAGCAACTTTCCTGAAGCAGTCAAGCAATTTTTGATTGTTCTCAGGACTAGAATTTGGTGATCTATACACAACACCAACAACCACTGAACTACCAACATCACCATCAACAATAAGCTCACACCATACAGTAGGTAATTTTAAAAACCAAAAGAAAACTGAGCAGTCCTACCTACAGTATACAATTAAAACTGTCTTTCACAAACAATAATACACCACCTCTTCTACCATTGAGAGTATCTAATCTGTCTTGCCTGAAAACTGAGTAACCTGGAATATGTATCTTTGAATCACTAATGTCACTACAAATCAAACTCTCAGTAATATCAATCATATCAGGTCTACAAATTAAAACTTCAGCCACAAGCTCGTCTTGCTTATTCAAAATGCTACGAACATTTGAAAACATAACCTTCATTGTACCACTAGAAAACAACCTCTATCCCCAAAACATGCCTGACAGGTGGGTCTAAACAGTCACCCCCCATGACTAGTTTAAAGGACTCAGATCCTTAATTGCCCTATTGACACCACTAGCAAGAACACAAGCACCTTTCGTAGTTAAATGCAAACCATCTCTCTAAACCAATCAACCCGAGATTGAAACTTATGCCAGAAATTTACAAAACCGAACTCAAACAGACAACAAATACTCTCCAGCCAGTCAAGTATTGATCAACGACATCTAATCTATCATGAAGGAACTACCCCTACGCGGCAACAGACCAACAACTAGAACCCTACAACCTGTGTCCTCCAACTTGAATAACAAATCGATGAAACTATACCTAACAGAATCTACATTTCTCCTTGAAATATCATTTGTACCAATTGAAACTACGACAGTATTTTCACCCTTGTACTGTACATTAAGTCTCAACATGAGAACTAACATCATCAACCCTAGCGCTAGTTATTGTGACAACCCACGTACACGTATGTTATCACTGGGACTTTTGTTTTGTGTACATAGCTTGTTGCAGATACCGTACTTCCAATTAGACTCACACTTAAGCAACCCATATTTTCCTAAATGCGATAAACTTATGTTCTTTCTGCACTTCTTCTATGAGTTAGCTGTGGAACAGTTTTTAATCAACAACTTTTAATGGGAGAATTTTAGTTGGGTATTTTCCACAAATAATTTGTTAGTCGCCATGTTTCAAAACTTTTGTTGAGTGTCACGCATGCGCATTTGTACTCAGGGCTTCTTCATTGTACTAACGGGTGGAAAAAAATTATGTGTGCGGTATCTATGTGTCGTCTTTAAAATCAGCAAATAATTATTCAACCTTTTTTCTGTTTTAAAGCTTTTTTAACGAAAGTGAACAATAAGTAGTCGCATTTCTTTGCATAATTCAAATTATTCTTCTACTTGTATTTCCATGATCTGACGAAAATCTAAAATGGACTCCGTGTAGAAATTGCAAACACATTGCAATCATTATCAGGTGGTAATCACATGACTATCATTTTTGAACTTTGACATCCTTAGTACAAACTTAACGCTGTAACGTGCGAAGAACGGACAGAGAAAGTGTGCAAAGAATCATCTGATTTTGGTGTTAAAGGAATATTTTCACACTTTTTAGCTGAACAAAACATAAAAAAGGAGTTGGAGAATTGTTTGAACACAAAGCTGGACATGCAAAAGACAGGTAAATTGAAAGAGAGTTTCATGCCGGAAAATGTCTTGGAGCATCTTAACTCTGAATGAATATCACGTAGCTGCATAGGACTTGAATATAAATAACTCCATCAAGCCGTAATTCAGAAACAACAACAATCAGTGAACATCATCCAACAAGAAAAAAAATATAACATAACATAACAAGATTACGGGCTAAGAAGGGTTAGCCACCCCATAAAAATCCCAAACTAACACCACCACCACCACCATGACAAAAAAATCAAAAATCACAGACTCCCAAAGTTAGTAAAGAACTTATCAATGTTGACCTTGAAATTGTGAACAGAATTAGAGCTACTGTAACTACCCACTCAGGCAAACCATTCCACTCATTAACAACTCTTTGCGAAAAGCTAAGAGGCCGAATATCTATCTGCGAGAACTGTTATCATGTATCACATGAGGATTAGCTGAAACATGCAAGAAATAACAGGAAGTCATAGGATCACTACCAGATAGGAACTTAAATGTTTGTTTGTTTGTTTGATGAGGGCTTAACGGCACCACGACAACGAAGGTCAAATTGTGCCTGAGAGGTCAGATCAATCTGGAGGTAGGAAGGAAAGCTTACAGGGGGAGAATGAGAGAAATTCAAGAACAAAAAGGAAGCTGTAATCAAGAGAGGAGGTGCATGGGTGAAACAAAAATAGAGTAGAGAGGGAGTGGAAGAGGAGAATTAAATATGGTTGTAGAGGGAAGCATGATGAAGGAAGGAGATAATTTTATCCGGAGGATTTTTCTGGAAGAACTCAGCAATTGAGTTGTGGGGAGCGAGGGAAGCTCTGGGAAGGTTGTACAGGGGGCAAGCAAGGAGAACGTGATGGATTGTGAGGGTGCAGTGGCAATAGTTGCAGAGGGGTTTAGGGGAACCAAAAAGGAGTAAGGAGTGAGTGAGGTGGGTGTGACCAATTCTAAGATGGGTAATATGAATGTTGTCGATACGAGAGAGGTTGTTGATGGTGGATTTGATCGGAGTTGTGGGCTGGATGACATGGAGTTTGTTATCAATTTGGGAGTTCCATGAGGTTTGCCAGCAGTCACAAACAAGGGAAGCGATAAGCGGTTTGATGTCAGAGAGGGTCTTGGGAAAAGGGTAGGGAGGAGGTTGAGGGCAAGCTTAGCGGCTGCATCAGCCCTGTCATTGCCAGGGATGCCAAAATGGCTGGGTATCCAGAAGAAAAGAACACTTTTCCTGCTGCTTTTCCTGCTGAGGGTGGGAGAAAGGAGTTTCTGGAGGAGGAGGTGGCAGGTGAGGTTATCCCATTTAAGATTGAGTAAAGAAGTAAGAACAGCCTTTGAGTCAGAGAAAATGGCAAAGTGGCTGAGTGGAGAGCTACTCAATAAAGTTGAGGGCGAGGAGAATGGCCTAAACCTCTGCTGAAAAGATGGATGAGTAGTCGGGAAGTCTGCTACTGAGGGTGATGTCTTGGATGACGGCAGCAGCAGCTTTCTTGTTGCCTTCCTTGGAGCCATCAGTATAGATGGAGGTGTAATTTGAGAGTTGGTCTTTGATTTGGTTGTGGAGATTGATGAAGAGGTTAGGGTGGGTTTGAGTTTTGTGATGAGTGGAGAGGTCTAGGTGGACAGAAGGAAGGGGGGTGGCCCAAGGAGGAAAAGTGGGCCAGGAGTAGGTGCCAAGAGTGGCGCGGTTGATACCGAGATGGAAGAGGTCTGATTTAATGCGTAAGCTAAAGGGAGGGGGTAGGGTTTTAGTCCTATCAAAGAGGGTGGAGAAATCGCCACATACTCTTCTCAACTCAAGGGTGGTCAAACCAAGACTTCGCAACCTGGATTCATAAGAGAGATTCCTTACTTCGGAATAAGTCTAGTGGCTCTTCGCTGAATTTGCTCCAAAATGAACTTATCCTTCTCATAGAGGGGACTCCAAGCCTGAATAGCATACTCAAGGTGAGGCCTGACTAACTGCTTATACAAATTAAGAACAGCCTCTCTACCAAAAAAAAAATTCTTCTAATCAAACCAAGTATCCTATTTGCACTTGCAGCTGCTAAAGCACAGTTTAGAAGGCTTCAGATTGCTAGTAATGACAACACCTAGATCCCTTTCTTGATCAACACAACCAAGATTTGAACCATTCATGCAGTTATCAAAAGCCAAATTTTTCTGACCAAAATGAATAACTTTGCATTTATCAACATTGAATGACATCTGCCATGTTTGGGAACAAGAAACTAACTTATCCAGATCAGTTTGCAAAAGTAAAGAATTCCTAGCATCATCAACAATCCTGTACAGCTTAGTGTCATCAGCAAATTTACAAATCCTGGAGCCAAGGTAAACTTAAACATGATTCATGAAGATAAGAAAAGAAGCAGACCCAATACAGAACCCTGAGGAACACCACTTGTAATCTTCTTCCATGGAGATACATGTACTTCACCATTAACAACAACTCTTTGTGACCTGTCAACTAACCAAGAATAAATATATCCAACTGGCACACTTTCCCTTCACACCAAGTGCTCTTGTTTTCATCATGAGCCTGCCTAATGGAACCTTATCAAATGCTTTTTGGAAATCTAAATACATAACATCCACATTATGACCAGAATCAACTTGTTTAGTAACATTATCAAGAAACTCCAATAAATTAGAAACACAAGAACTTTTAAAAAATAGGAGTGACATTAGCAATTCTCCAATCACTAGGAACAACACCAACATCAAAGCACTTTGAAAAGATAATACTCAAGGGAACAGAAAGAACACCAAAACAATCACGTAAGACAGCAGGATGTATACCATCTGGACCAAGTGCTTTATTTGAATACAAACCCTTTAACTCTTAGACACAACATTAACTGAAAAATCAACATTTTTAATGGATACTGTACCAGCGAGTGCACACTAAGATAATCCACAACATTATCAGCAAGGGACTCCTTGGTAAAAAAAGATACAAAGTAGTCAATCAAAACTTCAGCCACATCCTTACCACTATTGATAGTAACACCATCATTACCCAGAAGAGGACCAACAACCTTCTTGGTTTTTTGCTTTGAGTGAACATACGAATGAAACAACTTAGGATTAATCTTTACCTCTTTGGACAAACGTTTTTCAAAAAGCACTTCAGTACTGTATCTCTTAAGAAAACCTTTGTGAACTTTTCACTTATCAGTTGTATGACTACTTACTATACACAACACCAACAAGCACTGAACTACCAACATTGCCACCAACAATAAGCTCACACCATAGGCAATTTGAAAAACCAAAAGAAAACTGAGCAGTCCTATCTATACAATTAAAACTATCTTTCACAAACAATAAAACATCTTCTACCATTGAGAGTATCTAATCTGTCTTGCATGAAAACCGAGTAGCCTGGAATATGTATCTCTGAATCACTAATTTCACCAACAGATCAGTGGTAAGTAAAAGGCCTGGAATGGGGTAGTCAGATAACATATGACTGTGTACTGTAGCCATATGCATCGGCTGTACAGTCAGAAGTCTTTGTGCAAATTATAACGTGAAAAATGTTTGCATTGCTCAACATAATAGCATAACCAAATATTGACGCTGCACGGCTTAAAATAAGCCTTTCTGCGACAAATTTGTGGCTGTTCCCTTTTGTAATTATAAGTTAAAACATTTGTCCTACTATGTAAAAATAGCATGAACATACTTAAAAAGACTTAAACTTAATAGCAACCTATGTTTTAAACCTCAATGGCTGTTGTAAATTGGTTAAAATAAGAAATTGTTTCATCGATCCTTCTCCGCGATGGTTCAATGTACAACACGTTAAAGTTTCTGTACCTAATTAATTAAAAACACTGCGAACGTTCAAGCGCCAAAAGGATCCGCAGGCGAACACCACTAAATCGAACAACTAGCGTGCGTACCAATAATAACAAAGCTTGGATGTTGAAAGTAATGTATGAACTAGATCTGACAACAATACGTAACATATACCACATGAGGAATGTAAACGAGAATAGTAACCATATCGGTAACCATTGTTCATGGGCGGGATTACCCCCCCCCCCTCACCCCACACAGACACACTGTTCCTGAATTTGTACCTTTTGTAAGATTATTTTTTGCATTTTAGCGTGATTTTTTTTCCCCAAAACTTTTAAGTTTTCCCCACTTTCGATAGGAAAATTCCGCCCACTTTTCATCTTGGTATGCGTCATGAGGCTGAATCGGTCCAAGGTAAGGAGTATGGCAATTACTGAGCCAAAATATATGAATTTTGTTTGAACGAAATATTTTGTTACAGGTCTACAATTTAATTGTCAAAACAGTTATCGTCTTAATTTCATTTTTTTAAATGAAAATCCCCCCCTTCCACCCAGTAGATAGAATTTCTGAGCCCAAGCGGTATTCATTTTGAAAAGGCACTTTTGTAATATTTGTTTAAAAGTATCCGCAAATTCCGCCACAAATTCTCACCTTTGACAGTAATTAAGGTGAACTTTTCATTTTCAAAAGGGGCACTCAAATTGGTAGCTCGTCAGTTCTATTCTTGATGGTTTTGCCATCGTAATTTCTAAAAGTGTTGGTCGTATGATAGGTCAAAATAAAAATCCCAATGAAAATTTGTGTTAGGTTGTCTCACTCAGTATTGCAAGTAGTGTGTAGCATGTAGGGCATACTGAATGAGATATTTATCTCACTAGGAATGGGGTAGCCTATATGACAAATGAACTACCATAGCCACTGGAACACCATAAATCCTTCTACTACGAGTACTACACAAAACTCTGTGTCAACATAGGCTACTTAGCAAGTGAATCCTCTATCCACATGCTACATTAATTGTGATATTCTTTTTTCAATGCAGTTAAATGAAATGATAAAATTTTGGGAAGTATTCCAAAATCTCTAACTTAGCAAGTGAGGCTCATTGGCACAAACAAATAATTGTGGTGCCTAGGCCTATTTGCTCAAACTCAAATTAATGTCAAAGAAATTTAAAACAAAATTTGAAAACAAACCCTTTTTGCAATACACTGGCTAAATTCTGTACTAAAAAAGCCTCTTCTGGTCAGGTAGTCCTACTGTTGTTTGCAAATTTACCATCTCACTAGCAGAACTTAAAAAAAAGTGTGAAGAATTTCAGTCCATTGTCAATGCTGTGCAATTCCTGCGCGCGGATCGCAGCTGGCTGGCATGGTCAGTCCATAGGTTTGTTTACAATCCTGCGAAGGTTCCTCTTGACCTGGTAAAGGTCAACGTAAGCCAATCAAACAGGTTCTTTTATATGCATATGGCGGCCTACAGTGCAAAAAAAAGTTCAGAAGATTTCCGTCAGATAGGTTCAGAAATCTTTAGAAACTGGCGTATCGAGACATTTCGCAGGGACTTTTTCCCCTGTCTAACATGGTCATGCAGCAACTTGATCACGAGGTAAAACTATATTCTCATGTCAACCACACGAGTACCTTCAAAATCAGTTTAAATTATTTGCGAATGTCTTCGAACACACCCCGATTTAGTGTTCAAACATATCCTAACGTGTTAAGTCTTGCTCTTTAAGGCAGTCATTGCTGCCTAGTGTTAACATATTGAGTATAGTAGTTTGATACTATGAAGTAACTTCGTTATTTCTATCCTTACGTTAGTCCTACGTCGTGAGTATTAATGGATATGACACCTATAAATTTTCCGATGCTTCTGACTCCCAACCTTACCTGCATTTTATTGTAGTAAATCTTGATCATGTTTTGCGTGTAGACGTACGCTTCATTAGGACGTGGCCAGCCTAGTTTCGTTTCTAACAATTAGCGCAGAACACAGCCTGTTCCTAGCATTATGGCAACATACTTAGGCCTATATAACATATATATTGAAGTGCTGCTGCTTCATGACGTCATCACAACATTTGTTTGGTTTCCAGCAAATTGTCGGGCATTTAAATTGTCATGACAGTAATGTTGGTAGAAAATGCATCGTTTGTACATCTCATCGGAAAACAATAACAAATACTGAGGCTTATAAATAAAGAAGAGAGCCTCTGTAAATTGTTAGTTGATTAAAAAAATGTAGTTAAGATTCTCCAGTGGTCAAAAAAAGGAATTTTCATATAGGCCTAGGCCTACGGTTCGAATGTCGCGGTAGGAGGTGACCTACCTTGTTATATATATATATATAATATTAATAAGTTTATAGGTTGCCATAATGCTAGGAACACCTGTGGCATGTAAGATCTTCCATGCTAATTTTTGATTGAGAGATTATTTTTATGATTCTGGTGCACAATTATAATTCTAACATTAGGTGCACACTGTTGATTCTAGGTGCAAATCTGTTGATAAAGTTTATTTTTAAGTTCTTGATAGCCTATTATGCACTTGTCAGTCTCTTGTATGACTCACCCCCCCCTACTTTCTCCGGCAATGTCAGTCAGAGGTGAGTCATTGACATAAAACAGTGACTCACATGTGCGTCATTGTACCAAATTGTCAGTCACCAGAGTGACTTTGACCCATTGACTTTGTACAGAGATGAGTGATTTTGGGTATGGCATTTGCACAAGAAATGTCAGTATCCTAAGTGACTGGGGGGTGCGTCAATGTACATGTTTTATGCACGCACTTTGGTGCAATTACTCACCTTGTCTGGGCATATATGCCAGGGTTGTTGGGGTGAGTCACACAATTGACAAGTGCATTAAACACTAGTGACATAAACAAGACACTCAGTATGGCACTACTTGCAAGGCAATACTTGGATACTGAGTGAGACAAAGCACAATATACTGTACTCGTAACATTAAAAAACTACTCGGACAACAACAATTAACCTAATCATGAAATGAAAAGCCTTCTCAAAACTGACAAAAGTACTTACAAGCTATGATTTTGATTTCATTAATGTCTTGAAACTTTAAAGTATCTTTTCAACTAAGTTACAAATAAAATGATGAATATTTCGTAAGTAAAAAACATCTAAATTACGGAAGAAATGACATTCTTATTACTTCGCAAATCCTTCACTTTGGGAAACACATACACAATTAGTGGGCATATCACCTGAGAGTGCTAGCACTGCTATTTTGAAAATGTTTGTCAGTAAATGCGCGCAGTGTTTGATTTAAACTTTAAAAGGAGACATAAAGTCTGACGTAATCCTTATTTCATATAGGCTAATAGGAATAAAAATAACAAATTTTTCTGACCAAGTTTCATACCCCTTAAGCAATCTAACACAATTTTAATAATTATTGAAAACTTTAATTCTACTACTAAATAGTACTATGGGAGCCGCCATTTTGATTTCAAAACATGCAGATTATGATGTCATCTTATGTATGGGTCAAGGAATTTTGTGTGTACACATGAAATTAATTCAAGATTCTGTTAAAACTTTGTTTCACATCATTTTGGATTAAAAACTTTAATCACATTTATAAAATAATACATTAAATTCCTTATGTCCCTATTGGGGAAATTATGTCATCATGCCCAATATTTTAATATGAACAAAATGGCAGCCTCCCATGTGTCAAAATCAAACATGAATAACTTGAGGTAGAAATAAGATTTTGACTTGCTGTTCTTTGTAGTTGGTTGAGATTTGTATCCTCTATCACAGCGATTCTTAATAGGCGGCCGGTGGGCCAAATCTGGCCCGCCAGACAATCTAATCTGGCCCGCGAACAATAGTCATTATATAATGCAATACAGTGCTTTGCTTGTAAGATTAATTCGAATGAGATCGGTAAAAATTGCGAAATACTTGTTTATTTGGGTTTTTTCCTTGGCAGATCAGCTCACTTAAACATCACGGCTTATGAAATAAAATCTTATCTTTCGTTGCACTTTAAATTGGGCTTGCTGCTGGTCAAAGGAAGGTGGATAAGAGAAGTGCCGACATCTGGCGTACATCCTTCTAATCACGCACACTCTCAACTTGTATTCAGGGATTGTTTTGATGGGTTTTGTTTGTCACATGACGCTTCTTTTGTCACACGATTGGCTCATGGCCTGAAGCTGTTGTGAAATGATGACCCTATTTATTTTGCATTACGTAAAAGTGGTCCATGACATAAAAGGCATTGTCAAAAGTTGACCTGCGATCGTCGCAGAAAGGCCTAGTTTTTCTAGCGCGTTGTCCAAATTCTTCTATGCTTCTAATAAGCCAATGCAGCAGTTTCAACGTTATAAGGTATATAGCGTTTTCTGACAGTGTATAGCAGCCATGTAGTAGCTATTGTGTATACTACAGTCAGATGTAATCTGACTAATTAAACACAGGAAAACTTCTTCATAATGCAACTTCAGCCTTTTGTTAAATATTTTTGAGTAAGAGTCTCGATTTTGGCATGTTCTGAATTAATTTTTATATATCATATATTTTGAAGTATAAATCATATACCTTCAGGTGTTCAATGTTTTAAAGTTTAGTTAAGGATTGTTTATGAGTTGAAGTTATAGGCCTAGGCCTATTTCAGTTTTAATAATTGGTTTCATGGTCGTGGTTCCAGAATTATTAAGTCATAATTCTGGAAGTTTATTGAGTTATTTATGTCACGAATGTACATCTCAGAATTGAGTGACGTCAGCATTTGGATGTTTATTCTTAGTTTATGTGATTTTCACATGTACGCCAGATGTTAGACTTTATCTAGGCCTACATACATATACAAAATTACATATTTACAAGGAGCAATTTGTTTGTAAAAACTTGATTAGCAGTTTTGCTATTCATTTTATAAAAATGATTAGCAATACATTAAAATTGATTAGCAATACTGATGCATATTTAGGCCTTATTGATTTTGTATTATATTTTGTTTTAATGCTTCAAATGGTACTTTTTCAATGCAGTTTTTAGTTTTCCCGCTATGAAGTATACAAAATTGTGCAACCAGTGTGGCAAAAGTATTGACTCCATTGCCCAAATAGACACTTTTATTTTTGCTTTCCAAATATGCATGGAAATTTAGTTTAGAAAGAACAGATAACTTCCTTTCAATGTCATTTAAACTCAACATCGCATAACTTTTTTACCGTACTAGCTAGGGTTTTCATCGTGAAAATTTTACATATAATGATACCTCGCCGTAAGGCATTTCAAATTGCCATCACCTCGGAAGTTTTGATTATATCAGTCCTCTCGAAATGGCTGCCATCTTTTGCGAAGCGCACAGAATTCCAAGTCTGTTAAAACCCTTTTCTGTTTGTTTATTTTGCATTAATTTTTCTATCTTGCAAAATGTATTTCACTCATCAGGTACTATTTAAATAGAAAATTCTATCTTGCAAAATGTATTTCACTCATCAGGTACTATTTAAATGGAAATGTACTGATTGTGACAATTCAAGTATTTTGACCTTGTGATTTTTGTTCGATTTAACAGCTTGTAAAATGGGCCTTGATTTAGTGTGATTTAAAGCCTTACGTTATGGCCTATTGTTAGTTTCAACTTTCACTATTTACTGCTGCAGAATCGCGATGCATTTTACAAGTTACATTTCGGCGAAATCATTGTGCAAAATATCCCCATTCATAGGTGATTACTGCGCATTTGTGATTCTTGCATTCAAACAGGATTTTTTTTATTTGAAGGCTGAAAACTTCAATCAGTTAGGGAATTTACTGTAGCCTATCGCAGTTTTGCTAAGCAAGGTAGGGAAATGAATCGTTAAACGATGTTATGCACAATTTTTGCTCCACAAATCGCAATGCGAACCCGAACAAATTGCTTCCTGATTTAGATACTTTTGGTCAAATGGGTAAAGCTGAAATAATCATGGGACCTTAGATATCCATCACCCTAAGGTGTTTGAATTACATACAGTGATACTTTCATCCAATCAGAAGGTTAAATCTGATCAGGTGTTCAGGTTTATCCAATCACGAAAGTTGTTTGCATGGAATATTCTAGAGGCGTTAAAAACTTTTTTCTCATGTTGGCAGCCCTGTCCGAATGGTTGTGGTGTGAAGTCTTGTGATGTAGTTGGTCATTTTTGTTATCGTCAATTTATTGTGATCTACTTGTAAAATCCTTTGGAATAGGTGAAGTAAGATGAGGATTTATTAAACTTACGACAGGAACCTGAAGAATCTTTCTTTGCTGTTTCATTTTATCCACTGAGTGCAGTTTGTGTTGACTTTGTTGTGAATTGAGCATAGCATTACAATTGGTGAGATTAGCACAATCTTTGCAAACTATGCAGTCTGGCTATGCTCCCTAGCCTAAATAAATATACACACCATGACCTAACATTAGCGTAAGGCTTAACTGTTAGTGTTAGGCTACTGACGACAGACTTGTGTCAAATTACAAGTGAGGAATATTCTCGAGGCAGGGTATCCATGACGAGAAATTGCTGCAAAGGTGAACACAAAAGCTACACTTGTGTGCTTTTTCAGTTAAATGAATGATTTCACTCTGCTAAAATGTAAATTTTTGAGCTTATTTTGACACATTGTTTAACTAAACCTTGCTGGAGAGTTCTTTTATTGTTTGCTGAACAGAAAAAGAGTTAAAATTCTCAAATCTTATTTATTTGAGATTTATCCGGAATGTACCACCAGAAAAACAAATCGCACAGCAAAAGGGAATACAAACCTAGCTTCAGACTTTGCTTTTCGGCGAATCGTTTACGTGCTGAAAACTTGTCAAATTTAGATCATTATCAACTTGTAATGATTAAGCAAATTAAGTCCAATTATCTCAAATTAAAGAGGAGTCATCAACCCATACGTCTTTTTTACAGCACTTTCTTTCACAACTCTCTGTATTTTTGTTATATGTATATTCTTATTATTTTTCTTAGAATGTTGTAAAGAAACAAATAAATGAAATAATGCCAAATCTTTTATTATGTGAGTAAATGTTGAATACTTGTTTTGATTGTTTCACAAATTTTACAATACAATATTTTAGTTTTATTTGATTTTCTTTTTACCAGATTTATGTCTGCATTCCTCTTTACTATAAAGATTAAAGTCTGTGCTGAAATGCGAAGTCCATAATGACATTATGTCGACCTTGAGAATGTGCCAAACTGGCTATCGTTTGAAATATCCGTACAACTGCAGAATCCAAGGCAACTTTATAACTGTCACTAAGACTCCAAAATCATAGTCATAGCCACTATGAGTAGATTCCAGTCACTGCGAAGAAAAAATATACATCATCAATGGTGTGTCATTTTTATATTAAAGATATAATACTACTTTACCAAAACAAAAAATAATGTGTGTCTCTTCTTGAGGGCGCTAGTTAAAATGATTTGACCAGTTCATACTTAAGTTGGTGTATATATATTTATACAGATGCTCCAGATCACGGATTCAGAATTGATTTTTTCCAAGGGCCATCATTTCACAACAGCCTCAGGGTGCAGGCCAATTGCATGGCAAAACCAGCATCACATGACAAACAAAACCCCACAAAACAATCCCTGAATACAAACAAGCTGAGAGCGCACATGTAGTATAAAGAAGGATATACGCCAGATGTCAGTGGTTCCCTTATCCACCTTCCTTTGACAAATCCAGTGGCGTCACCAGAGATTTTCGTTTGTGAGAAGGGGGGGGGGAAAGCAGTTCCCGTATTGACGTGGGTTCCAAAGGCCCTTAAGCGGACCCATCATGGGGTCCAGGGACGAAGCCCTGGTAGGGGGCAAAGCCCCCGGAAGCTCTGCAGATTTTTGTTTTTGATGCCCCAAAATGGCTTAAAATCAAACACATCAATTCCAAAATTAAGTTGAAGACGGAAAGAAAATTTTAAATTCAATTTCAAATTTCAAATCAATTCTGGATAACATTTTGGTTACCATTTCTAATCGGGCAGAAGGCAACACAAAATTTTGATGAAATTCTTTAAATTTCTGTTATAGATTTTAGTCACCGAATATCATCAGATTGTTTTCTCTTGGCAAAATTTTGATTGGCAGTATGATGGGGATTCAAAATTCTGGTTCTTCTTCAACTGGTTCCATCCAACTAACATTGGTAAAAGATTAAAGATCAATCAAGTAAACATAAGGAATATTATAGGTAAATAACTTGGTGTAATGTCACACATTTTACTATAATAAGGCCTTGCAATTCAAAATGTTGTAAAGCAATTAATTCTTAAACAATTTTGATTACACTTTTTGCTATTTTCATTCTTTGTTCCAGTTAAGCTAAAGTTGTTGTTAGCTGTCCATAGATCTTTAATGATAGAAAGTATTATCTGTTACATGTCTTGTTACATGTCTATTGCATGTTACTTGTCCACCTCCTTATTGGCTCCCAACCCACCCCTCTGCAACAATTGCCATTGCACTCCCATGGTCCAACACATTCTCCTTGCTTGCCCCCTGTACAACCTTCCCAGAGCTTCCCTCGCTGGCCACAACTCAATATTTGAGTTCTTCCAAAAAATCCTGCGGATAAAATTATCTCCTTCCTTCATCATGCTTCCCTCCACAACCATATTTGGTCCTCTTTCTCCACCCTCTCTCTCTCTACATTATTTTTTCACCCATACGTCTCCTCTCTCAATTCCAGCTTTGTGGCTTTTAGTTCTCGTGTTTCTCTCAATCTCCCTCTGTTTACTCTCCTTCCTACCTCTGGAATGATCTAACCTCTCAGGCACAATGTGACTTTTGCTGTTGTGGTGCCGTTAAACTCTCATCAAACTATTAAACATGTCTTGAATACCAAGCTGCTATTTACTGCTGCCATTAACATCTTTCAAGACTTCAGTCATCGTGACTCACTGAGTAAGACATCAAAATATTAATACAAAAACAAATGCCAACATACAGAAGAAGATTCATGTCCATGTGCTCGTTCACATCTGTCTTTGGTTATGAAAAGTTATAGTACATCAGACCCCTAGCTTGATTCAAATAGAGGCAGGGTGCTAGACTTGCTGAGGGGAACATATGCGCGTGCGAAGCACTGCATCTTTTCGGGATGGAGTCCAGGGCCCCTTTACAAACAGGACAATTGTTTACTATGCTATCATTCTGTGTTCTGTATTCAATTATGAGGTTAATTAAGATTATTAAGTTTAAAAATAAATATCTATACAATTTTTTTTTATTTTTTATGAGGGACAGGGCGGACCCCTAGGGGGCAGGGGACCCTCAGGGAGTAGGGTGGGCCCACGGAGGGGCTAGGAGGGCCGCCCTTTAAAACAGCAAAGCTAGAGGTCTGGTACATTTCCATTTGCGTACTTATCAAAGAAGAAGGCAGCTACCACGTAGGTATAAACATGGGAACTTTAAAGTAGTCTCAAGAAAAATTGCTTGGCCTTCACCCATAAATACGATCATACTAGCAATGTCACTTCTGCAGCAGTAATGAATTGGCTTGTCGGTGAAATTGTTAACATTTTGACCAATCACATACGTTGGATTGTATCGTATTTGTGATCTCCATGGTATCCACGTTTACACGATATATTGCCTTTAAGGCACTTTAATGTAAATGAAAATTTAAGTAAAACAGCAAGAATGATTTAAGTTCAACTTGAGGCTCTTAAATATTACACATTTTTACAGAATTTGTTCTATTTTTTCAAATCTATTGGACTTGGCTTTAAGACAAACAATTTCAATACCTCCTCCAACAAAGTTGGACAGATGTTACATTTTTGCCTGTGTTTGTTTGGTGGGGGTAGGAGTGTTAATGCCATGAGTGTTGATGCCATGTATCTGGGATGGGGAGTGATCTCTAAGAAATATTAGGTATGTTAGTATTGCTACGAAGCGGAGTTATCCATTCTACAGAGTGCTCCAATTCTAGTTGGTTTTGTTTTGGTTGGCAAACAGATTGGATGGGAACTGGACTGTGTGATTTTTCCCACCCAATATGTAAATGAAGGACCCATAAGGCTATGTGGTACGGCTCATATGATGACATGTATTTGATGTAAATGGTGAGCATCGCAAATTCTAAGATGAGACTATCAGTTTAACTTTGTAACAAAATTCAGTGTAAAAGTAAAGAAACACTACAATCATGAATTAAAATTGTGAAAAAAGGCTTAGGCCTATGAATTTACCTTGTCAACAGTATTTATCATTTGTACTTGTTTGGTGCTCATGCACCTGGGCTGAAAGGTATAAAATATGTCAGGGCTGAAGAGATAAATAAAGCTATTGCACGCAAAACATATTTGTTGCTTTAATATTTGTTCATATATACTTTAGAGATTTAAAGTGTTCTGATTGGTTCGGTTCACAACTCTTGTTAATCCACTACCTCTGAACATAGCACACGCCGGTTATCTTGCCATAGCCATGCTAAATCGGCTTTAGGCCTACATCAATGGCGCGTAGGCCCTATTCCCGCAGTGTAGGCATATAACATTTCTGAACCTGTAAATGTGGTTTTTAGTCCCAAGTAATCCATTAGTTTATTGTGGTATGTTAAAACAATTTTCCGGAATTTGATGGAAATTTTTATGAATATTTAAATTTCACAATGAACAGACGGAAATTATTGTAAGACTACGTAGTCCGTACAGATGTAGGCCTACAAACGTCAATGAGTGGACTGAAAGTCATATGCTCATGTTAGATAGAAAAAACATTGTTTAATTGTGTTACATTTTTCAGTGAATAGTTACTATTTGCTTTGATCTGCGGAGTGTTTTGTGATTGCAAAGAGAATTAATACACATCCACCAATGCCATCCACCAATGCCATCCATCAACGCCATCCACCAACGCCAGAGAGGCTATACTCCATCTGCACGCTGACAAACTACAGTTTACTTCCACAATGAACCACACTTGTTAACGTAACGTAATATAAATTCAGTTAATAAGTCAGCCCAAAACTTTAAAATCAACACAACTTGTAAAAGAATGCATCGGAACCACTAAACATTTTCATATTCTGGTTTTTCTTTGATATCAGCATATCTCATGAAGTGATTAGAATTCATGGTACATTGAAATAGGAGGAGTACAAAAATGGAGCGGGGGGGGGGGATATTTCAGGGGTATGCCTGTTGGAAGTCAGTTGAAACACTCTGCTGTAATGTGCTCAACATTGAACTCTTGCCCTGAAAGGAAATCCATACAACAGCTTCCTGTACTCTTTAAGGTAATCAATTGGTGGTGTCTGGTATGCAAAATTTAACAATTGGTTCCTGTCATGAAAGGAGACTGGTGGAATGTGAATCTGACCTGAATACAACTGAAAACAAAATTGTGTTTATAAAGCAGGTGGGCAAGATTATATATATAGATCATAGAGCTATCCAGTAAATAGCTCTATAGATAAAGATCAAGAGATTATTTCATTTATTTATTTATTGATATTTTTGAGGGGGAGGTGAAACTTATTGGGCCTAGAATTTCTGAGTTACAGTATATTGGGGTTGGGGAATTCATAGAGACCTGAACTAGGGGAATAATTTGCGCAGTGGAATTGCTCCAGGTGTACACTCTACAGAATACTGACATTCTATACTCCTTCTGTATTGCCAGAGCAGAGTTTGGTAATTGAAATATGCAACACTAGGATCCAAATGCTTCCTGTTTCAATTTCCTTATCTCACAGTTGTACTGAAATAAAACTTATTCAGGAAGAGGTTTGACATGTTAATATATGCTTCTAGTCTCTGGGGATGAACCATTGGATTAGAAATGTGATTTTAAAGAGAGGTGTATTGCTATAATTATGTTGTTTCTCATGAATGGAGAACCCTGAATCTGTGATGTATGTGTTGTATGGATGATTTCAGTATAACCTTTTTTTTTTTTTTAACGAGTTTATGATGAAATGTGAATGTAAGATTTTGAGTTTATATTATTCCTCACATAAAAATAAAAAAATCTGGAAAAATGTTCACAAATTTGTTGTGATTTGTGCTAAGTGAACTGCAACATAGCCATTTGATGTAGATTGCAGTGTTTTAAAATGTATGCTTCCTGTTATAAGATCACCCTCGTTGTACAGGTAATGTCTTCGTGTTTGAAGTGGTAAAGATATTTTAGTCTGCCATGACATTTGTTTTATAAATCTTACCATTGCTAATGCTGTAAGGACAGGAAAGGGGACACCTAGCATTGTGAAAACGGTTAACCTCCAAAGAATATAACAGTCCATAGAGGTCTGTTTAAATATTTAGCACCATGTTTTCTTTCATTAATATGATGCTCTTTGAAGTGTAAAAACAAAGTTTTGATCAATTAAAAGAATTTCATAGAGATAAATAGTCAATGGGGAAAAATAGACTATTTGAAATATAACATATTCAAGTGGAAGCAGCTTGCCTAAATATTACAAATTAAGTACTTGGACTCACTTTCTCACCATATGATGGCAAATTGAAACAAGCTATTTTTAGAAAGGTTAAATCTATTACTTTTGTATAATCTTACCTGGATGATTTGTTTCTTACATACACTTGCAGCAAAACTCCTTTTATTTCATGAATTGTGTGAAAGAATAGGGAAATAGTTTTTGTAACATGAACTTTATAACTGTAATAGGGTGATTGAATCATTTTATTTATTGCAAAAACATACAAATGTTGACAATTTTGGCTAATTGTGTTGTTTTAGTCATAATAAAATGGCAGATGATGAAGAGGCTTATTTTTATCTTCATGTTATTTTCAATATTTTTTTATTTTTTTAGTAAGTAATGTTTATTTGGCTACTTTGGAAGGACAAGAAAGTAATTTAAGGTGTATTGTCTTGAATTAACCTGTGAGGTACTGATAAGAATATGGAACTCTGTAATTAAAAAAACATAATAGACCACTGCTAACTTTATCAAAACAAAACTGATATCCAATTTACCCTCGCAAGTTTGGTAATTGTGGTGGATACCATCACATTCTCCTTGCTTTCCCCCTGTACAACTTTCCCAGAGCTTCCCTTGCTGCCCACAACTCAATAGCCGAGCTCTTCCAAAAAAAACCTCGGGATAAAATTATCTCCTTCCTTCATCATGCTTCCCTCTATAACCATATTTAGTCCTCCTTCCCCACCCCCTTTCTCTCTACATTATTTTTTCACCCATACACCTCTCTCATCCCAGCTTTCTGGATTTTAGTTCACGTGTTTCTCTCAATCTCCCCCGTTCACTCTCCCTCCTACCTCTGGAATGATCTAACCTTTCAGGCACAATTTGATCTTTGCTGTTGTGGTGCCGTTAAACTCTCATCAAACAAACAAACAAACCATACAGTAGTATAGTATGACCAGGACAAAATTTGCTTTTAAAATTATTAACAGAAATGATTTAGTATATTTATACTACTTTAAATTTCCATTTGTTCTGTATTGGTCAGGATGTTTTCAATTGATACCTTCCTATATGTGACTCACAATAAGAAACAGGGTCTCGCCGGTTACTGTGTTGCATACTTGTATGTAGAGTACAGTATACTGTACACTTATTTGTACAGAATGGCAACGTTTATTGTAATATTACATAGCATAGGATTATTATAATGAGGAAAAGTTTGTTTTAAATCTGAATTTTTATATGTGGAATTGCAGGGCTTTGCTACTGAAGTTGTAGAAAAGGATTGTTTAAATTCTTGTTTTTGAAAACATAAATTAACACGTTTCTTGAGATGGGAACTTTTTTAACTATTTGAAGTAAATTGTGCAACTTAAACATTATTTGGATCTGGATAAATTCATGTGGAAGAGGATTTTACTGCAGCAGTGTCTTAGGGATAACATCAATTGTATTTTAAACCAAACAGTCATGCATTTTGGAAAGAGGTACTGCAGAAAAGCATTGCCTATTGTTTACCAGATGATTTGAATTGTCAAATTGGAATTGTGATAGCTTTTTGTGCAACTGCCATAATATTACCACCCTCAAACTTAACTTTCTGTTTCATTTTACTGCCTGTGTAGACTTGCTTTTAATATCCTACTTAAAGTTGAATGCTAAACTGTACAGTTACCATGTCAGATTGTTCACTTTTGAAAACTGCCTTTTCTTAATCTGAAATTGAAATCAACCATGAGCTACAAGAGTACTGTAATCACTGATGAGCATGAACTTCAAGAACATCCAAATGTAGTGAAAATCAGTTTTATCCATTGTGCAGCTTTTGAAAAGCAAATACTGAACAAATCTTTTAGTTTGGAGAAAGTGAAACTTGCTGAGGCAAGAACACAAGAATGGATCCATTTTGGCAAACAAAAGATGATCCATTTTCATACATGGATCCAAATATTCTGTTTGGGGAGTTGCTGTTTCACAATGATTTGAGGAAAGGCTGTGTGAGTAAGGGGATGTATGCCTGCACAAAATGTTTAAACTACTGTACTTTTTAATTTTAAGTTTTCCTCGTAAATGGTTTGCAGATGGTCATAAATGAAATAGATATTCTATATTCTTGTTAGTTATATTTTTATGTGATGTTTCGCAGAATATAACATGTAGCATGTCAACCGTGTACTGTTAAAGGAATCTGAACATCTTTTCTTGTACATGTTAGACAGACCCCTAGCATGATTTAAAAAGGGGCAGGGTACTAGACTTTTTGAGGGGCACATTAATGTGCGTGCGAAGCGCTGCATCTCTTCTGCATGGAGTCCAGGGGCTCAATTCTATGGTGAAGAAGCTCTAGGATTTTAGCTACTGTATAATCATACCTTAGAGTGAAACTATTCTGATTGATAAGGACCATTCATGAGCCAAACAGGACAATTGCTTACTATGCTATCATTGCGTGTTCTGTATCCATGTAAGATATAGGTTCTCATGAGGGGCAGGACGGACCCCGGGGGGCAGGGCAGACCCCAGGGGGCAGGCTGAAGCCCAGGGGGCAGGGCAGACCCGGGGAAGGGCAGACCCGGGGAAGGGCACACCCGGGGGAAGGGCAGACCCGGGGAAGGGCAGACCCGGGGGAAGGGCAGACCCGGGGGCAGGGCAGACCCTGGGGTAGGGTGATTCCGGGGTAGGGTGGACCTGGGGGGGGGGCAGGGCAGACCCAGTGGGTAGGGCGAGCCCAGGGGGCAGACAGACCCCAGGGAGAAGGGTGGGCCCATGGAGAGGCAGGGCAAGCCGCCCCTGTAAAACAGCAAAGTTAGGGGTCTGCATGTGCAAATACACGTGCAGGTTAAATAAAGGCACATTTATATGTATGTTATATGCTGTATGTATGTTATATGCTGTATGTATGTTATATGTATGTATGTTATATGTTGTATGTATGTTATATGTTTTATGTATCTTATATGTTGTATGTATCTTATATGTTATATGTATGTTATATGTTGTATGTTATATGTTGTATGTATGTTAAATGTTGTATGTATGTTATGAACATTAAAAAGCTGCAGGAAAGTTGATTTTGACAGGGCTATAAATGGTATTGATAAGATATTTGGTAATTTCATTTTTTACAGATGAAGGTCTAAATTTTAAGAACAGTCTCAAGATATAAGATATATGAAGCATTTGAAAATAAAGATTAATGAGCCATCAAAGTTGAAGTTTATATGTACATACAGTGCATGATGATTCTGAACTACTGACACTCGGGAATATTTTATATGTTAACCGAAAAATAAATTTAACTCGGTGTCCTTTGGACTCTCTTTCTATTTGATTGTTGAGTATATTTAATCTTATCAGGAAAATGTGCAAGACTCCTGAAATCTCAAGACCAATAATAAACTTTACACTATCTATCCCAAAGTCGGCATCAACCCTCTACTAAGTCGCAATCGCAGAGAGGACGTGGTCATCACCCACATTCACCTAGGTCACACATATCTCACCCATTTCTACCTCCTTTCTGGCTCTCCCAAACCTATCTGCCCCACTTGCAATACTGATCTCTCGATCAATCATATGCTCTTAACCTGCCCGATTTATGCCAACTCCAGATCTTTCCTATCCCCTGCCACCACTATTTCCGACATCAAGAACCAATTCCCCCTCCAACATTATCACCTTCCTCCACAACAGCAACCTTCACATAATTTAATTTTTTCCTATCTCACATTACTCTTCTTTTTACCACCTTCTACAACTTATTTCCCCTAAAATTTTCACTTCTCTCCATCCTTTCTTCATTTTCCAATCATCTCTTTCCTAACCTTTGCACCTTAATCATTTAACACCCTCTTGGCACGTTTGACTCTGACTGTCGCAGTGCTGTTAAACTATCAAACCAAACCAGGAAAATTGTCACATGTAATATAAAGCATTATTCCATGAAGCACCCTTGTGATGCATAGTTATGTGCCGGCCTGCAAGCATAGGTATGTGCCAGCCTGCATGCATGGGTATGTGCCGGCCTGCAAGCATGGGTATGTGCCGGCCTGTAAGCATGGGTATGTGCCGGCGTGCAAGCATGGGTATGTGCCGGCCTGCAAGCATGGGAATGTGCCAGCCTGCAAGCTAGTGTGATATGAAGAAAAGTTAAGATTCACAGATGAAATCTTACGTAGGAGCTTTGACATGTATGTATTCTCGAGGTCGGAAATTTGGGTATTACAAGACCACGAAGAGAATGAGTGTCGCGTGGGATAATCACCCTCAGAAGGGAAAATAAAACCTAGCTTTATGTGCATTTGCTTATAGACAAATCGTTTCATGACGAAAAACATGAGATTTTAGTTCATTTTAGCATATATTTTTCTTGAAATAATGGTGAAGAGTTGGTATGTTATTGGTACACAAGTTAGAAGGTCAGGTCCCTAAATCATAGTTTTGTTGAATTTTTAAGTGAAATTTACAGCCAGAAAAACAGACATATTTCTTGATAGTTATCCCTCCCTTCAGTTCTCACAAAATCCTATGCGCCTGTAGCACAGGGCTACCAAGAATTTCACTAGAAGTCATCTTCCTGCAATGGCAGTCTCAAAAGCCCAGTGGGCTACCACTCTAAACATGTCTTACATAAATAATAACTTGGGACTACAAACTAGCTTTGGTAGGCTACCAAGATAATGAACATGCTGGTAGCCCAAAGGGCACCTGTCTCCAAACAATTTTTTGAGTACTGTCCTTCTGAAATTCATGCCAACCTCAAGAATGTACTCCTTGTATTCTGAATATTAGTTTTAGGCCATGTGTTGTAAATTGTACTAGGATTTAATAGTCATATCTACTGTTCAGTAGACCAGTTGTGCCAAATGGGCTTTTCACTTACTAGCAGAATTGGTTCGTTAGACGAGGGATCCATTTACAACAGATCTCAGGGAAAAGTGCAAGGTGATTAACTTCAAGAATGTAACAATAAAAGCAAAACCATGAATAGAGTGCTGAAGTACCTCCACTGTAAAATAGTGGTGAAACCCTTAAGTATGGGAGTGAATCATTTCCACATTAAAATGGTGAACCCCCTCCACAAACAGATGTGAACCTTCTGTTCTTTGAGAAGGTGGATTAGCTTAATGGAATATGATCCCCCTCTGAAAGACAAGCCCCCTTTAGCAAACAAACTCTCTCTCAAATTTTCAAACAAACAGTTTCAATTTTGTGAATTGGCATTACTTCTGTGATCATTTTGGTTTCATCAGATTTTATATGAATGAAATTATAATTTAGCGAGCATTTTGTTCCGGCTCCCCTGCTCCTCTCTGCCCTACATGCAACACCAATCTCTTGATCAAGCATATCCTCTTAACCTGTCCTATTTACCTGAACTCCAGATCACACCTCTCCCCCTCCATCTCATTTTCCAGTTTTTTTCAAGAACAATCCTACCTTCAACTTTATCACCTTTCTCCACAACAGCAATTTATTCCACCTGATCTAAACATCCCTTTCCTTCCCTTTTCTGCCTTACCTTTCTCACCTTCCTTTTATTACCTTAACTTCTTTCCCTTATTCACCTTCTCTCCCTCCTTCCCTCTATCCCACCTCACTTTCCTATCTGTCCTAACTCAAGCACCTTAGTTTTTAATTCCCTCTTGGTACATTTGACTCTGACTGTTACGGTGCCGTTAAACATTAACAAACTAAGCCATTTCTTTTTTGTAATCATTACAGCCACTATTGGTCCAGGCAGTGTTTTATGGTGACATTGAGGAGGTACGAGGACTGCTAGAAAGAAATGAAGATGTTAACAGTACGGTAAGTTTAATTCAAATTGATTGATTAGTACAGTAAGCCAAATTATTAGTTTCAGTTATGTTTTGTATTATGTTTAAGGATTTTGTAGTAGTTTATGGTAAAAAGTATTATTTCAAGGCAAGAGGTATAAAAGAGTGCATAATCTGTCAATCATTACAAAGCTATTAGTTTTACTATAGTAAAAGAAGCATTTATAAAAACATTACTGTGTGCTGGGACGAAATGCGAATATTTTATCATTCAATAAACAATAAAAAATCTAGGCTTTAAGGAGTCATGAATACATTAAAATGTATGATACTTGATCAATTATGAGAAGACAAATACAATTGTATTTATGAAATAGTATGATTTTGGTCAAAACATAATTTAGGTCCAATGGCACAATTTGTAGTTTATGGTAAAAAGTATCATTTCAAGGCAAGAGGTGTATAAAAGAGTGCATAATCTGTCAATCATTACAAAGCTATTAGTTTTACTATAGTAAAAGAAGCATTTATAAAAACATTACTGTGTGCTGGGACGAAATGCGAATATTTTATCATTCAATAAACAATAAAAAATCTAGGCTTTAAGGAGTCATGAATACATTAAAATGTATGAAACTTGATCAATTTTGAGAAGACAAATACAATTGTATTTATGAAATAGTATGATTTTGGTCAAAACATAATTTGGGTCCAATGGCACATTTACAATTAATTGATAAGGTATGAAAAGTTCTACATATTTTGAGGGTGTGCAATAATTGATACTTGATCCTACATAGCTATATTTTGCTAATTAACTATGATTTTTTGTCTGTTGATAACGACTAAAACTTGAGGTTGACTGAATGGTCTTCAACATTATCATTTTTCTGTAGGACATGGAGCGCCGGACTCCAATCCATGCAGCTGCATTTAGAGGAGAATCAGATATTGTTCATCTCCTGGCAGAAAGAGGTACGTACAAATGTGAATAAAAAAAAGAAAAATTTCTAAACAGATCAGCCATTTAACCATATCTCTGGGAGTATTATTTAATGAACATAGCAAATAATTGTTATAATTGTAATAATTGTCCTCTCACCCGCACGTCCCGAGCTCAAATCTCGGTGGGTCTGCAACCAGTGAGTTCACAACTGGTTATCAAAGGCCGTGGCCATCTTGATATAATGTCCAGCACTGAATACTTTCGGGACGTTAAACCTTGCTATGCTATGCTATATCAGCTTAGTAACATTGATCAATGTTTTTTTAGCTCTTGTTCAATTTGCTAGGTGTATTGATTAAAATCTTGAAAATAGTACATAAGTGTAGTCTTAAGAAAGCAAGAGTGCTTTGAGGGCATACTGTACGAGGCACGCTCATACAGATAAAGGCAATTTTGTTAAACCTAGAATGATAAAGGTTACAAGAGGAAGAGCGTATTTATTGACACCTAGATTATTTCTTTAGAGAAAGCTTTGAGGTGATAAAAAATAAGGTAGGTCTCAAAGACTTTGTTACATTCTGCATTTTCATACCTGAAGTTTCATCCATTTCTGTGAATTTTACAAAGCTGCTACTCTCGTCATGAAGCACGTCTGATCCCTATATAGTTTTCTTGATCAGTTCAATTATTTTTACTCGGTTATGATGTGTTTTCAAGACTTATTCAATTTTCCATTTTTGTAAAATCTTCTTTGGAGTAAGTAATAGTAATTAATTGCACATCTCATGCTGTTTCAGGTGCCAGAGTGAATACCAAAGACAGCAGGTGGCTGACTCCTCTTCATCGTGCTGTGGCTTCGAAAAGCTTGGTAAGACCTCTCTCCTTCAGAAATTCATTTGCTCCTTTGGAGGTAGATTCTATCTCCTTTTAGAGTTGTGTTATTCCTGCATTCTTAGTTTTCTTGTGCTGTTTTGATCACAGAATACATAGCCTCAAGTCAGATATACTCACTCTTATTTTCTTATTACTGTACAAATGTAGTTGTCTACTAATGCATATTATGCATGTGTGTGTTTTGAATCTTTCAAGAATTAAGTTTTAATTCATCATTTTTGTTAAAGGCTCAGTTGGGATCAGGGGCGTCATGACCAGAGGGGTATTAAGGAGAGGGGGGTGATGGAGGTGCTACACAACCCCCAATATTTGAGAATGAAGAAATATCCAGGGAAAATTGTTTAAAAATTTGGGCAAAACATGTGGATTCTTGAAAGAGCTGTTCCAAAAATTGTTATTAAACTTTCTTATTTGTTTCTGAATCATTGTCTTAAATTACCTGATTTTTTTCAAATCCGGTTCTAAAGTTTCCTGATTTTTCCAAATCATCTTCTTAAATTTCCCAAATTGACTATTTTGGGCTAAATATTCAGAAAATTTAGGTAAAAACTTCTGCTTTTGGAAATTTCACTAACTTTGATTAGCTGGCTGGGGCACAGCAACTTTTTGAACTTGTTTGTGAGAGTCTTTGCGCAGGGAGCAATGGCAACTCCCTGCTTCGAGATGCCTTGCATGACAATACCGCACATGTGGACAGCATATGCCTTATTGGCAATATCACATAAAATTGTGGCATTTTGTGGGATACAATATTAGCATAAAATGGGTAATATAGGCCAGAGCCGTGGGGCATGGGGCCTTGCCCCTCCCCTTGGGAAGGTCTGTGCCCTCTTGTGTGAAATGAAACTGAAAATAATAACTGTTTAGTAAGATATTCAAGTAGGACAGTTTTCTATTCATATTCGTGTAAAAACTTGAAATGCATTTTTAGTTAAAACTTTTACCCAAATTTTCTTTAAAATGGCCCAAATTTGATACAAATTCACAAATTTTGGTTAAAAGGGTATTTTACAAGTTTGTTTAAAATAGTACAAATGAGGTTAAAAATCATTTAGATTTATTTAAAATTTGCTGAAATTGCCCAAATTTTGTTAAAGATCACAGAAATTTAGTTTGGAATGTCCCAAATTTTATCTTAAAACGGCCGTAATGTGGCAAAAAATTGTCCATTAAATATCAAAGTGATTAATTTGTTTCAGTTTGTTCGACATCAGTCAATATTGGATATTTTTCATTTAGCCAGAAGTCAGATTAAAAAGTCATATTTTCAGGCACTTTTGGCATTTTGGCACCGAAAGCTGGATATACACTGCCCACAGGGGACCCATGGATTAAGCTCCGGAAACTTAATTTTTACAACTTGGCGAGTAAATTGAATGAAACCAGTATATCCACTCATTGGGTATTTTCAACTCCTCACGAAGACTATTATCTGAAATAAGAAAAGTATATCCACTCATTGGGTATTTTCAACTCCTCACGAAGACTATTATCTGAAATAAGAAAATTTTCACGTAACTAGTTTGCCTCTATATTTCCCTTTTCCTGGACCTGAATTCATGACCATACGTACGTATGTAAAAACATAGCAAGATATCTCACACGCACGATTAAACAAAGAAGGTACTAGAAATTGGTTAAAAGACAAATAAAATCAACATGCACGTACTTACTTTGGATTGTTTGGAACAATTTATTATGAATACTTAAACAAGAATTTTACTGGCCATGACTTAATTAAGTGTGGCGAGTACCACAGTATATTATATTATTTGTACTCACCAATCAGACAAGTGGTTTTTCCAACCCTCCTTGAATGTTAGTAACAGACCTTGTGGAAACCTTATACGAGATCTGTAAATGCAATCAAATACAATCATATGATCTCACTGTGACTTTGTTTGTATTATTTGCATCAGCTAATTAGTCAAGTGCATTATATCTTAAAGAAGACGTACTAACTATTATTAGTTTTGTTCAGGTATGTAAGTTATGAGAAATTTGTTTCAACTTCATAATCATTGAAATATGTACATTATAGTAATTAAGGGGAATGAAGATATAATTAATTCTGAAGGCATTCTGTTTTAATCAAATAGATGTTTTCTTTGAGATGAATTTGAATTTTGCTACAATCGAGTTTGTTTTGTTGTTGTTGTTTCAGGCCACTGTTCAAATTCTGTTAAGACACAACGCTGATGTTAATGCAAGAGACAAAAACTGGCAGACACCATTGCATGTTGCAGCAGCCAACAATACGATGGACATCGCAGAGCTACTAATCCCACTTTTGTCGAGTGTTAACGTAACAGACAGACCTGGACGGACCAGTCTGCATCATGCATCTTTCAATGGCAACTTGGAGGTGAGTCGAATTTTCATATCAAAACTTTGGCAATAACAGTTGACTTTATTGATTCAACCTTAATTTCATCCTTAAAAGGATATGTTAACAGGAATATATTGTGAATGGCTTGTTTTCAGGTGTATTGTATGCACAAATGCAAACAAAGCATATGTTTTTTACAGCAATTTGGGCTTCTCTACATTTAACCCATACTCTACCACCCAGCGATAATATCGCCCTTTTAAGATCACCTTTTTCTAAAAAATAAAATTGGGACTTTACCACAGTCCTATAGGAGTAATCTTGATATCATTTTAAAGTACTCGGATATTTCTTGCACAAAATGTAACTTTTTTATAGGTCATATTACAGAGTTTTGAGAAAAAGTACATCGAAAAGGGTAGAACTAAAAAATTGCTAAATATTTTACAAGAAATGTTTTTTTCTTCTTCTTCTTTCAAATCTTACAATAACTTCAAAAACATGTTTTTGCTTCAAAATCAAACACGCAAGTCCTAAGACATGGTAGTATAGGTTTCTGGTCTAATTTTTATAATCCCTACCTGCATTCTTTTGTTCTAGAGGAATTGCTTCGAAATTTAATGAATTTCTGCCATTTTTGACCCAGTTTTTTCTTCTTCAAAACATTGTGTACCCAAAATGTACATCGCACATGCTTCTGTTCGAAAGTGCTTGAAATTTTTTTTGATTTGATAAATAAATAAAGGCATACCCCCTCTATTTAGAAGCTTACCTGTAAGAATTAAATTTTACCTCTCCAATTTGAATGACTACGTGGTGCAGAGGAAGGTACGTTGCTATCATGCAAACGCTCTAGGCTCGAATCTCACCATGACAACTGCATAATTATTTTTCTGCTGCAGCTTTTAGTGGTCTTTTGACTATAATCATTTTTGATGTTTTTTATCTTTTCTTTCTTTCTAAAAATTATAGATTAGTATCATTGGAAAGGAATTTTCATAAAGAATTTAAATATGTAACACAAATCTCTGTTTTCAATATTTACAACAAGATATACTTCTGCAAAGATTAACCATTTGTTGACCAAATTTAACCGAAAATAGCTTAATTTGCATTTTTCTGTTCAATATTTCTTAAATTGGCTTTCATTACTCAAAAGATAAATATCTTAGCCTTTATTCCAACCAAACTTGTAATGAAAGAAAATGAAAGGAAAGTTGTCAATTGCATATGAAATTTTTTTTACGAAAATTAGGCTTCCTTTTTTCAAAACCTTGGTTGAGTAAGGCTTAAAGGCAATGCCCCCAATACACAATAAGGATTGGAATGGATATTTGCTCAATATACATTCAGCGACTCCTGACTTTTCAAGTATTTTATTTTTTAAGCCAGCGCATTAGCAACCTATTTTCAAATGAGCACAGAAATGACCCAAATTCAGATAATCATACTAAAAAATATCAAGTGTAGTGCTTCCACAAGTGAGATGTAGCATTGTGATGTGGATATTTTACATATTATTCCTAATATTTGATACCTGATTCAAGCGTATAATTACTATAATTAGAAGCATCCACATGGCATTGTCCACATGATCGGTGTTTGTCTTGACACGCAAACTAAAGATGTAAGAGATTTAATAAGGTCAAGTTATTGCAGGTTTGTATTTTTAGGAAACGTTTTCATGTGGGATGAATCACTTTATGGCCACTTTTTAATTTCGCTTCATGATACTAATTATTTTTGTAATATGTTTTGCATAGAGTCAGCATTGCTTTAAGGGTATATGGACATATATGTATGGACATATATGTATGGACATATATATGTGGACATATATGTATGGACATATATGTATGGACCTATATCTATATATATGTGGACATATATATGTGGACATATATGTATGGACATATATATATATATATATATATATATATATATATATATATATATATATATATATATATATATATATATATATATATATATATATAGGTACCTTGGAATGTGGACAGGATGTTATGCCCATATAAGACAGGGTGGGATAACATGTGGGAAGGTGGGATGGCATGAGGGACAGAGTGTAATGACATGTAGGACAGGATGGCATGTCATCTGAATTTCAGGTGGTATGGCATGCATGGGACAGGGTGTGATAGCATGTGGGATAGTATGGAATGGCCTGTGGGACAGGGTGGGATGGCATGTGGTACAGGGAGGGATGACATGTGGGACAAGGTGGCATGGGACAGGGAGGGATTGCATGTGGGACAGGGTGGCATGGTATATGGGACAGGGTGGCAAGGCATATGGTGAGATGTCATCTTGATTGCAGGTGTGATGGCATATGGGTTATGTTGTGGAATGATATCTGGATTTCATGTATGATTTCTTGTAGAGAGGGATATAGGATGGGACATGCAGAACAGGGTGGAATGGCAGTTGTGACATAGTGGAGAAAGTATGTTATTAGCGGCAAAGGGATTTGCATCGTTTGCGATGTCTGGTTATTGATATGTTTTAAGAAATATTTCAATGTTAGACAATGCAAGCCCTTGAAAACAATTGATGTGAATATGTAAAAACAGTCCAATGTACATATGATGGATGTAATACCACAATGTAAAGCTATGAAGTGTTTGCTCTCTTTTGAATGCTTTAAGTGTGCTGGAAAGCAATGAGGATTATACTGTGAAGACAGTAACACAACACCTATGGAAAAATGGTTTAAGCACTTTGTCCATTACTTGGAAAGTGCAAATGAACATGATTTCATAAACTTCTTCTTGAGCCTAACCTTGCTTGAGTATGCAGTTATAGTGGTTCTCAAGTCATAGTGATTTACAAATTATAATGGTTCACAAGTCACTGGTTCACATGCATAATCGTTCACACATCATAGTTGTTTACAAGACACTGGTTCACATGTCATAGTGGTTCACAAGTAATAGTGGTTTACAAGTCACTGGTTAACATGTCATAGTGCTTCACAAGTCACTGGTTCACAAGTTATAATGGTTCACAAGTCACTGGTTCACATGTCATAGTGGTTCACAAGTCACTGGTTTACAAGTCAGTGATTCACAAGTCATAGTGATTCACAAGTCACTGGTTCACATGTCATAGTGGTTCGCAAGTCATAGTGGTCCACAAGTCACTGGTTCACATGTCATAGTGGGTCACATGTCATAGTGGTTCACAAGCCACTGGTTCACATATAGTGATTCACATGTCAGAGTGGTTCACAAGTCAGTGGTTCATAAGTCAGTGGTTTACAAGTTATAATGGTTCACAAGTCAGTGGTTCACAAGTACTAGTGGTTCGCTAGTCATATTGGTTCATAAGTCACTGGTTCACACTTTATAGTGGTTCACAAGTCAGTGGTTCACATGTCACAGGTTCACATGTCATAGTGGTTCACAAGTCATAGTGGTTAACAAGTCATAGTGGGTCACAAGTCGTTGTGGTTTATAAGTCACTGGTTCACATGTCATAGTGCTTCACGAGTCATAATGGTTCACGAGTCAGTGGTTCACAAGTCATAGTGGTTCACAAGTCAAAGTGGTTCACAAGTCAGTGGTTCACAAATCATAGTGGTTCACAAGTCATAGTGGTTCACAAGTCATAGTGGTTCAAAAGTCATAGTGGTTCACAAGTCGTAGTGGTGTACAAGTCATGTGTAGATGCAGGATTCTCTTTCCTTTGTCTTAGATATGCTCTTAGTTAAGTTCCTCATGTTGTTAATCAGTGTGAGGGACTACTGTTTTAGCTGAGTGAATGATTTTTGTTTGTTTTGTATTTAGATGGTGAAACTTTTGATATCCAAGGGCGCATCTATCAATGCCCAGGACAAAAAGGACAGAAGACCAATACATTGGGCTGCTTACATGGGTAAACTATCACATTCTTGCTTTTTGCAGTGTTAGTAGATGTTTTTATTTTTTATTAATTGCTCATTCTTTGGGCTTTTCTAAAACTTATCTTTTAATTTTCCTTTCATCATCTATGCAAAAGGTATTCATTTTTTGCATAGAATTAATGCAAAAATTAATTTTAAATTATTTAAAATTAATTTAAATAATTTAAACTTTGCATTATGTTGTGCTTTGCAATTTATTTCTTTGCATTGTTATAAGAGATGGACTAATTTATCGGGTATTCAAAATTGAACACCGAAACAGTTCTTCAAAAGTGTAGCCTTCCTCAAATCCATTACCCCTCTCACTCTATCTGTGAGCTTCCTAAATTGATTATTATCACCATTCACTTCAGTTAACATGGTGCAAAGTTACAAAATAAGCCACACCCACCATAACAATGAGGTAACTAGGTGGGGCAAACAAACCTCAAATCCGCAATTGTGTGTGACCAATGCATTGACATTTAGTTTAGGTGTTCAGTGTGGCCTGCCACAAGTTTTGATCCATTCATGGTATTTCCCCTGATCTTTTGAGATTTTAGCCAAAAAAAAAGAAAAAAACAGTTTGCTAACTGTTCTGGGTAACGGGAATCGGATTTACAAAGCCTGTAATGGGCTCGTAGGCGCAATTTTTGTTCACCATCTTGTCATCACTCAGTACGTGTGTGCAAAAATTTGTTTTGTGTAGTATATTGCATTAACTGCATAGCACGCGCTGGTAGCTAGCTGTACTCTACCAGAAACACAGAGGATGTTTGCCCCATTTAGTTACACAAATATTTTGCTAGGCAAATTCATGCGGTGATTTGTTGAAAAAGCTGTCAATCATCCAAGTTAGATAGGTTAATTATATATTGCATTGCATGATTTGCATCTCAAAAAAAGACCTTCGATTAATGTCACGGTACTCTTTATCTGATTTGAGTCATTTCTTCACAAATATTTCCTTTATAGAACAAGATTTATAGATGCTTTGTTCACCATTTAGTTCCTTTTATTATCTGCTGTAATACATGACGAACATGCTTCACCAGTAATCTTATCCTTGGAAGTCTTTTTAGCAATATTATCCTCATTTTGTTACGTTTCTAGGGCATATTGAAGTGGTTCAGGAACTCCTTGATAATGATGCAGATGTGAACTGCAGAGACAAACACTTTTTCTCCCCCCTCCATGCGGCAGCAGCAAGTGGTCAAGTTAGTGTGGTCAAGATTCTCCTGGATCATGGAGCTATGGTAAGGATTTCTGTTTTGCATATTACAGCACTTGGACCAGGGTCGTTTCTCAATTATAAATAGGGAATGGGACATTTGCAATAGAACAGGGACAAACTGGAACAAACTGCACAATTGACGAAGGCCATCCTAAACCTGGAGTCTTGGTTCATCACATTTTTCCTTGACATCAGATTCACTCTGTACTGTCATATCTTCCATAGATTAGTTGGACAATATGCAGAGTCTCACTTAAGCCTCCATCTAGGCATTGGAATGGGAATATTATTTCCCTTCTAAGGAGACAGTAGTACATTCTTAAAATGATAAACCAGAAAACCAAAGGTTTTGAGGTTCCGACGTGCAATATGGATTTTTAAGTTTGAACTATTGTATAATAAATGTTATTGCACAATGGAATCAAAATGACAATGAAATTCAAATAACTCACAGTTCTCGCAGGAATATAATTTCACAATTGAATTTGACCATTTTTATTCCTTTAACAGTTATACAATTGCTAACAACATAATTATTTCAATTCTGAAACAAAACAGACATGCGGTTGTTAAAATATGAGCATTTTAAGATTTTAACTTTTTGTCTTGTCTACTCATTAATATGCATGACATCGCCACCAAAAACAATAGGGCACATCTGCAGTCAATGGACAATCTGTGTACCACATATGACCTGAATGCCATGTATCACTCTTGAAATACTGTGTTTACAAAGCTCTCTTCAAGATAATCATGTTAAGCCCCGCCCACTACACATATTGATGAAATTCAACATTTTTTAACCAGGAACATGTAGATGCTAGCTAACAACATAATTACACTAAATATGAAACAAAACAGAAATGCGGTTATTAAAATATAAACATTTTAGGATTTTAACATCAAACCCGCTTGCTCATTAATATGCATGACATTGCCACCAAAAACAAAAGGGCACATCTGAGGACCATGAGCTATTTGTGTACCACATATAAACTGAAACCCATGTATAGTTCTTGAGATACTGTGTTTACAAGCTCGTTTTAACAAAGTCATGTTTAGCCCTGCCCACTATGCATATTAATGAAATTCAACACTTTTATACCACGAATATGTAGACACTAACTAAAAACATAATTACACTAAATATGGAACAAAACAGACATGTGGATATTTTAATATGAACATTTTAAGATTTTAACACTAAGCCCCACCTACTCATTAATATGCACGACATCAACACCAAAAACAAAAGGGCACATCTACGGACACATCTGTGTACCACATATGACATGAATCCAGTATTTGGTTCTTGAAATATGGTGTTTACGAACTGGGCATCACATACATACATACATACACCCATACATACATACATACACACACACACCATCATGACCACATAATTCCTGATGCTAGTTGCATTAAAACCAAAAAGACACCAATGAGAGCAGTACTGGAATTCCTGGGGGTGGCGCGACGGGGCATATGACCCCCACTTAACCAGCAGAATGTAAAAAAAAAAGGTTTTGAAAAACACTTGCCCCTACTCTATAGAGGAAGAGTATGGCCACACTGCTCCCTCCTCCACACCCCTTCCCCCACAACCCCCACACACACTTTTTGAAGTGGAATTATGGCCCTGTATTAGAGAATATTGTAAGAGTGGATGTTCTAATACTTGCCGTAAATTTGTTGATGTACAAACCCTTCATAAATGTAAAATGTTTTTTCCCTTTATTTCATCCTTTGTTTCAATGTTTGTCACTTGTAGGTGGATTCACCAAATGCCAGTGGTAATACTTCATTACACATAGCAGCGCTGAATGGAAACGACTTGGTTTTGAGGGAATTAGTAGTAAACAAGGCTTCCATAAATGTGCTCAATAAGAAAGGACAGGTGAGGGTACTTTGATATTAAGTTAATGTTTAAAATTATTGTGTAATTCTTTGTTTTTCATATTAAATTTATTGTTTTGAAATTATCATGTAATTCTTTGTTTTTCATATTAAGTTTAATTACCAAGAAATTACCAAAATTAGTGAATGATTTTTAGAAAACTCTTGATATCGTTGTTTATATGCTCTGTAAGTATGTAAAAGAAAGACAAGTCATCCTCATAATCTAGCTATATAAAACACCTAAAACAAATTATAAAGTGAATTTGGGAATAGTTTCTTGACAGCTAGTATGATTATGATAATGGATTGCTGTCTTATATAACCATTATAGTCCTATACTAACAGTATTCTCAAAGTTTGTGTCATGCAGGGTAGAATTATTTTCTGGGTTCAATTCCTGGTGGGTCTTTATTCACCTACCTACCTTGCCTGTCACATTCTGAAAAGTCTTACCTTTTACATTCTGAAAAGTCTTGCCTTTCACATTCTGAAGAGTGCATTTGTTATTTTTTTTTAAATTTATTTCCTTTATAAATTATGTACAATTTATACATAGGAAAATACAGTAATACAATATTATACAATACAAAACAATAAACGATAGAAATTGAGACAATGAAACTTAAAGATATGAAAATGAATACACAATGATAAGTTAAAAGGGGTTATAGTAAGGGCTCTAAAATACCAAAATGAATACAAATTGCAGCTTTATATACAAATGCATTTTTAAAAACTGTTGTTTTAAAACTTGGGATAGTGGCTGGGTTTCTCAGATTATAATTTGTTTTATTGCACATGGATGTTATTTCTAAATTTAATGGGTGGTCTTTTGTTGAAACTATGTTTTGGGCAAGTCTGCTTGTTTCTTTCTTTGCTCCATCGTTTACTTTATAAGTAAATCACGGTCTAAACGAAATATATTGGCACAATATCTCAAGAAACTTTTTAATTCTATTTTTATCTTTTACTTTTAAAGAAGGTACCAAACTGGGACTGCATAAATGATATTGATTGACCCAGTTTTCTTCCTTCCTTGCAGTCTCCATTACATCTGGCAGCTGTCTCCCCTCACGGTGGCATCTGTCTGGAGGTCCTGCTCAACGAAGGAGCAGAGGTCCAAGTCCAGTGCAATAAAGGCCGCACCCCATTGCACATGATAGCTTTGCAAGGCCAGTATTCAAGAGCTACAAGCATAATAGAACATGGTTTGTGTTTATTTGTTTTTCTCTGAATGGGTAGTATCAAGTCACATCACTCATCAGACATTTTCAAAATTCCATGCTGCTTTCATGTAGCATTTGATTATAGAGGCTTGCACATTAATCCTGGCCAAACATAGTCCTGGCTGTTTGTACTCCCAAGTTTCATGATGGATGCTTCTTTATGACATACATAGCTCAAACTGCAGCAACAAAAAGCTGATTTGTAACCTCATTGGAACAAAAGCCACAATTGAGAGTTAAAGCAGAAGCTGTTCCTCGATTTTTGTGACATGTGAAATTGTTACAGGCTGATATGATTATGTTGACAAAATATGTATGATTCAGTTCCAGTTGTGCTAAGCCACAAGAGAAATTTCCAACAAGACATTTCGATGAAGAGGATTAATTTTAACTCTTGTTGGACCATGCTCGGAAATACGCTTCACTCAATTTCTGTCTGACGGGTTAAAATCACATCAGGATTGTGTGCTATGCATCCATGTATTAATTGTGTGTGTTTTTTTTTTTCTCCAGAAAACTTACAACTCGTATTATAGATACAATGTACATGCAAATCACTTTGTATATGCATTCACCTATGCACTCCAGCCTTTATTCTTCTTAAGGAAACTGGTTACAATTAAAGTGTTCAAGCTATATTTATATCTATGCATTTCATGTGGAGTTATAATCCCTTTAGTTTCTGCTAACACAAAATTTGTCAGTAATGGAATTTCACACATTTCACTTCCTAATAACCAACCCAGAATAACCATTCTGCTAAAATTGCATTATTTCACATATTTCTTCCGTAAAACTTTCATCCGCCAAGAGATAGACATTAGAGCTGTGAGCGTTTAGGGATTTTAGTAAACGTGTACACGCCAAAAAAAGTGAGCGTGTATCGTGTACACGAGTTTAGTACTATAATTTTCGGAAATACACCCAAATTGCTTCAAAAAATCGCGCAACTAGTATGGCAAAAGTACTGACTGCATTGCCCAAATAGACGCTGAGTTTTGCTTTCCAAATCGTAAAAAGTTTACTTCTACAGTACAAATCATCATTTTTATGCAAAATATGCATGGAAATTCAGTTTAGAAAGAACAGATAAGTTCCTTTCAATGTCATTTAAACTCAACATCGCGTAACTTGTTTGTCCTATTCGCTACGGCTTTCAAAGTTCTGTGAAAATCTTGCATACTGAGGCCTATGATATACCTCGCTGTAAAACATTTCAAAACTACGCCACCACCACCAGGAAGTTCTGAAATATTAGTTCTCTCGAAAAAATGGCCGCCTTCTTTGCGAAGCATGCAGAATTTCAGCTTTGTTAAAACCTTTTTCTGTTTATATATTATGCAATATTTTTTCTTTCTTGCTAAATTTATTTGACTTATCAGGTAATATTTACATGTAAATGTACTGATTGTCACGATTCAAGTGTTTTTTTGGTCGATGAAACGGGCCTTGATTGCGTGGGATTTAAAGCCTTATGGCCTAACCTTAGGCCTATTGTTAGTTTCGCTGTTTACTGCTGCACATTCGCGGTGCATTTTACAAGTTAGATTACTCAGTTTTCGGCGAAATCAAAGCGCATAATATCCCCATTCATTGGTGATTACTGCGCATTTGTGATTTGCACATTTAAAAAAGATTATGCTAATCGGGTTTGGAGTTTGTTAAAAATCATTGATTGGAATTTTGTCAGCCGAATGTGTGTGTGATTTGAATCATGAATATTGATTTTCAATGGCAAGACACTAGGCCTATAATGTATGAAAAACGATTACTCGCAATGAAGTATTTAGTAAACGTTTACAAGATTTGCGAGTGTGTAGCGAGTACACGCTAAATGGTCACAGCTCTAATAGACATCCAGACCCCTAGCTTGATTTAGAAAAGGGCAAGATGCTAGACTTGTTGAGGGGTACATTAATGCGCACGCACGAAGCACTGCTTTTTTTTCGGCATGTGAGTCTAGGTGCCCTCTTAAGGCTCAATCCCCTGTTGAACTTGAAGAAGTTCTGGGATTTTAGCTATACTCATACATCTCAGAATTAGGCTATTCTGACTGATAAGGACCAGTCATTAGCCAAACAGGACAATTGCTTACTATGCTATTATTCTGTGTTCTGTATCCATCATTTTTTTCTCATGAGGGGCAGGACATACCCTTTTTCTCATGAGGGGCAGGGCGGTCCCACGGAGGGGCAGAGCAGGCTGCCCCTGTGAAGCAGCAAAGCTAGGGGTCTGGCATCCATGTAACCAAAAAAGCATTCAGTGTAGGTCCAAGGGAGTATGATCTTCATAGTGAACACATATCAAACAACATGTTTCCTTAGTATATCAGCAGGTATTATCTGATTTTCATGTATAAAATGTCAAACTTACATAGAATTTCCCTTCATTACTCACTTAATTACTAATATGCTGTAGTTACCTTCAATCCTCTCACATGTCTATTCCTCTTCTGTTTCAGTTACACAAGTGTTACTAGATCGTGGTAAGTGATCATATACATTACACATTTATTCTCATCCGATTGTATTTCTTCTTTCTACTTCAAAGAAAGTTTTTTCAAACTTAGTTTTTTCAAACTTAAGGATTAGTTTTCATGGTATAGACCAGGACGGCATCTAAAATTTTATAAGCTTGTGTTGAAGCTGTTATGATTGCAAACTCCATGTAAGGTATCCATTATTGAACAGTTGTTTATGGAATCAGAATTTATGAAGTAATATCTATATGAAAAAATGTATATTGTGTCAGATATTTCCTAGTTACGCATGCAATGCATGAACAACCTTTGATTTACTCAGTACTGGCTAACACAATAGCTTTCTGTACTGAATAAAACAATAGCTTTAAGTATTGTCTAAAGCAACAGCTCTAATTCAGTACTGTCTCAAACGATTGCTTACTGAATAAAACAATAGATTTCAGTATTGTCTGGAACAATAGCTTTCAGTACTGGGTAAAACAATAGCTTTCAGTAATGGGTAAAACAATAGCTTTTAGCACTGGCTAAAACAATAGCTTTCAGTACTGGCTAAAACAATAGCTTTCAGTACTGGCTAGAACAATAGCTTTCAGTATTGGGTAAAACAATAGCTTTTAGCACTGGCTAAAACAATAGCTTTCAGTACTGGCTAGAACAATAGCTTTCAGTATTGGGTAAAACAATAGCTTTCAGTAATGGGTAAAACAATAGCTTTCAGTGCTGAATAAAACAATAGCTTTCAGTATTGAATAATACAATAGCTTCCAGTATTGAATAAAACAATAGCTTTTACTGACCTATGTTTACTTAAAAAGGTTTATATTCTTGTCACACCAATAGTCTTTCTTTACTCTATGTCCGTTTATCTAACTTTCATTCATCCGAAGCAAAACATCCTATTTAAATAGCGTCACAAGTTAGTATTGATAATTTAGAGACTACAGTAAATACAGTTTCAGTCGTTCAGACTGTAGTGATGTCCTACAAATGTGTCAGAAGGATCTTCTCAATTCTTATTTATGTAGCAGACTTTTTATCAGCCATATTAATGTTTACAAGAGTGATTCAATCTCCTTCAAAGGAAACACTTTTGTCTACTCATTTTATTCTACAATGTTCATGCATGAAAAAAATGAAGAAAAAAATGTTCAATGCTAATAAATGACTTTTTTTAAGCTAATAACCACATGCTAACACTACCATGAAACTGCAACATCTTATATAATAGATACCAACAGAAAATCTTTTAAGTTGATTTTTCATGTCAGTTCGAGTGAGTGGCACTCACTTTGCTTTTGTGTTTCTTTAATCAAGAAGAGCATAATTCTGCAATTTATTTATAATTTTCATTCTAAATCATACATTTAAGTGCTTTAATGTGCAATAATTATGGATGATTGAGAATCAAAGATTTGTGACCGGCATAAAATTTATATCACTCAAAACCTTTTTGACTTGTAACTTTTAGTTTCATTTGAGTGACTCTGGTTTCGAAGGCTGTGAGTGAGATCAAAGGTTAAGCCCAACCACTGTAGAATAATTATCTAGTATATCATAGCATGTGTTTAAGAATAGTAAGGAGGGTAGGGAAATACAATTTTTGTAAGATTTAAAATTATGCAAAAGAAAAAGTTATTTAAAAGCCATATAAAAGGAAATTACATGAATTGGTCAAATTTGGGTAGTTAGAATTCTATATAAAAAAAGTATTCCAAGGTGACATAATCTGATGGAAATTCAGTCAATTTTGTGAGGGAGGTTGGTTAGATTCATAGATGACTTTTGTCATTAATTTTTTTACTCATCTAAAGTTGTATATGCTGTATTGTGTTTAAAGAGAATACTTACAGTTCAGTTTATTTATACAGAAGTTGCAAGAAAGATGCTGCGCATTTGTTATTGATGCTGAAGGTGATGTGCTTATTAAAAATAGTACAATGGATCATTTTAATTGATGATAGCACATAATTCAAATCTTACTTATGAACTGATTGTACAAAATGGTCTCATAAACAAGTCTCAGTTATTTAATTGCTTCTAAGTGTTTCATTTCTTTGTATAGATAGTATAGTAATTTCTGCATAGACCCCCAATCTTATGGGTTATAAACTTTGCATTCAACCCCCAAAAAAAAAAAAAAAAAAATCAATAAGAAACACCTTGTTTTCAGACAGCATTTTAAGACAAGAAAGCCACAAAATGGTCAAAATCACTCAATTCTTTGTTGTTAGGTTTGGAATGAATCTCAATTATTAATTAACAAATACTTTTTCCCTATGTCGTTTGATTTCATGATTGGAATTGTGTAAGAATACAGTTAAGTAGCATTACATGCCGTATGTTTTATGTTCAAGTGAGTAAGAGTTGTTCCCGATTCTTTGACATTTTGCAGGTGCTATTATTGATTGTGCCGATGAGTTTGGAAATACAGCGCTCCATCTGGCAGCTCAGCATGGTCAGCAGGAGCTTCTTACCTCACTTCTTGAGCATAGAGCTGACCCTACCAGGTATCTGAGCTTTTTGAGCAATTAATTAATATCAATAATCAAATCAATAAATGTTATTTTAATTCATTATTATTGCACATTATCATTATAAATTATTTTCCATTGGACATTTTTTGCACTTAAAGCACAATAACTTTTTATTTGAAAGAAAATCACACGGCAATATTATGTTATACTAGAAAAAACGATTAATCTTCTAGGTTGGAAATAAAATACAACAAATTGGGTCAGTTATCTCAAACTAGACTTAATATACAAAATTGAATAGCAATTAGATAATCAAATCCATTAAAAAAATTTACTACCAATATCTCTTCTTTTCATTTTCAGACGGGGAGCCATGGCATGCTACCCATCCACCTTGCAGCCCTTAATGGGTACACGATGTGTTGCAAGAAACTTTTAGAAGCAGATTGCGCTGTTAACGCTTTAGACGATAACGGACGAACTCCAGTTCATTGTGCTGCATGCTCAGGGTAAAGGGGTCTTCTCTTTACTAATTTGTAAATTTTTTATTTGTTAACCCTTACTCTGCCATGCGGCGATATTATTGCCGTTTTGGGTGCCCCCTCCCCCCCCCCCCCCTTCCGTCTTTGACCCCACCTCCCAAGCGCATTTTCAAAAAAGTGTTGATAGAGTTAAGTGTTAATCAACTTGCGACAAGTGTGCCAAATCAAAAAGATATCCAGCATGTCCCGGTGGGCGGCCTGCTGGGTCACTGAAGCGGAACGAGCCTGACTCTACTGCTCGGACACAGAGGACCCTTCAATAATCAACCTGGGCTTAACCCTTACTCTACCACGCAATGATAATATCGCCGTTTTGGGTGCCCCCGTTTTTAACCCCGCCTCCCAACCGCGTTAAAAAAAAATTGATGGTAGAGTAAGGTTTAATTTTAATACTAAGAAAGAACTGTCATTTTCTCAGTTTCAATGTCCATACACTTGAAAATAACATACTTCTGTTTGACTGTAGCTTTGTGGAAAAAAGTACAAATTAAAAGATTAAATCAAGATTATATTGTTGTGAAAGATTAAGCATCTTGTGTATACAGGAAGCAATAACTATAAATTGATTTGAGTTATTTCATGATGGGATCAAGTGAGTCAGTTGCTTAGTTTTTCATAAGTGGATATAACAAAAAAGACAGTGACCTGAGATTTCTGCCTGAACGTTGTTGGTCTCTTTTTTTCATGGGTTGCAACCTAGTTGTATTACTACCTTCATTGCATTACGGGTGTCATTTTCTTTGAATGCCAGATATGCTAAAAGAAAGGAAAAGATATTTCAATGACCACATTGACCCTTTGTTGTGGAGCTTACTCTTTTGGCCAACTGATAGAAAAGTTTGTTAGTTCCAGTAGAATTTTTAAGCAATGCATATTTTCTTTTTACATATTAATGTAAAATAAATACAGGGTTACCTTTGAGATTCTGTAGACCTCATTTTCAAGTAACTTTGCATCAAGTTTCCATCAGGTTTCCAGTACTCTGTAGACCATTTCAAATCTGAATCGGCACTTTCGGAAAACCTAATATAAATAACTTTACATGGCCAATAATCATGTATGCCTAATGGGGTAATCTTATCAACCATTTAAGTGCTGAAGGATTTCGGCCGTCTGCACAATTTATGCAAAGCATGGAGTCGAGTGTATAAAAAAACTGCATTATACATAAAGGCAATACTTGTGCACATTATTGTTTAAAACTTTTCCTTAAGTAACTGCAGCTGATAAGTTGATTACTACATTTGGCTAAAATAGGTCTGAAATAGTCTATAAATGTGGTCATATTTGTATGTATTTTGTTCAAAGACTTGTTCCCAGATGCCTTGAATAGGTTAAGAAAATTACGAAAGATTACAATTTTATTCAGTATTGACCTTTACCACCTTCAACACCTAGAATTAAAAAAGCTTCGCAGTTTCAAAGATCATTGAATCAGTACAATTTATCTCCTCTAGTAATGTGGACTGTTTAGAGCTTCTTATACGCAGTGGGGCTTCCTTTGACTCGGCAGACAGTAACAATAGAATACCTCTTCACTATGCAGCAGGGAACGCCAACCACCAGTGCCTCCTCTCATTGGTGGCCATGGGATCAGGTGTCAACCATGTAGACTCCAACCAATGCACACCTCTACACTATGCAGCGTCTTCAGACACGGAGGCCGAGTAAGAATTTCTTTTAATATTTTACTATTGGGAAGCAGTTATTTTATTAATAATTATAAAGACCTTATTTCTCATACTGAAAATACTGTACATGGGTTATTATGGGTGTTAGAGACAAAGTGGTACTGCATAATTACTGTAATGGTCATTCAGGTTAATCATATATCATAGAGGACAAATTTCCATTTTCATTTATATGATGGAAGACATTTTAATAAACGAATTTGATTATTCGGTCATCCAGGAATTTGGAACATCCGGGACTCTTCTCAGTGAAAATGTGCTATGAATTGTGCACAAGTGAACACTAGCTTTATTCTACGTACACACGATACATATATTTCAAAGTTTAAAATGATCCTTTCTACGATATTTCCCCCTCCACATTTGCAACAATTTCCTGCAAAATTACCAAAGCAAACGTAGAGATTTAAGCCTCTAAAGGTGACTGATTTCACCCTGGCTATTATGGTAAAATTCTTTTCTTTTTTAACTGCTTATTCAGATTTACGAATGCTATTGTGACGTCATCGCGAATAACTCAAATTGGTGAAAAAACCATGTTGATATCTTGTTCCGTTTTGGAGTTACTATGTTTTAAGATTTTTCAGTGTGAGCTCACAGTGTAGAATGTGATGTCATGAAGGTGGATCTAAGACAATTTTGATGTATTTCTATTATTTTTTTAACAAGTATTTTTCTTTTACTCAGGTGTAAGGTTCATGAGCAGATGGACAAAACACATTCTTTTAAATTTCATGTTATACCCATCTCATCAAAAAAAGCTCAATTTAGATCTAAGACAAATGTATTTCTATTATTTTTTTAACAAGTATTTTTTCTTTTACTCAGGTGTAGTAATTAGCAGATGGGCAAAACACATTCTTTTAAATTTCATGTTATACCCCATCTCAATTATTAAGCAAAAAAAGCTTCCTGTAATTTAGGAAGAGGCAATTAATTTTCAAAGAATTTAAGTCCTTCTCTCCCACCCCCCTCTCTCTACTTTTTTTGTTTTCACCCACCCATGCACTTCCTCTCTCGATCTCAGCTTTCTGGCGTTTAGTTTTCGTGTTTCTCTTAATCCCCCTTGTTTTCTTTTCCTCCTACCTCTGGAATGGTCTAACCTCTCAAACACAATTTGACCCTCTCTATTGTGCTGTTAAGCCCTCATCAAACAAACAAAATTTGTCTTGAATTTTCCTTTATGACATCACACTGTACCCTGTAAGATCACTTTTCAATACACTCGTGCAGTCTTTGTAATGCAATAACTTTTTAGCGGAAAATGACATTAATGTGATTTTTACAACAAATTGTTTCTTTAATAGTCCTCTATCACATATTTGAAATTAATGGGAATATTTCTTTAAAGTAATTGTCATTTGTAAGAACTTGAAATGAATCAAAAATGAAGGAATTTAAGTCTGCAAAAAAAAAAATTGTCAGTAGATTTTTAATATGAGTTATATTAAACATATTTGTCAAAGCTTTAATACCCAATGCCTGCCATTAATTGGGCGCTGTTCTCCTGGATGTCCTTTTATCATGCATGGTGACAATCATATACGTTAAATGAATATAAGATACACGTTTTTAACATATAGATGAATAAATGTTTCATGGAAAACATTGTTGTTAACTTCTGCAAGTTAAAAGCAAGTGGATACTAAACAAAAGAAAAGTTTGTTAATCAGCTATCATAATTAGTTTTCATTTATACCTAAAGTTTATACAAATATACCCATGAAATTTTATTTTAATATATTGATAGAGGGCAAATTGGTGAAAACACCAAGTTAATATCTTATTTCTACAAGAAGTTATTGAATTAAAAATGTACAAATTCTTGTCTGCATATAAGAGATTGTTGGTTCGAGTCTTAAGTCATCATTATGTCATCACAGCACTTCCCATACTATTCTTTTTGTATTTCTTTGAAAATAGATTTGTTATTTTCTAAATGATTGGGAACATTTTTTCACAATAATTAGTGTAGAACAAAAATTACAGTAATGTTTTCCAATCTTTTCTTGTAACTTATATTTGAATTATGAAAACTTGGCGATTAATTTTTAAAGAAATACATAAAGATTAGTTCAGGAAGTGCTGCGAGTAAAGCTCAATATCTTCTTTTAGAAATGAGATATCAAAATGTTTTTTTAACAATCTGTTTATTAAATTGTTCTCTTATCTAATACATAAAAATGAAATTCCATGGGAATATTCCTTTAAGCAGTCTAATTAATAACATGGAGCTATGATCTATGATTTGACTTAAAGAGTGATTCTGTGGCTTCACCTATTTCCATGTCAAATGTGAATAGAATGTGTTTGTGTAATGGGTATGGTTTATTGTAATAATCACTGTAGTGTTGGACAGCATGTTTCACATACAAACCTAAAATATTCAAATTTTATATCATACCTGAAATATTCTTGTAACAATAGAATGCCAGATATCGTGTAAACGCGGAGATTAAAATGCACTACAATCAAATGTTACTGATTGGTTGAAATGTTTACACAATCCTGACAAGTCAATCATTTACCGCCACAGAAGTTACGTTACTAGTATATATGGATTTATTGGTGACGGGTAAAAACAGTTATCTTGAGACGAGATTCGGTCCTTGAACATTTGTATTCTATAAGTAATTTGTGTGTTTTGCTGATATTAAAAACTTACACAAATTGTGATATAACTATCCTTGCTGGATTGAGAAGATTAAGCGATTATTCTGTGCAGTATTTCAAAGTGAATTTTATTGTGACTTATTCTTTCTTTTTGAGGAATTCCTACCTTGCTGATGAATTTCAAACTCTGCTTTATAAGAGAAAGCACTGGGCAGAAGGGTAAAACAAAACTGTTTCTTCAAGTAGCACGTCTTTAGTTCAGACCCTGAAACATTGGTGGAAAAAATTTACTTTTTAAAGCATATTCTTATTTTGACAAAAGTTTTTGTTTACAAAGCAAAAAAATTTGTTTCACTTTTTCAGACATTGAGGAGGATAGTTCTGTAAAGTTTTGCAAGCGCACCATAGTTTTGTTTTTATCGTATTTATGTTCCTCTAGTTTTGCTTGAAACTATAAGAAATTTGTAAATAGCTTGTATTTCATTTCTAATCAGGAAAGGTTTGTTGTAAAGATCATTAGCAAAGTTTGTTAGTGTGCGTCTGTTCTTTGTTGGCAAAACTATTTCGTTTTTTCCTTTCATTTTTGACAATTGTTTAATTGTTGCAAATGTCTTTCATATTATATTTTTAAAATACTCTCTGCTTTCTTCCCTGCTGTTCCTTCTCTTCATTATGTTTCCTGCATATTCCCTCTTCATTGTTCCAAAGAAGTCAATTCTTTTCTTCTGTCCTCAATTCTGATGCATAGCATCCTTGAATTGTCTCCTTTCTCTGCAGTTTTAATGGAATACAAATCAAAAAGCTTAAAAAATTGACAATTATAAAGATTTAAGTGACATTATACCTTGCAATAAGGATTTTTTAGCTGACGTCATGAGATCACATGACTTTGTTTGTAGGGCAGACTGCCATCTACTGTACACTTGAATATGTTTGCACGTTGTTATATAAGATTACTTTTGTAAGTAGTATGCAGGAATCTGGCTGTGCCGTTGCTTGCACTAAGTAATAGACGTGTTTAGAATCCACTGATTAAGATTACTTCAAGTACTTGGAGGGTAAATTTTTCTTTAAGATAACATTTTATATTAAAAAAAATGAATTCATCTGGTCAGTTCATTTTAACCAGCGTGTGTTTATATGCCCAGCACGTGTTTTACATGCCCAGCACTTGTCTTCATCACCAGTGTGTGCTAGCGCGTGTTTTAGATCAAGTCTTGTTTGTTTTACGTATGATGTGACTGAGCTGTGTGAAGATCAGATGTGTGAAATACTTGATGCGCATAGCTCTTTCCCAGAAAATGGCTCCCAGTTGAGTTAAGAGTCACGTGATGAAATTCCTCACGTGACTCTTAACTCATCTGGAAGCCATTTTGCAGGGCAGCGGCATCGTTGCGTTTCACGCGTCATCACACAGCTCAGTCACATTACATGTACAACAAACATAATACATGCTAACCTACCAGTACCAGTTCAGCGATTTTTACTAATTACAATTTTTGTTCGCTTTCGATTTTACTTCATATTTTCCTTGTTATATATTCATGGGGTATATGAAGAGTAACTTTTATGTGAACGCCATCCGATTGATTTTATACTCAGACAGCCTACATACCGCTATAAAGTGCTTGCTGCAAATCCTAGTGGGAACCGTAGGTTGAAAGCTTTCGCATCGTACAGTAGAAACCCACTTTGAACGTCGATCAGGATCAGATGGAAATCGAGAAAACCTCTTTTTATTCCCCGGCACATTTCTATTAGTGTAACCAACGGCACAGCAAAATTCAGGCATAATTATCTTACAAAAATAATCTTATATAACAACATGCAAACGTATGTAAATCTAATTAAGTGTACAGCAGACGACAGTTATTTTTCTCAACAAAATGGCGATGTAAACAAAGTCATGTGACCGCGTGACGTCAGCTGAAACACCCTTATTGGTATTTCCTTAAATGATATGAAAGTATTTGGGGCCCATTGACAGACTAAAAAAAGTCTTCTAAACTTGTTTTAATTTTTTTTATTGTTTTTTTTTTTTTTATCGCTACAGATTCAACTTCATTTAAGTAGTTCTGTTGTTTGTAGCCAGAACTTATTAACAGGTCCAGCCAATTACCACAATCACTTACCATTACAAAATATTCCTTTGTTATCATTCGTTGTTGCTTATGAAGATATTTACCACATATTTTTGGAAATTGCATTGCCAAAGAAGTAGAAAAGATCCCTGTACTTCTTTTTATCAGTTGTTGGAAGCAAAAAATCTAATGGAATTTTTTGTTCGTTTCTTATGCACCTGCCTTAAATTCAGTCAAGGATGTATGACTTTGTTTTTTTCACCCATGCACCTCCTCTCTCGATAAGAGGCTTTCTGACTTAGTTCTCGTGTTCTCTCAATCTCCCTGTTTTTTTTCCTTTCTACCTCTAGAATGATCTAACCTTTAGGCACAATTTGACCCTCGTTGTCGTGGTGCTGTTAAGCTCTTATCAAACAAACATATTGCATGGTGTATGGAAGTCAGGAGTAAACACGGGTTCTATAAGCCTTTAAGGCTTGATGGGATTTCACTGTAACTATGGCAACAATGATAAAACAAATAGTTTCACCTAAAAACTCCAGAATTAATTGTTTAAAAATTGAACAAAATATGATTGTTCGGCAGTACGAATTTTGTAAAGTGCAATTAATACAAAACACAAATCCTTCAAGGGTGTACATGTTCTTTACCACAACAGGGAGAGGTCTCTTTGGCATGGTATCAATTCTTTCTGTTATTTTTTTCAGCCAAATCCTCACATTTCCTGCGGTTCTGACCGCTGGAAACTGGGCTTTTTCCCGAGCATGGTTTGTAAATTGTTTTTTGTTTTCTCAAGATTGTTTTATTCATGTGTCAGAACCAGAAAGAAATTTTTCAGGATTATCTGCTAAATGCAGCATATATTGACAGCATAAATCAGATTGTCATAAATGGATAAACATATACTTGGAATTCCTTATTTACATGAATATTTCTCTCTCGAAATAAAAAAGCAACAAAATTGTGCATCGTTCAATGGAAAGAAAAACGGTGATGTGTCATCGTTGCTCATGGGGAAAAGAATAATGCTACCCACCTATAATAAAATCATTATTAACAGCTTGGGAATTTTTATTGTATTTTAGTGGGATATTATTACGCTGGGCTCTGACCTGTGTTATTGTGCTTTTGTATTTTGGGCTAAAAGCTTGGGAGACAGGGAAAAATAGAGAATGAACTATCTAGCTCCGTGGGGAATTTAGCTTTGAGCTTATTGCATGCTGCTTACATTCTTCTGTTTTTTATATTTGTTGTACATACTGTCTAATTAATCTGTAAATTCATATTCATGTCAGCCATCTAATTCATGTTCTGTTTATCATTGGGTTTATTTCCATAATATTACTTTTAACCCCAACATTCAACTGTTCATTCTAGGAGTTCAAATTTTGGGGGAAATTATTGGTTTGATGAACTAATCTATGCTAGATCCTCTCCTCCCCCTCCCCCTCCCCTTCCCCTCCTCTCCCTCCCCTCCCCCCTCCCCCCTCCCCTCCTCCCCTCCCTCACCCCTCCCCCCCCCTCCCCCCTCCTCCCCTCCACACCCCCTCCTCCCCTCCTCCCCTCCCCCTCCTCCCCCCCCCTCCTCCCTCCCCCCTACCCCTCCTCCCCTCCCCTCTCCTCTGCCTCCCATCCTCCCCGTCCTCGTCCCCTGTCCCCCTCCTACTCCCCCCTCCTACTTCCCTCCCCTCCACTTCTCCCCTCCCCCTTCTCCCCTCCCCTATTACTCCCAATTCCCTTCCCCTCCTCCGCACCTCCCCGCACCTCCCCCCCTACTCCTTCCCCTCCTCCTTCCTCCTCCCCTACCCCTGCATCCCTCCTCTCCTCCCTCCTCCCCTACCCCTGCATCCTACCCTTGCATCCTACCCCTCCTCCCCATTGTAATTTACTGTATTTTTACTTATGAATTATTAAATAGAAGGATATTTATAAAAAAATCAGTGAATATACCATCATAGGAAGGCATTACAAACTATGATATTATTTAAGGATCTCTCTCTCATCTACCGTCTTGCTGTTATGGGCTTACTTGCCCCCTACAAACCATTTCCTATAGATTTCTTCTACAACAATACGTTATTTCATTTCATTTTCTTCATACCTTTTCTCATTCTGTTTGCAACATCAGTTTTGTTTTCTTTTAGTTAAACGTCTTGGCACTGTTAACTTAAGAGATGTCAAATGCTATTCACATAACATAGCATAGCAAGTTTTAATGTCCCGAAAGCAACCAGTGCTGGACATTATATCAAGACGGCCACAGCTTTTGATAACCAGTTGTGAACTCACTGGTTGCAGACCCACCGGAATACGAACCCGGGACGTGCAGGTGAAAGGACGAAGCACTAAGCACTACACCACAGAGGTCTACACCACATGAATCTGGTCTTTTTATAGTTAGGGTTGTCTTCACACATGTGCTTGCTAATTGTCTTCACACATATGCTCACTTATAGGGGATTAAACAGTGTATGGTCTGTCAGACAAATTTTGTTCTTCTGCATAATAATATTTTTGGGTGGCTTTTTTTTTTGCTTGATTTCCTTTTTTATTTGGAAGGAGCTTTTTCATCAACTGCATAGCCACAAGCTTCAGTATACGGAAAGCAACGATTGATAAACAACATTAATGTTTTAGATTTTCTTCTACAAGAAATAATTGCGCCCATTCTTCACTAGATTTTACATAGCTTTGGTTTCGTTAACAATCCAAATGCCATGGGTGTTTTCAGGTCATATTCAGCTTTGATGATTTTAAAGTACTTGTTTGGTGGTCACTAATATCCACTTTGTATGATACAGAATAAAATTGAAGGAATTTGTATTTCTTTGATCTGAGTATGATTTGCATTAGATCTTAAAATTGGTACACCATAAGCAAAACAGTGGATGCCATTAATTGATGTTTTTATAGACCTTTTCAAATCTGGATTGACAATTTCCACAAAACTAATTTAAATAATGTCACATGGCCAAAATTCATGTGTCCATAATAACCTAATCATATACTGGGGGAATCTTATCGACCAATCAAATACTGTGGTAATATTGGCCGTCTGCACATTCACCCACGGTATGAGATCAACGTATAAAAAAATGTTTTCAAGCGTGTTTATCATACGTGCATTATACATGAAGGTAATACCCGCGGGTATTGCTGCTAACATTTTTTTCCATGAAACTGCACCTGATTGGTTGGGAAAGAACAAGACAAATTCCCCCTAGTAGTTGATTGGTCGAAGTACTGAAGTAATCATGTTTGGCTAAAATTGGTTTGAAAAGGTTTATGGAGCTTTGGTATGATCAACAATCAAAGCTTGATATATCAGGTAATGTCAAGCTTTGATGGAATTGAAGAGGAATGTCTTCATCATTGAGGAAAAGTGAGTAGAATCGGAAAATGATCTGCGTAGGATCGAGTAATAAATCACTAGATCCCATTCATGCATAGATGATATTGTAGAGCTTAGTATCTCTAGATGAATTTTTATCATGCTGCTTATGATTTTAATAGTTAGTACACATTTATAGCATATTTTGAAGATATGTGAGCAATTTGTATGTTTATCAGTTAACGAGAATGAATGTCTCAAATGTAGATTCAGGGTGCTAATTTTTTTTTTGGATATTTTTTTCATTTGTGAAAGGACATAGTTAATCTTGCACTGTCATAGAGAAAGCAAAGCATTTTAGTTTATGAGAAGTGTTTTCATTTGCAGTGTTTGCACTGTATCTTCCATGAGTGTTATGTTGGAAATAATATCAAAATATGGTCACTTTTAGTTAATATTCCATCAAGAAAATACAATTTTTTATCAAATTATGGTCCTTTTTACTTAATATTCCACCTAAAAATACAATTTGATATCAAAATATGGTCACTTTTACCTAATATTCCATCAAGAAAATTCAATTTAATATTAAAATATGGTCACTTTTACTGAATATTTCATCAAGAAAATACAATTTGATATTAAGATATGGTCACTTTTAGTTAATATTCCATCAAGAAATTACAATTAAATATCAAAATATGGTCATTTTTACTTAATATTTCATCAAAAGAATAAATAATAATATCAAAATATGGTCACTTTTACTTGATATTTCATCAAGAAAATACAATTTGATATCAAAATATGGTCACTTTTAGTTAAAATTCCATCAAGAAAATACAATTTACTGATAAATTTTTAATAAAAGAGTGACAATTTCTAAACCGGACATCAATCCCAAAAGATACAAGCTGTATTAATTCATTGTTCTACATTGTTAAATAGTATCGTGTGGTCAGCCTGGAGAGAAATTCAGTCCATTGGGTCTTCATTCACCAGTACTGGTTTATCAAATGGCATTGGACATATCCGAATAACCTTAGCGGTTGATCAAAGGATGTAAAATAACCGTGTCTTCATTCACCAGTACTGGTTTATCAAATGGCATTGGACATATCCAAATAACCTTAGCGGTTGATTAAAGGATGTAAAATAATCAATCTAACCTTGAGAACTTTTTGTGTTATGGGGAGTCCTATTAACAGAAGCTGAATAGTAAGGATACTAAGCAGTCTGTATAAAAGGTAAATGGCAACAAAAACAATTTTTTTTTTTTTTTTTTATTTCTGCTTACTATTGCTATTAATGGACAAGTGCTTTCACACGGGAGTACATCCTCTTGGAGAAAATTTGGAGTGGCAACGATTTCTGGGGAAATCTTTATTCAAACAATACGTAAGATCAACCCCTCACCAATATCAGCTTGCTGTATATACACACACTGTGGTATGGTAGCAATATGAAGAATGCAATAATACATACTTGGACAGCTTTGGCATGCATATGCATTGCCACTAATGCAAGGCTGGGGCCTATAAGTGCATATTGGTTAAAGGTTGCTTTTCCTGTTTCGTTGATATCCCTTGAAATAAAATGATGATTAGAATTGGTGAAGTCAAATATACACTTTTCTTGAAGGATTATGGGCAGGTAGAGATTTTTATCTCTGATGAAAGAGCAATAAATTTGCAGAACAGTCCTTAATTGGTCACAATAGTATAGATATAGGTACAGCTCAAAAATTTTAATGTAGTTCTTTATATTTCTTTCCCAAATTTGGAATATCAAAGGTTCTCAAAATGCATTCTTCTGTTGAATCTGGGTGAAGGTTATTGATAATATCCAATTTCCTGTTCACTGTGACTAACTTCTCTTATTCAAAATATGTGGGGGAAGTACCGAAAAACAATAAGTTAACATAAGCGATTTTCTGGTTGTCTCATTCAGTGGTCACAAAATATTGTGTAATATATGCTAATTAGGTAGCTAAGTTTTAAAATGGTCAATTTTTAATATATGCTGATGAGACCTTTTTGCTGTTAGTATTTTAGTTCATGTTGTTGCTACCTGTCCATATACCTTTAAATGGGCGGAACTTTTGCCTGGACAAGAGTGCACAGAGATAGCATTGTGCCAGGAAAACAGCACTCATTTGATGAAAACAATTCTCTCGTCATATTGGGTGCATTCTTATATTCTCTTATTTCTGGTGTTTCAGAGCTGGGTGCTCAGATATTGAGTCTTATGCACACCATTTCACTATCATATGTGCCTGATAATGTATAATGCACATGGAAGCCACTGTCTGTAACAAATCGGAAAACAAGTAAAAGCTTTATATTGAGATGTATGATTAACATATATATATATATATAAACATATATATATATATCAGCATGGCAGATATTACTTATTAGCACATGCATCAAATGTTGTGCACAATCCTATATGATTCTTGAGATCCTATCTTAATTCTGAACCCTTTTTGCTAACATAAGTTCATTAGGTATATTGTTATACAACAGTATGCATACAACAAATGGGACCTATCTTAAATGAAGTACACATTTGAATTAAATTGCATTATGGTGTTCTAAATGACATTAAAATTGTTGTGCCTTCAAATGAAGATCTTAGGTCTTCTCTTTTAAGTGTTAGCATAAGCTCCAAATCTTTGACAGAGAAACGTTTAATGTCATGATGTGCAGTTTATTTTTCCTTGGGAATATTTTGAGTTTCTGTCTCTACATTTCATTTAGGTAGAAATAAATAAAGCTTGTACCTGCACCCCAGCTTACTAGGGATTATGATGTTTTACTGTGTTCATGATCAACGATTGTTATAACGTTCAGCAGGCTGGAAATCCCTACCCCAGTTAAATGAAAAATTCAACTGACCCAATACTTCAGTTGCAGAGAATGGAGTGTCCATGACATTTTGTGACAAAATTTCATAGTCTGTGACATTTTGAAAATTTGGTGACAAAATGAATATAAACAGATGAATTAAAATTTGTCTGTCATTTTGTGACATGTTTTAACCCTTCACTCACCCTCATTGGTAATTTGATGTTGCATTTTAGTGATGGATTCCATTTTTCATGATGCAGACATAACCAAATGATCCTTTCTACGAGTATCACTGGTCAACTGGTCATGATGTGTGAATTTATGCCAATCAAATGTGACAAAGGCAAAACTGATGTGACATTCTTTCCAAAGATGCCGAACATCATGCAACATTTGAGACGTGATAAATTTGAAATTTTGTAACGTGACATTTTGTGACAGGCCATCAATCATCACTCCATTCTTTGCAATTTCCACCAATGAAAATTTTGCAGCTAGTACTTAAGATAATTATAAAATGGGGTACATCAAAAAAAAAAATTATGTTTCAAAACTTTTCAAGAAATAATTACAGAACTAGTATAGTTACCCTTCTAAACATAGACCACCAATTTTTGACCTTCAAAAGTTACTAAACTTATTAAATGCACATTCTCGCACCACAAATTTACATGGCAAGCTGGAATTTGGGACTTGGATACTTAAAATTATCACTCAATGTGTAGCTCAAAATTTTTTGTAAAAGATAATGTTCAAAATGTTTCAAAGCTTTTCACAAGTATTTGCAAATTTCTGTGGTTATTTTCTTACACACAGAACAACTTTAGAGATAGTTCAAATTTGGTGATCTTATTGTTTACACATACTTGCATTACGCATCTTCATCACAGGTGAACTATTGGGCGAAGAATAATATTTCTCGATTCAAAATTTTGAATAGTCCAGAAATATAATAATGCGGATATATTAGGCAATTATACAAACTTTCTCAACCCACAACGTAAGATTTCACAAGTTACTCTGGTTGATTGACCGACTTGCAGATCATATCTAAAGATTGTGCGCAAGTATTGCAAGACATTGAAGAGTGGGAAGTAAGTGCTGATGAAATTCTTACACAAAATAAGTGTAGTATATTTATAACGTAAAACCTGCTTGCAAAAAAATAATGGAAAGGGAAGTGTTCATACCAAGAGTGGATAAATAAAACATTTCTATATTCATGAATTTTCAATTGTTCTCTTTTCTTTCTTTCTTTCTTTTTGTAGCTGCGTGGAGCACTTGCTTAAAAACAATGCAAATGTTACAATCAGGGATAAGCATGGGTACAATGCCCTTCACTATGCAGCGGCTGCAGGGCACAATCTAGTCACTGAAAAGGTAAGCTGCATTGTTTTTGGAAATAGAAATAATTATTTATTATTTTTCCAAAAAAGGTAATCAAACATTAGAGTAGTTGTGTACTGACTGAAAGGGTTGTATGGAGGGAGCTTATAGAGCCAAGAAGTACCAATTTAACTTCTTTTGTGTTTAAAATGCTTTGTAGATGCTGGAAACAGGATTGCAACTTAAAGACTTTAGTCGCATTTGTTTAGTCTATTACTATTTAAAAGATCATGGTTACTTTGTCATGTAAGAAAAGACAAATAGTTTTCATTGTGATTTATAGTTAGAGGTCCCAGGTTCAATCCCTAGTGGTCTTCATTCACTAGTGCTTCACAACTGACCGACTTGTCCGCTTTTCAGCAGGGAGGCCTGGGTTTGATCCTGGGCCGGGTCAAACCAAAGACTGAAAAAATGCAACCTGCTGTTTCTTCGTCTGGCACTCTGCATTAAGAGGATAGTGCATGGTAATAATGTGGTTGATTACATGTCGCGCCTTAAGTGGTTGCACCGGGGCAAAGTCCTGCTGAACATGGTCCTGGTTGGTGACATGTCGCGCCTTAAGTGGTTGCACCAGGGCAAGTGGTTACATGGTCTGGTTGGTGACATGGCGCTAGGTTGCACTCTGAGCATAGTCCTGGTTGGTGACATGTTGCACCTTATGTGGTTACACCGGGGCAAAGTCCCTCTGAGGATAGTTCTGGTTGGTGACATGTCACACCTTAAGTGCTTGCACCGGGGCGAAGTACCTCTGAGCATAGTCCTGGTTAGTGACATGTTGCGCCTTAAGTGGTTGCATCGGGGCAAAGTCTTGCTGAGCATAGTTCTGGTTGGTGACTTGTTGTGCCTTAAGTGGTTGCACCAGGGCGAAGTCCCTCTGAGCATAGTCCTGGTTGGTGACATGTCGCTCCTTAAGTGGTTGCACTGGGGCAAAGTCCCGCTGAGCATAGTCCCGCTGAGCATAGTCCTGCTGAGCATAGTCCCGCTGAGCATAGTCCTGGTTGGTGTCATGACGCCGCTGAGCATGGTCCTGGTTGGTGAAGTGGTTGCACCGGGCAAAGTCCCGCTGAGCATAGTTCCGCTGAGCAAAGTCCTGGGGACTTGGTCTTGCGTTGTATGGATGGTCGGTTTCTTTGTAAAGCGCTTTGAGAGGACTGTGCCTTGTAAGCGCTATATAAGCACGGACGCATTAATCTTTTATTATTACAACTAGTTTGACAGGGCTGATGCAGCCGCTAAGCTTGCCCTCACCCTCCTCCCTGCCCCTTTTCCCAAAACCCTCTCTGACATCAAACCGCTTATCGCTTCCTTGTTCGCACCAGGGCAAACCTCATGGAACTCCCAAATTGATAACAAACTCCATGTCATCCAGCCCACAATTCCTGATCAAAGCCACCATCAACAACCTCTCATGGTATTGACAATGTCATATTACCTGTCTTAGAATTGGTCACACTCATCTCACCCACTCCCACCTCCTGGTTGGTGATTGGCTCCCCTAACCCCTCTGCAACAATTGCCATTGCACCCTCACAATCCATCACGTTCTCCTTGCTTGCCCCTGTACAACCTTCCCAGAGCTTCCCTCGCTCCCTACAACTCATTTGCTGAGTTCTTCCTGAAAAATCCTCCGGATAAAATTATCTCCTTCCTTCATCATGCCTCCCTCTACGACCATATTTAATTCTCTTCCACCCCCTCTCTACTTTGTTTTTGTTTCAACCATGCACCTCTCACGATCACAGCTTTCTGACCTTTTGTCCTTAAATTTCTCTCATTCTCCCCCTGTTTCCTTTACTTCCTACCTCTAGAATGATCTGACCTCTCAGGCACAATTTGACCTTAGTTGTTGTGGTGCCGTTAAGCCTTCATCAAACAAACAAACAACTGGTTTTCAAACGGACATATCTATATAACCTTAGCTGTAGACAAAAGGATGTAAAATACCCAGTCTATCTATCTACCTCATTCATAGGTGTATTCACATCCATAGAATATTGTATTTGATCAGAAATGTTCACATCTAGTTATGTACTCTGTAATGTTGTATTTAGAGGATTAGTTCAGGGGTCAAGCAAGTCCCATCTTATATGAAAGAGGACTTAAAAAAAAAAAAAAAAAATAGTGAAAAAACCATTCAAAAATATTATTCTGTTAAGAAGATATTCAAGTTTAAAATTTTGTATCATTTGTGTAGAAATGACTTAAATCAGACTAGTTGTGATGTGATAGCCTTAGATTCCTCAAATTTTTTATGTAATTTACCATATTTTGTCCTACTATTTTGTGGCTTAAAAACCATTGGATATGTCAGGAAAGTAGTAAAATAGAATCTAGTAAGGGTAATTATAATATACCACCTGAATAAAGTTTGAGGGAAAATAATTGAAACAGTTAAAAAATTTACTAAATTTTCTTTGAAATACATTTAAAATTGTTAACGAGGATGAGGGTTCCAACCTTCCATAGTAGACTTATTACACCAGTCAATTCTACACAGATAAAACATAGCTAAAAGTCAAATATCTCCTTAACGGAATAATATTTTTGAATGCTTTTTTCACTATTTTGTTTTCTTTAAAGTTCTCTTTCATATAAGATGGACTTGCTTTGACCCCTAAACTAATCCTTTAAGACAAAGATTTTACTTTTTTTTTTTTCGGTGAATGAAAAGTACTTCCTTCCGCTTCTCTGGCTTCTCTTCTCCTCACCTCTTTCCTTAGTAGTGATAGTAGAATAATGCAGAACCTATCTTCTCTTTTCTCTCTCAAATCACTATTTTCACTCTTTAGTTCTGCCTGGATCTATCCGTGAGTTATCTCTCATATTTTAGTCTGGAGTGATCTGTATCTTAACAACCTCACCTAGGTCATAGGTCATTTGTTTGTGATTTATGTGGATAGTACTCACACTGGTTTTTAACTTCTTGAGTGAACACTGCTAATCTTAGGGGTTCTTAATACAGGGTTCTTAATATGTTCTTTGTGCTACTCTACTGAATGTTGTTTACATTTATGTATTAAAACTTCTTTTTTAATTAAATTTGGAAAAATCTTTTGAGATACAATACTAGTCAATACTAAGCTTGCACGATTTTGCCCCAAAGTGAAATTGGTCGGATTCCAAAACCTGTTAAACCTGAAAACCAGGCTTTCACCCATAATGTAAACAAGCTTTGAACATAAAGTGCATTACAATAATTAACTATAACTGCAGTGTACTACATTGTTACATGATAGCAGCTAATGATATTTGTATCACAGTATTTTGTGTATATAATGTTGAAAATGGTAACAGAGGCATTGATAAATTAAAATGAATTAATAAACTTTAATGTTGTTTGTGTGTAAAGTAATTTTATTACCCCATTTGGCCCTCAAATGATGCTGATTTTACTCTTTTGTCAGTCTTGGTCCGAAAGGCATTAAACAGGTCCAGATGTCCCAAGCCAGTCACGTAAAAAAAGTTGTGAAAAAGGCTGTGTTGACAGGCCATCTATATGCCCTTATTTGCTCACAATTTATAATTCAATAGTTATGATTTCAATTTTCTTTCATGTAAAAAGAAAAGAAATTTGTCAGGTTGCTGTAAAACGGATAAATTCAGCCTCTTAAGTGCATCATCTTACGTATATTAATCACCCAGTACAATTGTTGCTGATTTGCATATAGCCTATCTAAAGTAAAAGCATAACAAGAATGATTATTGAACTTGAAAAATAAACAGAGGTATGCATGATTTATGAGGATTTTTTTGGTTGATTTTTTTTTCTCTTTTAAATAGGAGCCACGGCCTGGCCATGGTTAATGTTTCAAAGAAATGAGATCTGAACTAAGATTGAATCTGCATAAATATCACATTTTCACAAATGTATCAAAAGATACTACAAAAAACATGTTGACACAAAGCATGAACTTTCTTTTCAGTGAAATAAAACAGATTTTTACCATCTTTTGGCATTTAAAAAAAAAAATTCTTCAGTGATTTGGTTATTTTTGGTACTTTCAGTTTTACGGTTTTTTACAAAATATGAATCAGACTGAAACTACAGTTTCGCAAAACCTCAGTTTTGTGAAACTGGTACATAATGATATTAAACAAACAAAGACTCGAAGGTCAGTTTCTACATTTCTTACAGGGTGCTTCAAATAAAAATCAAGTACATTATGATATTGAACAAACATAAACTCATGATTCAACATTTTATAATGGTGCTTCAACTAAAAATCAAGTACATTATGATATTAAACAAACAAAGACTCAAGATTTAACATTTTATAACGGTGCTTCAACTAAAAATCAAGTACATAATGATATTAAACAAACAAAGACTCGAAGGTCAGTTTCTACATTTTCTTACAGGGTGCTTCAACTAAAAATCAAGTACATTATGATATTGAACAAACAAAGACTCATGATTCAACATTTTATAATGGTGCTTCAACTAAAAATCAAGTACATTATGATATTGAACAAACATAAACTCATGATTCAACATTTTATAACGGTGCTTCAACTAAAAATCAAGTACATTATGATATTGAACAAACATAAACTCATGATTCAACATTTTATAATGGTGCTTCAACTAAAAATCAAGTACATTATGATATTGAACAAACATAAACTCATGATTCAACATTTTATAACGGTGCTTCAACTAAAAATCAAGTACATTATGATATTGAACAAACATAAACTCATGATTCAACATTTTATAATGGTGCTTCAACTAAAAATCAAGTACATTATGATATTGAACAAACATAAACTCATGATTCAACATTTTATAATGGTGCTTCAACTAAAAATCAAGTACATTATGATATTAAACAAACAAAGACTCAAGATTCAACATTTTATAACGGTGCTTCAACTAAAAATTGCTCTCACATGTAGGGTCTAAGTTTGCTTTTAAAAGCACAAAAGATATCAGAAATAACTTAAGAATGGCCCACATCTACCTGAAGTTAAATAGCCTCTGAATATTTCATTCATATTTTGTTTCACAGTTTTTCTGAAATAACTTGTTTTCCTTAAATATCAGGAATTAAAAAAATGTTTTACAGTGGGTAAATATCAATGAAAGTTTTCTTCAATTTGAGCCTTTTAGTCATTGGGAAAATAAGTCATTGAATTTAATTACATGGTGTGGTTTTGTCAGGTACATTAGTTTGAAGGATAGTGCACAAGTACTGTAGGAGTTACCAGTCAATTAACCTCTCTAAGAACGGAAATATTAGAACGGAAATAGGCCATGCCCACCATAGCAAGCGGTAACTAGGTGGGGCGAACAGACCTCAAATCCGCAATCATGCATGACCAACACATTGACATTTAGATGTTCATGCGGCCTGCCGCAAGTTCTGATCCATTTATGGCACTTCTCCGGATCGTTAGAGTTTTCTGCAACAGAAATAAACAAATTATGTTTGCTAATCATTCTGGGTAAAGGGAATCTGATTTACGAGGCCTGTAGTGGGCCCGTAGATGCCATTTTTGTTCACCATCTTGTCATCGCTCAGTCTGTGTTTGTGCAGAAATTTGTTTAGTGCAGTGTATTGCATTGACTGCATGAGTGCGTGCCACTTGCTAGATGCACTGTACCAGTACCGTGTAGAATTTTTACCCCACTTAATTGCACAGATTTTGTTGCCATGCAAATGTGTGCAGTGATTGATTGAAAGAACTATCAATCTTCTAACTGAGAGAGGTTAAACTGAAAGCCAGACAAATTTGAGGTCAAATATATAGTTAGATTTGCAAAGCTTATATAGCCTGTACTAAATTAAAAGACATTATACTCAAAAGTATGTGGACAAGGAAAGGCAGCATTCTTTCTAAATATAGATATTGAAATTGAAATGGAAATTATCTTGTCTAAATTTAATGTGCAATTTTTAAAATTTGAAGACCTTTTCTATTTTTTGAAGGAAAAAAATTCCTAAAGGGTTATAAAACAAAATAATTGTGGGTAATGATAGACCTTAATATTTTATTCCTATCAAACCATCAGTGTCGGGGAATTCTACCTTGCTTTTACCCATTGATGAATATCAATCTCATATTTGTCAGGTTTTATTTGTTGACCTCTGTATATTAAATTAAGATTATAAAATAAATAACTAACATAAATGGATGTTAAATATATTAAATTAAGATTATGAAATAATTAACTATCATAAATGGATGTTAAATGTGTAATCCTTACTTTGTACCTTGTTCATTATAACATCCTATTTTACATTTGTTTAAAGATATAACAATGTTATGTTTACCTAATGATACCCAGTATAGGTGTTATATCCTTGTCTTTATACTTGTGAAGCAGTGCATCTGTGTTATAATCAGTTAAAGAAATATTCCCATGTTTTTTCGTAACCTTTCATAAGGCAGAGAAAAAGTTTAGAAACAAATTTATTAGTACAAAATCATGTTGATATGTTATTCCTACCAGGAGAAATTCAAATTCTAAGGTGCATAAAAAATGCCAGTGAGTAGGAAAAGGCTCAGTATGTTATCACATCAACACATTCCCACAAAGTTTATGTATTTCATTCAAATCTATCATCCTTTTTATTAGTAAAACTTGCTAGAAAAATAAATTGATGCAAGTTCGGTATTTTCTATACATTGCTAAATGTACCCTACTTCAATTACTTTGGGAAAATTGATTCTAATCATACAGAAACAACCTATTAACATTCAAATACATAAACATTTGCATGAAATTGACTCTATGACATCATCAAACACAAATTCATCATACTAAACAAAAACTTTAAAATGCAATTGTAAATTGTTTAAAAATCCATATCTCCTGAACGGAATATGATATCAACCTGATTTTTGTACTAAATTGCCTCTAAAAGTATGCTCTTTCAAATAAAATTTTACAAAGTCATGGAAATATTCCTTTAATTCAGTTCCTGTATGACATATTTTACAGTACTTGACATTAGTTTCTTCCTTTGCCCCATTTTTATCCATAAACCAGGAAAATAGGCCAAGACAATAGGCTATAAACAATGAAAATAGGCTATACACCATGAAAATAGGCTATAAACCAAGGAAGTAGGCTATAAACCAGGAAAATAGGCTATAAACTAGGAAAATAGGCTATAAACTAGGAAAATAGGCTATAAACCAGGAAAATAGGCTATAAACCAGGAAAATAGGCTGTAAACCAAGAAATTAGGCTATAAATCAGGAAAATAGGCTATAAACCTTGAAAATAGGCTATAAACTAGGAAAATAGGCTATAAACTAGGAAAATAGGCTATAAACTAGGAAAATAGCACCAAAAGATCTTTAAAATCAGTTACAAATTGACCATGTTGCAGCATTTTCAGTTTTAAGGCCTTATTATAATAAATTATGCACACTTTATTTTACATTTTGTGACATACCAACAAGAAAACCTATGAGTTTCCTTATGTCAACTTGTTGTTTTTCAATCCTTCACCAGCTTGATTTGAATGGGTGCAGTTGACTATGAAAGGAAGCTTTGTATTTACACATACCCTCAATCCAAATTCATCAGTAGAAAAAAGTCTTGACGATTTTGAGTCACTGAAACTGAGGACAGAAATTCAAAGAATTTGGAATTTTGAACTTGTTGTCACTTTCATACATCATAACACTTTTGCATACATTAAGAATTCTTCAAATTGTGATTAGCCATAACTCAGCAACTATTGGTTCTATTGATGTATTTTAAAGACTAGTCTGTTCATAATGTAATGCTCTTTCTGGTGGATCTGGTGCATGTAATATTATGTGCATACCTGTAATATTATGTGCATACCTGTAATATTATGTGCATACCTGTAATATTATATGCATACCTGTAATATTATGTGCATACCTGTAATATTATGTGCATACCTGTAATATTATGTGCATACCTGTAATATTATGTGCATACCTGTAATATTATGTGCATACCTGTAATATTATGTGCATACCTGTAATATTATGTGCATACCTGTAATATTATGTGCATACCTGTAATATTATGTGCATACCTGTAATATTATGTGCATACCTGTAATATTATGTGCATACCTGTAATATTATGTGCATACCTGTAATATTATGTGCATACCTGTAATATTATGTGCATACCTGTAATATTATGTGCATACCTGTAATATTATGTGCATACCTGTAATATTATGTGCATACCTGTAATATTATGTGCATACCTGTAATATTAGGTGCATACCTGTAATATTAGGTGCATACCTGTAATATTAGGTGCATACCTGTAATAATATGTGCATACCTGTAATATCATGTGCATACCTGTAATATCATGTGCATACCTGTAATATCATGTGCATACCTGTAATATCATGTGCATGCCTGTAATATCATGTGCATACCTGTAATATCATGTGCATACCTTTAATATTATGTGCATACCTGTAATATTATGTGCATACCTGTAATATTATGTGCATACCTGTAATATTATGTGCATACCTGTAATATTATGTGCATACCTGTAATATTATGTGCATACCTGTAATATTATGTGCATACCTGTAATATTATGTGCATACCTGTAATAATATGTGCATACCTGTAATAATATGTGCATACCTGTAATATTTGCCTATGCCTCCTCAACACGATTGATTAGCTTTTGTGTCCTTTGAGTCTTTTCTGCTTAAAGAGAGAGATTGCTGTGGGATTGAGTTGAAGAATGTGAAAATGATTGTTTAATTTCTATAAATAGAAAATGGATCTTAAAATTTAGGTGTAAAGAATTTTCTTGCCACTTGAAGTATTTCTGTACTGCCTCACAACATACAAAACAACATTATAAGGCATTGCCTCTTATGTGGTTTAATAATGACTGTAACAGTGCTTAACAGTCATTAATGCCTATATCGTGAATGCTGATTTACAGCCTGATATGCTTGAGGAACAAAATTCTGAAGATATGTTGTAATCTTGGTATTTTCATCAGCAGTGAGTGGATTGTTTCAAAAAGTTTGAAAAATAAGCAATTATATTGTTATGGCCACATACTGACAAAAAACTTTTCAAGTTTTGCACAATAACATGATTAATACAATTAGTGTGAGTACATGGGATAACTTGTTGCCCTGTCTTATTTCATATTATATTTTTTTTATTGTTATTTAAAGCAAATTTGTCTCATGTTAGCAAATTGACATTCCTAGCATTCTCATTACTTTACAGTTTCTTGTGTTTTTTTTTGTAGCTGAGACAAGTTGCAGCAGATGAACTTTTACATTCCTCTGGGCCGTACCCCCTCACTACGCCTTTACATTTAGCGGTAAGTTTGCTGGGATAGCTTTGCTTGTCCTGTGCTTTACATGTGCAACAAAGCAGGTGCTCAAAGACTTAGTGTCCTTTTCCTCCTTCCCCCATCCACAAAGAACGTACTTGCAGTGCTAGACACTCTAGAATCATGTTATGTCATGTGGTGAACCTTAGTTCTGACCATACCTAGAAGATGGGGAGAATCCTACCTCCATGATCACCGCTAAAATCGTCTGACTAGCAATGGTAAGCTGCTAGATGAGTGGGAAGCGGGGGGTTTCATTTATGATTAAGCACAAAGTCCATTTATCAGCATTTGTGTACCTCTTATTTATTAAATCAATTTTCAAGCAGGGGGTGGTATCATTAGGTCAAGTATTCAAAGAATAGTAAGAGCTATTCTACTACTGTTGGCATCGGCATCCGGTAAAGTTATGATTACAGTTTTCATTACTTAAGTTACAAATGGTGTACATTCATGTGACTTGGCATAGAGGTAGAGGACATGGGTACTGATCAAATGAGCATGATTGGTGGGTTGTGTGTGAATACTAATTACTTTATTTGCATAACAAAGAAAGTATTTGTAAGGCTAAAGTTTTGGTTAAAGTTTTCATAAGTTGGGAATGGTGTACATTCATGTGATTTGGCATAGGGAAATAGGACATGGGTACTGTTCAAATGAGCATGATTGGGTTGTTTTGTATGGATACAAATTAGCCTATTTGCATAACAATGAAAATATTTGTCAGGTTAAATTTTATGGTTAACGTTTTTATAACTTAATTTATGAATGGTGTACATTCATGTAACTTGGCATAAGGGTACTGTTCAAGTGAGCATGATTAGGGGTTGTGTGACATAAGGGTACTGGTCAAGTGAGCATGATCAAGGGTTGTATGTGCATACTTATTTGCTTATTTGCATAACAATGAAAATATTTGTATCTATGATATCTCTTAAATTACAGTGGATGTGGAGATTTTGTTTGCACAAATGATCATATATGTGAAGAGCATTGTCTACACTTAATGTTGAGGTGAAGTGTGCATATTAATAGGTTATTTGCATAACAATAGACTTTTGTATGAAATGTTCAACATTCATGAGCGCATAACTTAAGTTATGAATGGTGTACATTCATGTAACTTGCCACAGGGTAGAGGACAAGGGTACTGTTCAAATAAGCATGATTGGGGGTTGTGTGTGCATACTAATTAGCTTATTTGCATAACATATTTATATCTATGATGTCTTAAATTAAAGTGGGAGTGGGGATTTTGTTTACACAAATGATCATATATGTTAAGAGCATTGTCTACACTTAATGGTGAGGTGTAATGTGCATGCTAATTTGGTTATTTGCATAACAATAGACCTTTGTAGAAAATATTTAACCTGAAATGATAACTTGGTACTTGATACAGTTGTAGGTGGCATTGGTACTGTTCAGTTAAGCATGATTGGGTGGGTTGTGTGTACATACTAATTAGCTTATTTGCATAACAATGAAAATATTTTTATCTATGATATCTCTTAATATAAAGTTGGTGTGGGGATTTTGTTTACACAAATGATCATATATGTGAAGAGCATTGTCTACACTCAATGGTGAGGTGTAGTGTGCATGTAAATTTAGTTATTTTCATAACAATTTTCCCTCAACTTTTTCAGCTGTCAAATTATAATTAAATTTAAGCAGATTTTTTCAAGTACTTTCCTGGCATATCCAATAGTTTTAATCCCCCAAATCACAAGGAAAAATATGAAAGAATACATGAAGACTGATGATATCAGGATGTGGTGTCACAACTATATAGTAATCAGATTTCAGTCGTTTCTAAACAAATGAGACAAAAAACTTTTGACCCAAATATCTCCTTAATGGATTAATATTTTGGAATGCTTCCTTCACCATTTTGTTGTTTCTTTCGTAGTCCTCTTTCATATAAGGTGAATTAACTTGACCACTGAACTTATCCTTTAAGGTGAATAGAGAGGGTAGTTAGGTAAGTAAATGACGGAAAAAGTAACAAATAATTGCATTATGCCACAAGGATACATTGTTTATATTTTAATGTTTCATAGACATGGGCAAGTCATGGGTCTCTCCTTTCTTTGTGACTCAGTGGATATAATGAAAAGAGGTGTTTCATTTATAAAGATTTCTTTCATGTTTTCTGACTTACTGGGTGAGGTACTAACCTCACCCAAGATGTCTGATACAACTCATAGATATTTTAAGGCTTGTAGTAAAATGTGAAATTCTAAAAAAAGGGGGAAAGTAAGTACATCCTCCAAAAGCTAATATAATTCGAAAAAACTTGCCCTACTAACCCCATTACCCGCATATGCATCCATCAACAAGCCCATGGTCTACTCTAGCTTTGAATAGTCGAGCATACTGTCCTTCTGACAGTTCATGTTTATGATTCAGCATGAAGTCCATTTATCAGAATTTTGTGTACCTCTTTTTGAAGTCCATTGATCAGAATTTTGTGTACCTCTTTTTTTATTAATTCAGTTTTCAAGAGGTATTGATCATAAAAGCTTTGGATTAATCCACTTGCAAAGAGCTTTGAAAGTTTTTAATTGTTATTTATGTTATAGCCCTTGTGAATGTGCTTACATGTCGTAGTGTGGGCTGTTTTATTTATGCTGATTCATTACTGGCGCTTTTGCAACTATTGATTTGACTCTTGATTGCAAGTAAATCATGAGTGATTACTCGTTTTCTAAAGAGCACTAAGATTTACTCAATAGGTTGATTGATGAAGCACTCATGTGGGCTTCTGCGGTTAAAGGTAAGGAAGCCTGCCAGCCCATATCATACCCATGAAGGTTCTTCTTGGCGCTGCAAAGTCTGTGTTTCATTTTAAATTGTGAGAGAGATTTGGAATCCACAACAAAATCAGGTAGAGCATTCTAATTATTAACAACTCTGGTTAAAGAAATGTTTACGTATGTTCAAATGGGTGTGCTCTTTGTAGATTTTAAATTGGTATTTTCCGGTGTAGTATTTCTTAGTTGTAGCTTAAAAAAAGGCTTAAAGGAATATTCCCATGGAATTTTATTTTCATGTATCTGATAGAGAAATTTGTAAGAAACAGATTGGTAAACAAACCATGTTGATATCTCATTCATGGAAGTTATTAAACTTTCAAGATTTTTCTTTCCTGCATAAACATAACTTTTGCACTGAGTCTATGTCATTATTATATCATTACAGCACTTCCTGTACTAATGTTTATGTATTTCTTTGAAAATTAATTACCAATTTTTCATAATTATAATATAAGTTACAAGAACAGATTGGAAAACATTATTGTAAATATTATTCTACTCTTATTATTGAAATTTTTTGAAGAAAAAACAGTTTCCAATCATTTAGAAAATACAAAAATAATTTTCAAAAAATACATTTAAAAAAATAGCACAGAAAGTGCTGTAATGACATAATGATGACTTAGACTTAGAGTAACAATCTTTTTTACGCAGACAAGAAAAACCTTAAAAATGCAATAACTTCTTGTAGAAATAAGATATTAACTTGGTTTTTCACCTATCTGTTTCTTTTATTGTCCTCTATCAAATATATTAAAATGAAATTCCATGGAAATATTCCTTTAAAATCCACCTGATCAATACCTTTCAAAAACTTGAAAACCTGGATCATATCACCTCTTAACCTCCACTCCAAAGTTGACATAATGTATGTCTGTGTGATCTCATTGCTCTCTCTTGCCAGGCATACAATGGTCATGCAGATACCTTAGGTGTGCTGATGAGATCCATCATCAACCTTGACATTCAGGACGCCAATGGCAGGACGGCCCTGGATCTTGCTGCTTTCAAAGGGCATGCGGATTGTGTTGAGTCCCTAATCATGCAAGGAGCATCAACATTAGTGTATGATTCAGTATCCAAAAGAACACCATTACACGCAGCAGGTAGGATAAACCACTTGGTTCATGTTTGTGCAGTGGTTGTGTTAATCACCTGTTCACATTTGTGTAATCCCACTGCTGGCAGTAGGCTTCAGATTTCTAGCATTTTCTGACATTGGTTACATACTTTTGTACACAATTTGCAGAGAAATCCTTACAGGTCAATGGAATCTTATGTTGTAAGTAATTGCTGATCACAAAATGTACACTAAGTATGTATATTACTGTATTAATATTGTAACGTTTTGTGTCTTCTTGAGTTGAGTATTGTTGGTTCTGCATTTGTCACTTGTTGCGTTGTTTGACTGTCTTCCCCTTATTAAAATCAATAAATAGTCTGTGGAGCAGAGTAGCTACTCTGCAGCAGAGATATACACTTATGAAAAATTGAACGTTTTACATGTGGGTATGTAAAATTCCCAGATATGCCCCCTTCCCTGCTTTTCGGTCTTAAATACAACTGCCACATGAGACATAGCATTGTATTAAGTTTGCCTTTACTTGGCTTTTTATTTCTCTCACACAAGTAAGACGAATACATGATAATGAATATATACAAATGAAAGTTAAAGAAGTGCCAAAAAGTTACCCATCCAGGGAGCCATGCTATAAATGGTCTGTCAGCACTTTATGGGTAGCCCGACTTCTTGGTTTGCATTTCTCAACTTTGCTAATAAATTTCCTTTGATGCGCGAATTGTTTAGTATGTTTGGCTATGTTGCTTCTCTGTTTTACATGGCTACGTTTCATGTGCTTAGTTTCCTGTACTGAGGAGCTTAAGCCCTCTTGCGCTCCACTGCAGGAAGCTGTGTGACACTTGTCATGTGGCTCGCCTAAGATCAAGTGCATTGACCTGATCCTGGACAATTTGTCAACAGAGCAGGAGTCAGATACAGTTGACATCTAAGACCTCTTATTGGACTGGAATTGCCCTTGATTTAGGTCCTGGCACATATTATCAATTACTTCTTAAACTACACAGAGGGGTTTCCTCCTTAACTGTATTTTAAATTGCAGGGTGGTAAATTACACCTCATATTTACAATTTAACTCGAGTCCATTTCTGAAAGCTTGGTGGACTAAACTGATGATTCTTTTCAACCTTTGTTTGATTTAATTTTTTATATCACATTTTTGTGATAAGGATACAAGTGACAATCAAGTCAATAAACCTCTGGAGCACTATTTTCTTTTATGACTCCCTCCCCCATCTACCTCCTAAGCAGCCCCATAGGCAGCATAACCAACAGTAGCCCTACTTAATTGACTATTACGTCCCCAGATGTTTCCTCGGCTATAAACCAGCATAAAAACCCTTTGTGCAAATGGCAAGACTTTTTGTGATCGTATGAAACACATGACATGGGTAACATACTTAATTCTCAGAAGAATCAAGCAAATAAGAGGTCAGAGCATGACATAACAAAATAATAATATGTCAGTGTCCTGTATGGTAAATACAGTGTAAAATTTTAACCCCAAATTTGTTTACATTTTACAAAACATTTGACTCATAAAGCTATAGAAAATATATAGTTAAGTCAGCTAATAATGAACTTTTAATCAATAGATGTATAAGTGAGAGTGCTATAAGTGATTAATCGCTAATCGCTCACAACTTTTCAAAACGTTTAATAAAACTTAAAAACAATTTAACACAAACATTCTATTTTGGTGATCTAGTGTTTACGACCTAGAACTATTCGTAGCTCTAAATTAAGCTAATTGAAGGGGTTTTTCAAAAACCAGACTCTGATATGTCTGTACTGTAAATGAAATAATAACTAAACTGGGGGTACATCTGTGTTGTAAATAAAATATTAAGTAAACTGGGGGTACGTTTGTACTGTAAAAAAAATATTAATTAAACTGGGAGTACGTCTGTACTGTAAATGAATTATTCGCTAATCTGGGGTTACGTCTGTACTGTAAATAAAATATTCGCTAAACGTATGTAAATTTTGGCAATTAAACATTTAGTGAATGAATTGCAAATCAACAGCACTAATAAGTAAGGAGTGGCATTAGGATCAAACCTATAAACATTTTGAAAGAAATATCATTATATTTAAAGCTTTAAGAAATTAGATAAACAGCTTAGGTTTACTTGTTTTTACCAGGGCTGTTTTGCATCCATTTAATGTCCAACACTTTGTGACCTTTCTATGCTTCTGAGTTTGGTATAAAAGTCTTTGTTTGCCTGGGTTAGGTCTTTCTTGATGACAATGCCAATAGATTTCAATTTGCGTCTGGGTTGGATGACTTTTTGCTTGTGTTGGTAAGACGTAAACTTCACTATAATGGGACCTAGAACAGGTCTTTACTGATCAGCGACCAAATTATTTGATTCCTTGACCACGTTTCTAATTCTTCAGCCCAAAATGGAAGAGAACAGCAATCTTTTCATAAAATCACCCATGTTGTGCACCTCCCTTGCATATTGCAAATCACGTCCAGAGTGGAACTCACTGCCACTGAAATCTCTTTAATTACTTCACCAGTTATGCAACACCTCTGCTCCCTGCACATAGTAACGTTTAAAACAAAAGAAGCTACTGCTTATACAATATGTGGCATTGCCAACAAATTTCAATTACACTAAAATATTATGTATACTTCATTGTGATACTCAAATCTTTTATCACCAGCCAATAGGCAACTTTTCTTGTGTTGATAATTGGATCTTGTCTACTCCTTCAGAACTTAAATCATCTAAATTGGTTTTTGTTGCATATGCCATTTACTATTCTTTAAGAGATTCTTCTGATTCATTGTAAACAGCATTAATCCCACTGCTGCCACTAATGTAACATGTTCTGTCTTTCTTAAGTCCAGTATTTGGCTGTGTAAAACACTTTAGTCAAAATAATAAACTTGAATAGTACTCTTGAATAACTGAAAACTGCCAGAACAGAACTAAGAAAGCTGTAAGTCACAATATCTGTGTGAGTTTGCAGGATTTGCTTCATAGTACAAATATGAAGGCTCACTGTTGTTACTGCTATGAAAATACATATAACCCAATTCTAACAAGAGGACTAAAAGTGGTAACATTTTCTATGTGAATAGATTTATCGTGTTAAAAATGATATGCTGAAACATTTTATTTGCATAGCTCAATGTTGATCACATTCGCGTACTTTTTGGTGCAAGGAAATCGCTGCAATATAAGCAGTTTCTCTTAGCTGGAAAGTACCTTCTTGCAACAGTTCAATTCATTCCCAAACTCATTGCCTCAATTCCATTGGCATACAGTTCCAAACTTTCCATGTGGACAGGCTCGAAAAGAACTCCTTGCAAAGAAAGTGTGTACATGTCATGAATTGTTTTATTGACAGCTTACAATGGTCATGCTGAGTGCCTGCGGATCCTCCTAGAAAACACAGATGTACCCGGATCAGTGGACAGTTGTGACGAGCAAGGCAGGACGCCGCTTATGGTTGCTGTTAGCAATGGTCATATAGATGCAACTTTACTCCTACTACACTTTGGAGCTAACATTAATGTTGAAGATATCCACAGGAGAACAGCAATTCATAGAGGCGTAAGTAAACATTGTCTGATCTTACATGATATGAAAAACTTAAAAGCGTTATGGACAGTTAGCCAAAACTTAAGCTTAATTGGATCAAAATTGACCATTTTAAAGCATTTTTATTTTTAGACATTATTATAATTTTTTTGATTCATATTTTTGTGTAAATTTGTTCCATCAGAAATAGAAAACCTATGAATTCCTTTGTTTGCTTACTGTTTCTTAATTCTTCACCAACATTTGAATTTGACCAAGAAATTTTGAAAGTATCATATCCTCAATCAAATTTTTAGTCAGAGAAAGCAATGTGATGACTTTCAGTGATTGAAATTGAGGACAGAAATTTAAAGAATTACATTAAATATTTTGATCTTTCACATCAGCTGTGCCAAAGCCAGGTGCACTATTAAGGACAGTAATACCAACACTTGGAACAACTCCATCTCTTCTCTCACCACCAACACCCCCACTTGGAAGATTTGAAGTATGGTTAACAGCTTCCATGGCAGGATGGGCAAATCTCCCGTCTCTCCTGGAATGGTAATCTTCTCACCGGAAAAAAAGGATAACGCTATCTGCCTCACCGCCTCTTTCAGCAACATCTCGTCCTTGACCAACTACCCCAATGCTTTCAAAGCCAAAAAAGCTCATAACAAAATCCAGAGTGTTACCTTTCCCTCCGAAAATACCGAGACCTACAACACCCCTCTCATTCTATCTAAATTAAAGCAAGCCATCCATGACGCTGGCTGCACCTCACAAGGGCCCAGATATCTAACATCCCGTACCAGTTTCTAAAACATCTTTCCAAGAAGGCTAGCGCTACCCTACTCACCATCCTCGACCACATTTCGTGCTCAACACTCCTTTCTGGAGGACAGAAAGGAGTCACCCTTTCATCACCCCCATCCCAAAACCAGGAAAGGAAAGCACCGACCCCTCCAGCTACCACCCCATCGCCCTCACCTGCTGTCTCTGTAGGTTTATGGAAAGGATCATTAACGAGAGACTAAACTGGTTCCTTGAGACCAACAAAATCTTTTTCCCTCATTAAAGCGATAAATGAAAACGTCGCAATACCCTGGACCAGCTAATCACGCTCAACACCACTATCCAGGAGTCCTTTGCAAAAAAGGAACACCTCATTGCCATGTTTTTCCACATCCAGAAATCTTTTAACACCACTTAAAAATACGGTATTACCTGTAAGATTCACACCATTGGCCTCAAGAGGCCACCTCCCCATCTTTATTCAAAACTTTTTCTTACCTCGTCAGTTCCAAGTTTGTATTGGCACACCCTCTCCAACTCCTACCCCCAAGAAGAGGGCAGCATCCTCTCCCCTACTCTCTTCAACCTGAGCATTAACATCATCTTGGACAACTTTAGCCCTGTCATCAAACGTACCCTCTTCTCTACCCTTCTACTCCTCTAGTTTTTTTGTTGTTGAAATTAGGCTCCAACTTAGCCTCAACCGGCTGCAAGACTGGTGAAACAATAACGGTTTAAATTCTCCAAAGACAAGACAGTCTGAATGCATTTCTGTCATTTAAAAAACCCAAACATTGTGCTCAATGGCAATCGCATCCTTAAAGTTGACCACACTCAGTTCCTAGTTTTAACCCTAGACCCCAAGCTCTCCTACAAGCAACACATCACCAACCTGAAACAGAAATTCAACAGCTCCCTCAACCTTCTCCGCCTCCTCTCCAACACCACTTGGGGTGCGGACCCCCACGCTCTCCTCAAAATCTTCAGGCTAACCATTGGTGCCAAGCTCGACTACGGCAATATTGTCTACTGTGCCGCTCACAACTCTTAACCTCAACCACATCAACATCATCCAAAATGAAGCCAAAATGGTTCCTACAGGACTTCCCCCATCACCAGCTTTCACGTTGAAGTCAACGAACCCCCTTTTGTGGAGGTGTTGAAAGCTTAGCCTTTCCTACGCTTTTAGAGATCTTACCAACACCCAAAACCCTGTATACAACCTCATTAAGTACCCCAATTTCTCCACCCTCTTTGATAGGACTAAAGCCCTATCCTTTCTCTTTAACTTATGCGTCAAACCCGACCTCCACCATCTCAGCATCAATCTAGCCACTCTTGGCACCTTTCTGGCCCATTTTTTCTTCCTCGGCCACCCCACTCTTTTCTATCCACATGGACCTTTCCACTCATCACAAAACTCAAACCCATCCCAACCTCTTCATCAACCTCCACAACCAAATCAAAGACCAACTCTCAAACTACACTCTCCATCTACATGTATACTGATGGCTTCAAGGAAGGCGATAAGACAGCTGCTGCTGCTGTCATCCAAGACATCACCCTCAGGAGCAGGCTTCCCAGCTATTTTGCCGAGGCCAAGGCCATCCTACTCGCCCTGAACTATATTTTAGTACTCCCCGCTCAGCCACTTTGTCATCTTCTCAGACTACAAATCTGTCCTTACTTCTTTACTCAATTTTAAGTGGGATAACCCCATGTCCCACCTTTGTAAACTCCTTCCCCCTTTTCTGCAGGAAAAGTATTGTTTTCTTCTGGATACCCAGCCATGTTGCCATCCCATGCAATGACAGAGCTGATTCTGCCTCTAAGCTTGCCCTCAACCTCCCCCCACTCCCTTTCCCAAAACCCTTTCTGACATCAAACGCTTATTGCTTCCCTTGTTCGTGACCGCTGGCAAACCTCATGGGACTCCCAAATTGATAACAAACTCCACGACATCCAGCCCACCATTCTGACCAAACCCACCATCCACAAAATCCCTGTATTGACAACATCCACATTATCCGCCTTAGAATGGGTCACACCCACCTCACTCACTCCACCTCCCTACTGGCTCCTCCAACCCCCCTGCAACACTTCCCATTGCCTCACAGTCCACCACATCCTCCTTGCCTGCCCCCTGTACAACCTGCCCAGAGCTTTTGAGATATCTTCTCTTTCATACCTCACAAGTTATGCATACATGAAAAATTCTTCAAACTTTGATCAGCTGATGATTTAAAACTACAGGTCCTTTTTGTTGCAAATTAACAACTTATTGTGTTTAGAATTTAAAGCTGTTTGTAATGCATAATCTGTAACTGTCCATATATCTAGTAGTGTAACAATTCTACAACATATACCTAGTAGTATAACAAAGTATAACAAATCTGTAACTTGGTATATAATGTAGAAGCTTAAAGAAGCAAAACTACTGAATAAAGCATATAAAAGCTGTTTTTGTTGACATGTTGTGGACAACATTCACTGTATCTTTTATGTTTCTGCCACTCAAATTGTTTAATCGTTATAAGATCCATTTTATTTTAAAAGTGTCATTGCTCATTTCTTATGCAGGCAGCAAATGGACACGAGGAATGCATAGATGCCCTTCTACAGAACAACACCAAGACCTCAGTTGTAGACATGAATGGACGAACAGCACTTCACATGGCTGCTGCATGTGGCCAAGTTGGGATTTTAGGGGCGCTCTTACAGTCTGGTACTGGAAATTATGTAGATAAGAAAGGTTTTACCCCACTTCATTGGTCTTGTTATAACGGTAAGAAAAGTAACTTTAAAAAAATAGAAAATAATAATAAATACCTGTAAATAGTAATAATAATTCACACTTGTAAGAAGCACAACACACACTTAAGTCTTAATACACTGAGAAAAAGTGGAAAACATTAGCAACAGAACTATGAAATTATGTAAAGATGTGTTTTAACAATGATATAAAAGTAAACTAAAGTATTGTGATGACAAAAGGACGATTTCTATATTAAGAATTTTTCCGAACTGATATTGAAAAATAAAAATTTGTTATTTTACAGACTTTTCTGCTTGTAAATTATTATGATGAAATTTATCAAAGTAAAATAAGTAAATGTAATTTGGTAACAAAATTTTAATTTTCCTTGTTGCTAAAGTCCTGCCATATTCAAAAGAAATGCGTCATGTATTGAATTTCAAAAGGTTGAATGGTTTCTAAGATACGCTGATTGAAAGTCTTAGGTGGCAGTTACATTTTTGATGATTATTAGACTAAAATTGAATTTGGTATGCTTTGCACTTATTCTGGGGATATGTAAAGAGCTTTTTTAATAGCTGTATTAGATGGAGCATTATAGGTTAAGATATGTCCACAGTGCTTTACTTAGCAGCTTGATATATCTGATGAAAGTATGTGTAACCTTGACTCACAACCAGTTCAAAAACTAGATTTTTCCAACTTAAAAGAAAGAATTTGAGACACAATTACACACATACATATATACCTACACACATATATACATACATACACCCATACATACATAGACACATTGTAAAGTGATGACAACTTGTTTCTTTTTTGTATTTCTAAGGTCATGAAAATTGTGTAGAATTACTACTGGAGCAACTTCCCGAGATGTTCAATGAGGGAAATACCTTCACAGCTCTTCATTGTGCAGTGTGAGTATCTTGTTTTCTCGATGTGTACAAATTTGGGCATCTTTCTTTGCGCACATTTCAGGTAGAATGCATTTAGCCAAAGCTAACGCTTAGTGTATCAGTTCTGTAACAGAACTTTCTTTCGTAAAGTTAAAAAGATAATTCACATTTGTTGTAAATTAGTACCATTGTTATGTTGTTAAGAAATGTGTGTTATTATAAGAGGGAGCTTAAGTTTTTTTTTCAAGTATCTTGAAAGAACATGTCATCATCATCATCATGCAGTCAGTCGATTCTCTATGAAGACTGTCCTTCAAGGTCATTCTCAGTATTTTTAGGGGCACATAGCCATCTCCAGGTTGATCTATTGTTTGAAAGATATACCCCAACCTGTGGATCAATGTTTCGGTGCTTCAAGTTCCTCTTCAAAGTGTCCTTGAAATGCACCCATGACCTCCCTCGATTGCGGGTCCCAGATGACAGTTGGGAGAACAGTATCTGATGCTGGCAGTCGATGCGAGTCCATCTTCTGAACATGACCTGCCCAACGTAAATTCTGTTGAATCAGTAGCTGCTCCATGCTTGGGAGTTCTGCTTTCTTCAACATAGACACCTGTACAAGGACAGTAGGGTATATGAATGTATACAAGCAACATTAGTTCAATTACTTTTAAATATTTTCAAAACAATTCAAGTAGCCTGTTTAGAATTATGCATTTTAGAATGGTTGCAATCTTGGGTATCAATTTGTGATGTGTTACATTTCTTATGTAAATTGTTTGTTTTGTAATTGTCGAACATAATTTGTTAAAGCGTTGCAGCAAATTCTAAGCAAAAGTTTTTTGACTCTTTACCATGCCCCCAAACAAATTCTAGCAGGAAAAGAAACATGCACATAAACATGTACATAAACATGCAAGGACCTTGGGCAACTTATCACAATGTATCGTTGGGCGTTGATGTAAATAAGTCCCTTGGTGTTCCGAAAATATCCCTGTATACCGCCGGTACCCCTTTCCTTGCAATTTATTTGGATGTTTCTACAAAAACAAAAAAAGTATAATTACTGACTTTCTTTTGCTCTTGACTTTTGATGAAATTTATTCTTAATGTATCGTTTGAATCAGATACTGAAGCCAAAAAGACAACTGACATACAATTCCCTATAGCCACGCCATAGCTTTGTACATGGAGTTATTACAACGGTTTGATATTATTTTCTTGCACGTGGCAAATATCATGAGGTTGCGGGAATTGCACAACAAACCTTTGGTGATAATAAATTGGATGGTTGAAAAATGTCCCGGGCACAGTACAGCTAGCACAGGTCACTTCTACTAAACGTGAATGGTTACCATGGAAATTAAAGCTGGTAGTATAAGGGATGAGTGCATACACTCAAGAAAATGTAAGGAATAAGGATCTACCTATTTTTTTCTCAAAAGAATTTATACCAAAGCAGGGTTGACAATGGGCTCAACGATACTTTTGACAGGGACCTGAAATTGGTGTACGGGCTTAAGGGGGGATGGGGGGGAAAATGTTCCCAAATATTTGTCATTAGTGTTACTTCCCCACAATCAACAGGACCCTCCCCCCTCACAATGATAAGACTTATCAAATTTTGCCAAAAGAGGGTGTAGCACTATTTGATAGAGGGTGGGTAAAGTTGTGGGTACGAACTTGGTAGTTTCACCCCCCCTCCCCGATTAAAATCACACGCTTTTCATGCATGTGCTAAAGGATGACGATCCGTCAAATGTCAAATGAGTTTGTGTGTGTGTGTTGGGGGGAGGGGGGGGGGGTGCATTTTATTGCTGACTTCTCGATGATTGGGAATAATTTGAGAATTTAATTTTTAATCAGATGATATCATCAAATTTCCCGTTACACGCTCGTAACCTCGAAAATCGACCCAGATCAGTTAACATCACGTGTTGAGTCGCACATTATATCTTATACAAAAAGGCCTACAACGTTTGTTACAAGCATATTTCTTTATTCAGATGTCACTATTAATTCATTTTAATTTCCCACCATATGGTATGGTCAAGTTCACCATCATCCTCTTGTAACTTCTGCAATCAGCACGGACCCATGTTGTCACCCCCTTCCCCCTCTTTCCCATTATCCCATACAAGGTTGTAGGCTTAATGTGGAAAACAGCAACAAGCATTCCTGGGACTTGTAATTCAATACTCCAATGTATAACTTTTTTCTGGGGAGGGGGGTGTTGCATCAATTAAAATTGATAGCTGATTTTTTTTTTTTTTTTTTTTTGAGCAACCTAAACAAATTGTCAGAATTAAACGAATTAATACTATTATTTATCTTATATGTGGCTTTCTTGGGGTAGGATAGACAGTTTGGATATGTTAAACTTGTTAGCAGTGCTGGAACCACAGGATTAACCATAAACCTAGGTAACCTGTAGGTTAGGGGCCCCGACGAAAAAAATAAACGGGGGTTTACATTTACATATGCAAGACGAGAGCAAGAATGTGAGGGGGGAGAGGGGTGGGGTATTATTAGTAGCTATTAGATTTGAAGATAACACATGAATACGTTATACTTAAATACATTATACTTATAATTCTATAAGTAGGGTTTATGGCCCCCCCCCCCCCTTTTTATGCACGGCACTGCATTGTACGGCTTCTAAATTCTACTCTAAGTTTCTAATGCTTCTGTAAAAGGTATTTTTAGTGCTTGGATTTTTCAGTAGTATTCTTTTTATTTTTAGTGGTGTAGACATGGGGCCCGAGGGAAAAGTCTCTCCTTAAGAAAAGATTGTAGGCCTATATTTATTTTGGTCACCCTGTGAGACCAATGCCCCTCCAAACTAATGGTACTGTGTTGCCCTAAAAATCAGAAGCTGACTGCACCCAGCATTTACTCAATTTGTTTCAGGGGTTACACCAACTGACCAGTTATTTATTATTATGTTTTTGGGTGAGATTAAGCCCCAGTCCTCAAATAGCTCAGTAGCTCAAACCTGGTTAGAGATTTGTGTATTTCCTTCAAAAACCTGCCTTTTTTCCAAATCCGCCGCTACCGGATTTTTGGCAATTTTAACAATTGAAGATTTACTTTTTCCTCAATATTTGATTGTTTAGCTTGTTTATATGTTGCAGGATGTTTTGATTGGAGATGCTTGCATTGAGATTGGGATCACTGTTTTTCTCAAGTATCTTACTTGGCTACAATGAAACTTGAACTTCTGAATGGTAAAATTTAGGTAGTAGGACCAATCCAGATGTCATTGAAATATTGAATGATGGCTGAAAGTTTTTAAACATTATCAAATGTTTTGAGATGCAATTATAGTAAAGAGCCTAGGCTACAGCCTGTAGAAGCATGTATAACTTATTATACTTTTATTAGATGGGGAATTTAATCCCCACCCCACCCATCCCCCCCAAAAAGTATTAAGTATGGCTTGGAATTTTAACAGTCCATTTATGATGATAAATGAAGAGGATAGACAGTTCTCTTTTAGGTGCACAGTAATTTTTGCCACAATTTTTAGACATTGCCCGTTGTTTTCATACTTTAATATCTTGATAGGGCTGAGACAATCACGCAAAATCACACTTTTCTTAAAACAGTACCCAGAATCTTTCCTCTGATTAATATCTTCAAATTTTGCCTGAATTTCCAAATTTGGTACATGTTAGGATTAATCCAGAACTTTCACTAATTTTGATTTGATTTCATTACAATATGCCCAATAATTGTTATTTTCAAAAATTTGGGTTGCTAGCCATTAGTAGCCAACTTGACAATCCCCTGCCCCACCCCTTTCCTTTGTTTCTTAAGATTATGAGAATTGTTGTAAGCAATGAAAAATCCGGTTCGGCCGGATTTTATCCGCCGGATTTCAACCTGATCCGCAAAACTGGTTCGGCGGATCAAAAATTTGGATCCGGTACATCCCTACTTACAGCTATCATATGCAATGTAAGTTGCCAACAAGAAAATGTAGTTTTAAAAGAGCATGCATATTGAAAACAAAACAAAAGCATTATGAATTTGACCAAACTGTACTCATCTTGAAATTTACATGTGGAAAACAAAAGACTTGGGGTTATGAATTGAGGGTTAATTACGATGTTTACTGATGACCGTACTCATAAAAATTGCCATTTGTGAACACAAGTCTCAATGATGAGTAGCTCTACAGTATTAGTTTTAGCCTTCATTTGTTGTATGTGGAACTGGTTCAGAAGGATTAGGTAACCACAATATCCCTATCAATATATATTTCTGTGGTTAACACTCTCCTGGCACAGCAAACTAGCTTTACAGAGTTTGATTGATAAATGGATTATTTTCTGCCACAGTAGGGAATGCAGGAATCTACTTAAAATTACCACCCAATCCTGTCAATTGCATTCCCAGGTAATGTAAATGACACATTCCTTCCTGCTAGCACTGTACATCACAAAATTATCATTCAGTTCAAACTGATCAAACTTTGATCAGCGATAACTCAAAAACTTGAAGGGAACTATTTTGAAAATTTAAAACCTGATCTGCTCAGATTTTACCATTCATTAAGCATTTTTGTCCCTTAGACCCGTCACCCTCAATTTTCTCAAAATCAGGGGTAATCCACGCCATTCAACCCAAGAGACTTCACAATTCATTGACTAGCATCCAGCTATTGTTACACCATACACAACACAGGGGTAATCTATACCCTCTTAACTGACAGCATCTTGATAGTCTACACAGTTCACTTGTTAGCAACCAGCTATTATTCATCTGAGGCTTCAGCTAAATAACTGCTGTTCAGTGATGTGAATCAGATTAGTCCTTGGCTGAGCCTAAATATAAATAAATATTATATGTTTGAGAGGACTTTGTGCAAAACCAATGAATGATTGATGAACCATTCTTCATAAGGATGGTTATTTCCTCATGCATTTAAAGAAATATTTGGTACACAAATCAGGTTGATATCATATTCCGTTCAGGAGATATTGATTTTTAAAGATTTCTTAATTGCATTTTAAAGTTTTTGTACAGTATGATGAATTTGTGTTTGATGATGTCAGAGACAATTCCATTGCAATTGTTTATGTATTTCTTTAAACATTAATTGCTTGTTTATGTATGATTAGAAACAATTTTCCAAAAGTTATTGAAGTAGGATATATTTGGCATATATATAAATGCCTAACTTTCATCAATTTATTTTGCTAGCAGGTTTAATATTAAAAAAAGATAATAGATTTTCATGAAATACATCAACTTTGTGGGAGAATGTGTAGCTGTGATGTCATACTGAGCCTTTTCCTATTCGTTTAGTGGCATTTTTTGTGAACCTTAAAATTTGATTATCTCCTGGTAGGAATAACATCAACATGATTTTTGTACTAAATTGTTTCTAAAATCTCTTTCTTATGAAAGGTTATGAAAAAACATGGGAATATTCCTTTAAACAATACAAAATAGAAATTTTTTCCTGTCCATGGACCTATGATATTTGTCTTGAATGAACTTAATTTTAATATGTGGTTTTCTGAACTTGGTTGTTGTTGGTGACAGATTTGCTGTACATTCAGGGTGCTGTTTGTTCATAAGTGTTCTTTTCTTTGCTGCAAGTGATCAAATTTCATTTTCTTTTGCTCCTGCAGACTAAATGATAATGAAGCCTGTGCAGAAATGTTAATAGAAACCTTAGGTGATACAGTTGTAAACTCTCAGGATAACCAAGGAAGGTATGGGTGTGTTGTTTTCAATATATATTTTTTCTTCAATATATGTAACTTCATTCCATCACAATGATATGTACAATGATTAATATATGTTTTTCAGATATTCTTTATATCACTGCAGTGCTGTTTTTTTGTGACTTTGCATGAATTTGATTGCTTACCCCTAGAAACTCTTAAATCCTCTCTACCCTTATTGTTTGCTAAAAGTGGGATCTAATGCAAACTTGTATTTCAAATGTATTTACAATCAAAATATTTTAAAATGAAATTATGAAATCATTTAGGAAACTTTTATCACATCCCTACATCTATTTATCTATTTATTAATTTATTTATTTATTTATTTATTGATTTATTATTTATTTATTTATATTGATTGATTTTTTTATTTGTGTCAGAAATAAACCTTTCCAAATAACAGTGAATTAGGGTTTGTTTTCATTCAAGAACCCCCTTAGCCTATCTTACCAACATTGTTGGCAACATTATGAACCTTTTTATTGACCGTAGTAGAATTTCTGCTTCATGTGATATAATACACTTATTATGCTAATGTCTTGTACTGTATCTCGAACGTATGAAACCTTGATGTTGACAAGGAAACTTAGTGGTTGAGACTTGTGTATGTGGGTTTGATTCCTGGCACTGTGTTGAGTCAAGGCCCCTTGGCTTCCGTCTACTCGGGTATAAGTGGGTACCACACCAGGGTTGTTTGGGAGCAAACTCTAGCAAGGCCCCTTGGCTTCCGTCCACTCGGGTATAAGTAGGTACCACACCAGGGTTATTTGGGAGTAAACTCTAGCAAGGCCCCTTGGCTTCCATGTACTCAGGTATAAGTGGGTACCACACCAGGGTTGTTTGGGAGTAAACTCTAGCAAGGCCCCTTGGCATCCGCCTACTGGGGTATTATAAGTGAGTACCACACCAGGGTTGTTTGGGAGTAAACTGGGGGCCCCTTGGCTTCCGTTATAAGTGAGTACCACACCAGGGTTGTTTGGGAGTAAACTCTAGCAAGGCCCCTTGGCTTCTGTCTACTCTGGTATAAGTGGGTACCACACCAGGTTATTTAGGAGTAAACTTTAGCAAGGCCCCTTGGCATTTGTCTACTTGGGTATAAGGGGGTACCACACCAGGGTTTGGGAGTAAACTCTAGCAAGGCCCCTTGGCATCTGTCTACTCAGGTGTAAGTGGGTACCATACTAGGGTTATTTGGAAGTAAACCTGTGACAAACTTGTGAATTTCCCAAAACCCTTTCTGACATCAAACCGCTTATCGCATTCCTTGTTCGTTACTGCTGGCAAACCTCATGGGACTCCCAAATTGATAACAAACTCCATGTCGTCCAGCCCACCATTCCGATCAAATCCACTATCCACAACCTCTCTCGTGTCGACAACATTCATATTACCCGTCTTAGAATAGGTCACACCCACCTCACTCACTCCCACCTCCTTGTTGGCTCCCCCAACCCCTCTGCAACAATTGCCATTGCACCCTCACAGTCCATCACGTTCTCCTTGCTTGCCCCTGTACAACCTTCTAAGCGCTTCCCTCGCTCCCCACAACTCAATTGCCGAGTTCTTTCAGAAAAACCCTCTGGATAACATTATCTCCTTCCTTCATCATGCTTCCCTCTACAACCATATTTAGTCCTCTCCCACCCCCTCTCTCTACTTTTTTTTTTTTCACCCATGCACCTCCTCTCTCGATCCCAGCTTTCTGACTTTTAGTTCTTGTATTTCTCTCAATTTCCCCTGTTTTCTTTCCTTCTTACCTCTAGAATGATCTAACCCTCAGGCACAATTTGACCCTCATTGTTGTGGTGTCGTTAAGCCCTCATCAAACAAACAAGACTTGTGTCCCATACATTGAGAGTCATGAACTCTCAACCGCTTGTACCACATTAACTGGGAATAACCACCGACCTTGTGGGCCATTGGGCTCGGGAATAAATTTAGCTTATCTTTTAGATGTTGACCGCTATCCTTCATCTTATCTTTCAGGACGCCCCTTCATGCAAGCGCTTTGAACGACCAGGTAGAATGTCTTCAGCTGCTTCTCAAACATGGAGGTCTTCCAAATATTATAGATAAAACTGGCAAGACATGCTTAATGGTGGCTGCGGAGAATGGTGCGGCGGGAACAGTAGGTAAGATTATGCAAATGGGTATTTTTGTGACTATGTGGAGTTGGGTGCGAGATCATTTTGAAACAGGAGGTTATGAGATAGATCAAACTAAAACTATTTGGAACAGTTTTGGATTTATTTGATTTTTGAGTTATGACAGATCTGTCACAAAGATTATTTATATACAGGATGCAAAATTCATGACACAGTATTGAAGATATTCCCAAGATATTTCAGTATATCATTTAATGTTGTACAAATTCCACCTTTGATGACTCCTATTACATCTTCCTGATCAAAGTGTTGGTTTGAGGTGATATCAAGGTGTAATAATTCTTACTCAGCTGCATTCCTTGTGACAAAAGAGTAGAAAATATATTGATATACAGAAATTGATAGCTATTAAATGATCACAACCAATTTATTGATTTTCTGGATTAATTAGCTCTGAAAAACAAAAGTAGCTGTAAGATGGACAATTTGTAAGAGATTTTAAGGAATTAGTTTCATGACCTTCAACAGATAATCAGACAATGTAGATATGGGTGCCTTTATATGTCACTACTTATTTATTTAGTGAGCATGCAGTATCGTAAGTTACACCAGCTAATAAATACTTTTCATTTTTCCATGAGTTGCTTGTGAAGTAATTTAGACAGCCTCTCAATAGTTGCTTAGTAACTTTTTTTAATGTTTGGAAAATTATTTTTAAGTAGATAACCAATTCCCAAGGTATTGTTCACATGTATTTAAATTGTATTTTTAGTGTCATGAATGCTCCTGATTATAAAATCTTCCAGCTCACTTTAAATTTGTGCTTTGATCAAAGTTGCTTTTTGCATTTTAGAATAAATTTTGTGCATGAAACAAAGGAGATCTTTTCCATTTAATCTCAATTTAAAGGGAGGACAACCTGAAGTCCCCTTATCTTTGATATTTTGAAAACTATTTCCATTTTTAGAAACGATTGGTGCATTGTACTTCTTGTGACTGGTAGTCACCAAATAATCTAAATTCTGCGGTTTGTTTTCAAGATTATAATTGGCCGGAATATTGTTTTTCTACATCCTGATTTATTTTGCCACCTATAACCACAATCTTGAGTTGCCTTTTTGCATGAAATGTTGTACTCCATAAATCCTTCCCTACATAGAGAGTCATTGTAAACTTTTCAAAGTTGGTCATCCTTTGAAAACTTTACTTCAGGACTACAATCTTCAAGTAACTTTCAACTGTTAGAATCTGGACACTTATTCCAACTTTTATAGGGTAGTAATTCCTACAGGTGTGATTATATGAATATCATAAGGCAATGACCATCCGAACAAAATATGACTTAAAAAGTACTATTTAGCCCTTATATAAGAAAGTTACTGCTGCAGTTGTTAGCTGAAAGCTTTGTATAGTGCATTATTTCTCATCGTAAGCTGTAAATTTCATGTTGTTATCTCAAGTCCTTTGAATCTTTCTAGAAATCTGAAAATTAAAAAAACAAAAAAATTAAAAACCCTATGTAAGCACCTCTTGATTTAAGGATAAAGATGTAAAAGTGCTGTTACATTATGGAGATAAATATGTCATGTACATTTTGTGGTCTTTTATTTTATTTTTTACTATATTAGTTATTTTTCTTGTTACCTGCATACCATGATGAAGGACTGCGAGATGATTATTTGAAGACATGCGTTACGTTTTGACACAACGTGTTGTAGATAATTATATTGTTTTGTGAAAATTGATTCCTGAAGTCTTCACTTCTTGACAGTATTTATTTGTTTGCTCATTGTATCTGCTGCCTCAGCTATGAAATGCATTGAAGATTTCTTCAAACTTCTGAAAATCCTTGCTGACTAACCAGTGGTGATAGATGAAAAGATATAAAGTCTTGACAGCTAGTTTTGAGATGCTGATATTATAGAATCCTCAATCATTTCCAGTCAAAACAATTACTAGCAGATTTATCCCTACATTGCCCTTATCCCATATGTGTCATTACAGTGTTACTCATATTTTTTCAATGGAAATTGAAATTATGTGTTTTTGAGAGAATTTTGTTTCCTGCCACTGACATGGACTCAATTAATGCTTTAGTCATACAGGAAGGATTTTGAACTTACAATACATCCTTTGTGGTATCAGTTGTACTCAAATATTGTTATCTACTGGAATTAGTCGCTCAACTTTGTCAATGCAAAGTTCTTGTCCCAAGATTTTGAAACAATTTCTTTATAGTAAAGTATAAAGAAATACATTACATTCCATTGCTGTGGTGGATAAATAAAGTCATGTTTGACAAGATTCCGATACAGAATTGAACAAAATGACAGCCTCCATTGCGTTGACTTGAACAAAATGACAGCCTCCATGCGTTGACTTGAACAAAATGACAGCCTCCATGCGTTGACTTGAACAAAATGACAGCCTCCATGCGTTGACTTGAACAAAATGACAGCCTCCATGCGTTGAATTGAACAAAATGACAGCCTCTATGCGTTGAATTGAACAAAATGACAGCCTGCATGCGTTGACTTCAAACATGAAAAATTTGAAATAGGAATACAATGTTGACTTGCTGTTTTTGGTCATTAGTTTAGATTTTTTTTACTCTATCATATGAAATAATGATTGTATCAGACTTTATGTCTCCTGTAAGTATTTCTATCCACTTGAAAAGATAATAACTGAAACCTGATCTTCATTCTTCCAAGTATTTCAGTTATGTTTTGTATGATTATATTATTTTAATTTTAGGTATCTACAGGTGTGTAAATCATGTCAGAGTGATGTTTTGTTTAATTTTAGGGTTGGGGGGAGGAGGTAAGTGCTATATAAATTATGTGAAAAGTTATTTTTGTAGTTTTTTGTTTGTTTGTTTAAAAAGAGTACAATATTTACAGAAGCCAAGAATAGTGCTCGTAATTAGATTGAGGAATATGAGTTGCTCTTGTTTGTTGAATAATGCTTTTTATTTAATTTTGTTTATTCCCCCCCTCCCCTCCCGTCCGATATCAGAACTCCTCTGCACCTCTCTCACAGAGATGGATATGTTTGGTGGTAAGGAAACTTTTGATTTGGTCCTGATAATCCAACCATCCTACGCTCTTCCTTTCATTTGTCAGAACTTTTGTCCCCTTTTTGCCTACTTTGAGAAATCAATTTTGCTCTGCTCTGTTTTTCTTTCCTTACACCTTGCACATTAATGAAGAATATTAAAGTTGTGGCTCCAAATGTTTTGCTCGTTAATGTTTTGTTAATGTTGCTACATTTATGTGTGATCTAGCAGATTTGACTTTCATGTGTTTTTTGTTGTTGGATGTTATTGAAGTGACTTTATAAATGTAATGGCTTTATGTGTGTTTGTCAAATTATGGCTGTTTGAAGTGTAAAGTGTTTTCCCCTTTTTGAAGCTTGCTTTTGTAACATGGTACAACTATTTCAGGAAAGTATAAATATATTTGTAGTGATTATTTCAGTTAATATATGTCCTGAAAAATTGAGAATTTAGAGATGATACAGCTAGGTGTGTATTATTGCCAAAGTCATGTCTTCGATCATTTCATCTTTGGTGCTCATATAAATGGTGTAAATTTATTATGCGAAGAACATCTGCAATGAAAATTTGCTTCAGTCGTTTTTTGAGAGTGAAAATAAAATCATCAAGTCCATCATAATTATTGTGCTGTCATGCCCAGTTCAGATTGCCATTCTAAGTGTTGGTGGATGTCATCGCAGGATGAATAAACGTGCTAATTAGAAATACTGCACAAAATGCACATTAGTGTTAAATATTTCCACGCCATGCTTCCAGAGCACCTGGTCACCAGCTGTAGTATGTTATTGCTCCTACTTGCCAAAACCTACCTCTATTTATTACAAAGATTTTATCATTTTAGACACTTTCAAACCAATTGAGCTAAATGTGATTACCTCAATACTTCGACCAATCAACCGCTGGGGGAATTTTCCCTTTGTTACCCAGCTGTAGTTGCTAGAAGAAAAATTTCAAACAGCATTGCATGTGTGTATAACGCACATATGATTAGCATACTGTGCAGAAATTATGCAGACAGTCAAGAATCCCCCAGTTTTTGATTGGTCAATAAATTCCCCAGTATTCGATTGGTCCATTATGGAAACATGAATTTTGTTCATGTGACATTTAAATAAGTTTTCCTAAATTGCGATATAAAAACGTCTGTAGATTTCCGAGATTTGTTTGAAACATCGCTGACATCAGACAAGATGGGAATTGTTTTATCCATGGATAGCTTCAGACCACTATTTGATAGTATCTCAGAAGTCAAATCTGACATCAGGTTTACGTCATTCTTAAATGCAACAATAAAGTTTAGCTTTCTAGAATGCATAAAGTGATTAGTTCAGTGATCAAGCATGTTTATCTTATATGAAAGAGGACTTCAAATAAAACAAAATGGTAAAGAAAGCATTCAAAAATCTTTTCTGTTAAGGAGATATTTAAGTTTAACCCTTTCTCTACCACGCAGCAATATTATCACCGTTTTGAGGACCTTATCTTTGGTCCGCCTCCTGAGGCATTTTCAAAAAGGTGCTGGTAGAGTAAGGGTTATAGTTTGGTATCATTTGTGTACAAACGACTGAATAGGCTCAGATTCCTCAAAGTCTTTATGTATTCTATCATATTTTTTCCTGTGATTTTGTGTCTTTAAACCCATGGGATATGTCAGGAAAGTAGTAAAACTGAATCTAGGAAGGATATTTATAATAATCCACCTGAAGATAGTTTGAGGGAAAATAATTTAAATAGTGAAAGAATTAAATCAACTTTTTTAAAATACAACAAGACTTTGAGGAATCTTGAGGCTGTGACATCATAACTAGTCTGATTTCAGTCCTTTCTACAGAAATGATATGAAAATTTAAACTTGAATATCTCCTTAACGGAATAAGATTTTGCAATGCCTTTTTCACCATTTTGTTTCTTTTGAAGTCCTTTTTCATTTAAGATGGACATGCTTCACCACTTAACTAATCCTTTAAAGCTAGCTGCAAGTACCCTTTTTTTTTTTTTTTTTTTTTTTTTTTAAAGGTTTATGTGTAGTTGTTCAATCATAGAACTGGTATTTGCTTGATTGCTATTAAATTTTTGAAAAATCATTTAATTTTGAGTAAGAACAGTTTTCAAAATTTGTAAAATGTGCTTACAGATTATGGCTTATCATAGTTTCAAGGCATTTTTATTTTAATGCAGGATTTGTGACTGTTTAAGGCATGTCTAAGATAGTTATGTAATTTTTTTATTTTTCTTTTCAAATGTCTAGAACATTTTTCCCATCAAACTGTTGATTTGGAAGATGACCAAGTTTATCATATTCTTAGTCATAATCATTCTTTGCTCCTTCAGTTTGTTATGATAGGAGTTTAAAAATAATGGATTTTACAATGAAAATGGAGAGTTGTTCAACTAATGACCCAAATCTTTTTGATTGGATAGCCTGAAATATAAAAAAGCTGTCAAAATCTAGACTACAACCAACGTGGTGGAATTCTTTTACAGTTATCATTATTTTCAATAGATTTGAGAACAACTTAGCTAATGTTGCCTTTCCGTATTGCCTTTCCGTATTACTGTCATTAGTCCTTCAAAAAACCTCTTTGCAGAGGTTTTCAAAGAATATCTCAATCATCAAGCACGCATGTGGTTTGAGTGATGATGAGTTGATGTGAGTGACATTGTTTCTGTTGCTTATGTCTCTTCTGCATATCCAAATGTATTTCTTAAAAATAGACACTTTTCAAATGTAGAGTTTGTATTAAATTTGTTACATAAGTTAACCACATAGACATTTGAATTTTCATATTTTATTCAAATATATCATTTATTATTATTATTTTGATTGGGTAGAGAATCCATACTGTGTTAGCCATATCTCTCATTGTTACAAAAAAAGTTCACTACAACCATTATTTGTTCAATTTCAAGAGTATTAGATTTTTTTTTCTTACTTTTTGATTACTTTTATTATTTTCAACTGTTTCACCAGAAAAATATTTGTATTATTGTAATGTATTGAAAAATAGTATTATTTATTGGAAGAGAGGCAGGTAGCTCAGTCGGCTGAGCATACGATTGAGATTCTGGAGGTTCCAGCTCCGAGTCCAACATCGACCAGCGATTTTTCCACACATATGCAGAATGATATACGCTGACCCCAAGAGAAGAGGTTTGTCTTCTGCATCACACCTTCTCCCCCACCCGACCTTTGTAAAAAGTGGCCAATGGTTGGGTGGCGCTCACAGTCCTTCACTGCCCTTCGGAGGGGACATAAAGCTGTCGGTCCCGATGGTAGGAGTTTCACTCCCTGCCTGATTCTCTGAACACTTCTTGAAAAGAGCAGGGTGTTAATCCAGTGTTCATCCACTTTCCATCCTGGCAAATTCATCGGGTACACACTGAAAACAAGTCATTGTGACTTAAGTGTGTTTTTTCTGGTATAAAGTGAAAGTGAGAAGTAGAGTATGCACTTTTCAGTTCTAGATAGCAGAAAGAAAGGCCTTTTAATTTAAGATACACTTGTATCAAGGTTTAGATTGTTTTTCCCATATACAGTAGCTGATTAAAGGATTTTTCACTATGTACAAAAGTGGTATTGTTGCAGACATTAGAATAGTTTGGGATTTTTCAATGTTCGTTGTATGTGCTGAAAAGTGTGCTCAGGTAACATCCTGTTCAACCTATTCTTACTTATATAATGGATACCACCACCTATTCTGACTTCAAATCGGTACTCACTTCTATACATAAATCTAAAGTGGGAAAACCCCATAATCCATCCCATCCGCCACTCCAAAACAAAAACATTCTTTAAGATTCTCAGCCATGTGGGCATCTCAGGCTGATACTGCCACTAAACAAGACCTCTGCTAATCCCATCCCCCTTCCCCAGAACATACTCCAAAATAGGGCTGTGCGTTTTCTTTTAATAGCCTAAACATTTAAACAGACCGAATTTCTGTTCGTTTAAATCGATCCCCTTCCCCCAACCCCATTAAAAAAAAAAAAATCGACCACAAAGTGTTCAGATTTTTTTTTTTTTTTTTCTGCACGGAACTGGTTCTAGCCCTGCAATAACCACTGTATAATTATCAGGATGGAATTAGATGGAAGTTTATGTCAACCCTCAAGGACTTAAGTTTTGTTGATATCGCTCTACTTTCATCTACATCTCAATACATGCAAACCAAAGTGACCAGGCTCAATCAGTATGCCGCACAAACTGGGCTAAGAATTAATAAGGATAAGACAGAGCTCATGAAAGTTAACAGCAAATGTGTAAACAAAGTTTATATTGATAACCAACAACTAAATGAAGTAAACAAGTTCAGATACCTTGGTGCAACAGTAAGCTTACAAGGTGGTGGCGAAGAAGATATCCAAAACAGATTTCCTAAAGCAAAAGTAGCATTTATAGAATTAAATAAGATATGGAACTCAGGCACATTCTCAATATATTCAAACTTATGACTGTTTAACTCTCTTGTTAAGTCTGTACTCTTGTATACTGCGAGACATGAGAAGTTAATGTAGCAGATGATAAAAAGCTGCATACACTTATGTTCAAATGTTACAGGAGAATTTTGAAGATCAGATGGCCATATGTAATGTCTAATGATCAAATACTGAGAATCACTAAACATGACAAAATCAGCACTGAAGTAAAAAGAAGGTGGAGGTGGATTGGTCATGTGATGCGCATGAGCACTATTAAGCACTGTTAAACAGCTATGACGTGGAAACCAGAAGGGAGAAGAAAAGTTTGTCATCCTACAAAGACCTGGAGAAGACTGTCGAGAAGGAGAGGAATGTGATGGGATGGAGCTCATGGACAGAAGCCAGACAAGTTGCAAATAACAGAGTCCAGTGGAGAGAGTGCACTGCAGCCTTGTGGGCCAGGACGGCCTGAAGAGACTAGGTGAGGTGAGGTAAGCATCGCGATGGCCGCCCAAAATTGTGATGGCCAGCCCAAAATAAGCAAGGAATGTCACAAAACTTGTAGGGGCCTTATAATAAGTCTCCAAATTACCTGTAAGACTTAAAAAATAATGATACATGGTTGAAATACGATTTAAATAGATGTATATAAAAAAGTAAATTTGCGATAACTTGCAAGCTTGATTGTGCAATTTATCATCAGGTAATCTTTGCATTTGTGTTGAAAATAACAATCAAAGCTTTTTTGTCTGTGAATTTCTGGGTCAGTTTTACAGCTTGTAAAACAGGTGTTAACGTAATGCAGATTTATGATAAACAATATTGTTAATCGGGCTAATTTTGGAGTCCCAAAATTAAACCCCTCATCACAACATTGTACATATTATAGGGACCGAAACTACCAAATTCCAAGCAGACTCCACAAAATACAATCAATTAATCTACGTCATCACAAAGTGCGGTATCCACCATTAAATGACACTCAGGGTGCAGCACATAAAAACAACCCACCATCAACTACCCAGCCCTTGTCCTACCAACTCCCAGCCCCACCTACTCTACTCTCAGCCCCACCTACTCCCAGCTCCACCTACCCCCACCCCGCCCACTCCCACCCCTGCCCACTCACTCCCGCCTGCTCCCATCCCCGCCTGCTCCCACCCCCGCCTGCTCCCATCCCCGCCTGCTCCCACCCCGCCTGCTCCCACCCCGCCTGCTCCCACCCCGCCTCCTCCCACTCCCGCCTGCTCCCACTCCCGCCTGCTCCCACTCCCTCCTGCTCCCACCCCTCCTGCTCCCACTCCCGCCTGCTCCCACTCCCGCACTGCTCCCACTCCCGCACTTGCTCCCACTCCCGCCTACTTGACTCCCACTCCCGCTTACTTGACTCCCACTCCCGCCTACTTGACTCCCACTCCCGCCTACTTGACTCCCACTCCCGCCTACTTGACTCCCACTCCCGCCTACTTGACTCCCACCCCGCCTACTTGACTCCCACTCCCGCCACTTGACTCCCGGCCACTCCCGCCCACTTGACTCCAGGCCACTCGCGCCTCTCCCGCCACTCCCGCCCCACTTGACTCCCGGCCACTCCCGCCCCTGACTCCAGGCCACTCGCGCCTACTTGACTCCCGCCACTCCCGCCCACTTGACCCCGGCCACTCCCGCCCACTTGACTCCCGCCACTCCCGCCTACTTGACTCCCGCCACTCCTGCCTACTTAACTCCCGCCTACTTGACTTCTGCCTACTTGACTCCCAGCCACTTCCGCCTACTTGACTCCCAGCCACTCCCGCCCACTTGACTCCCAGCCACTCCGCCTACTTGACAGCTTCCGCCTACTTGACAGCTCCAGCCTACTTGACAGCTCCTGCCTACTTGACAGCTCCTGCCTACTTGGCAGCTCCCGCCTACTTGGCAGCTTCCGCCTACTTGGCAGCTTCCGCCCACTTGGCAGCTCCCGCCCACTTGACAGCTCCCGCCCACTTGACAGCTCCCGCCTACTTCACAGCTCCCGCCCACTTGACAGCTCCCGCCCTGACAGCTCCAGCCCACTTGACAGCGCCCCCCGCCACTTGACAGCGCCGCCCGCTTGACAGCTCCCGCCCGCTTGATAGCTCCCGCCCACTTGACAGCTCCCGCCCTTGACAGCTCCCGCCCACTTGACAGCTCCCGCCCACTTGACAGCTCCCGCCCACTTGACAGCTCCCGCCCACTTGACAGCTCCCCGCCCGCTTGACAGCTCCGCCCACTTGACAGCTCCCCCCACTTGACAGCTCCCGCCCACTTGACAGCTCCCGCCCACTTGACAGCTCCCCCCTTGACAGCTCCCGCCCACTTGACAGCTCCCGCCCACTTGACAGCTCCCGGCCCACTTGACAGCTCCCGGCCCACTTGACAGCTCCCGGCCCACTTGACAGCTCCCGGCCCACTTGACAGCTCCCGCCTACTTGACAGCTGCCGCCTACTTAACAGCTCCCGCACCACTTTGCAATAACTGCAATGAACAACTTGTTGTCAAACTTTCTGGACTGCCCACTCTTCACTCCTTTTGGAACGTTTTTGTTTTCTCTCCAACTATATCTTTTTCAATCCTCTTATCAACAACTAACCCATCAACATTTCAACTCGTTCCTCTCCCCTCCCACACCCCACCCCCAAAATAAATAATCTGAAATACAGCTAACTCTTGCACCATTATTATTTTCCTATATATCTGTTACCGTAGAATTACGTTACTTTGATTTAAGTTAACCTCCTGTTACTATTGGCCATGTTTAAAAACCATCAAACAAAACCAACACACCATTATTGATGATTACAGAGCTCAAATTTGTGGTATAGCTAGCAAGTAATTTTGATCAAATATAGTTTAATAACACCTGAAGGGAATCAATGAACAAACAAAACAAAAAATAACTAAAACAAAATGTACTAAAACAATAGGAACCAACCCCTGATTGTGGATATCTGTCATTTCCTGTCATTATAGTTCTTTTCCTGTCATCATAGCTCTTTTCCTGTCATTATAGTTCTTTTCCTGTCATTGCTCTTTTCCTGTCAGTATAGCTCTTTTCCTGTCATAGCTCTTTTCCTGTCATAGCTCTTTTCCTGTCATAGCTCTTTTCCTGTCATAGCTCTTTTCCTGTCATAGCTCTTTTCCTGTCATAGTTCTTCGTGGCATTATAGCTCTTTTCATGGCATTATAACTCTTTTGGCATTATAGCTCTTTTCATGGCATTATAGCTCTTTTCATGGCATTATAGCTCTTTTCATGGCATTATAGCTCTTTTCATGGCCAAATCAAATAAATTATAGTCAAGATAACCAAAAAATAGTTTCTCACATAGGCAGGATTTAGGGGAACATTTCCCCACATTTTCCGAATTTACATCTTTTGTTTGGTGAATTTTTGTATCTTAGCAAGATATTTCCCCCACCCTTGACTTTGCCCCATTCACCCCACCATCTTTTACCCACTTCGGTTGTCAATTCCCGTCCATGTTTTTCTTCTATATTAGTTTGTTTGCCACGATCAGCCACCTTTGCTATGCTTGATAAATTGAACTCTTGTTAATTTATTCTGTAGTGAAAAGAACAAATAAAACAACCTAACTACATTTGTTTAATGTCAGTTGCCATTTCACGCTCTTGTGAAACTGAAAGAGACTCGACCATGTCTGAACAAAAGATTTATTTTAACTGCTGCATTGTGTTCACACCATCTTGTCTACTCATCTTGAATTGTTAACTAGATGTTCATAAAGTGAAAAGTGCATTGGTTCATGAGTGCTATCTTACCAGCAAATGTCACTAATGACAGTCCCTGACTGTAGATAAGGACAAACTTATTTGTTGCAGTACTGTATTTCAACACATGAAAACATGTCAGCCGTTGGGTAGTATTTATTGACATTAATTAGATACAGCTTTTAATCAATTTTGTCACTCTTGCCTGGCTGTTGTCATTTTTTTAAACTTTTTTTATGTTTTAATCTCTGATTAATTGTCCGTGTGCTTGTCATCAAGATATTTCAATAACTAATAATTAGTTTTCATTTAATTTGCTGTGTGGTTTTGTTACTGTTTCAGGAAGAAGTGATTAAAATTTGGGACTTATTGGAACAAGGGAAGGGCAGAAATTGAGGGGTGGAGATGTTTTTAGGATGAGATCTGTGAAGACTTATATAGTTAAAATTTGCAATGGATTCCAATGGAATGTCCTAAACAAATGAATTCATGCCCTGAAAAGAATTCAAAACAAATCAATTTTCTGGACTCTTAAGGAAAACAGATCAAGTGATTTCTGTTATTAAAGAGAATCAAAACAATTGCCTTTTGCATGAAAGGAAAATGATGGAATGTGAATCTTGGCTGAATAGAGCTAAAACAATGAATGCTTATCCTGAATAAAACTGAAAACAATGATTAGAGGGTAGATCCTAAAATGTTTAGAATGTAAATGGAAATACAGATCAACAGTGAGAAAGATTGTTTGGGGATATAACTAGGTGGGCTTAGGATTTCTGAGGTAGATTGTATTCCGGTGGGGAATGGACAGGGGGCGGAGGTTTGCCCTCTAAAGAGTGCTATAATTCTAGTCTGTACTATGTGGAGATTAGATATTCTCAGACTTCTGCTGTTGATAAACCTTGGTAGCTTATAAACTGTTTGCATTTAACATAACATAACAACAAGATGACGGGCTAAGAAGGGTGAATTACCCCATAAAAGCCCAAACTAACACCACCACCACCACCAAAAAAAAAAATCAAAGATGCCCAGAGTTAGTAAAGAACTTATCACTGTTGACTTTGAAATTGTGATGAACAGAATTGGAGCTAACTACCCACTAGGCAAACCCATTTCACTCATTAACAATTCTTTGCGAAAAGCTAAAATGCTAAATATCTATCCGTGAGAACTCTTTGGTCAACTTCAAACTGTTACCACATGTCACATGAGGGTTAGCTGAAACATGCAAGAAATTACAGGAAGCCAAAACATCACTACCAGATTTTTAAAAACCTGAATCATATCGCCACATACTCTTCTCATCATAAGTGTGGTCAAACCAAGAATTTGCAACCTAGATTCATAAGAGAGATTCCTTACTTCAGGAATAAAACTAGTGGCTCTTTGCTGATCCTGCTCCAAAATAAACTTATCCTTCTCATAAAGTATAGAATAGAGCAGTGAACACTTATAGGTACATGTTTGAGAATAAAAGTAAGAGTTGTATTTTGTTACTCTCTTTTTTGTTTATTTGAAAAGATAAAGACAGATTTAACAAGCACAAAAACAATTCAGAAATTGTCTTTTATGTTGTATCTTTAATATTATATCTTATAAGTTTTAAATCAAGCTGTTTATTGACTGCACACTGATGCCTCTCGATCAAGCTGTGTATGTTCTCAGGCTATTTGTACAGTGTGTCACTTAAAAAACATTTCAAGTGAAATTTAAAGATGCATATGTAATTCTAATGGTGTATATAAACATATGGATCTGCATAGTTTGGTCAACTGCAACACTATCAGCAGCAGTTCCTTTTTCATCCCTCCAAATATAGAGTACAAAAACAGACCCTAGCTTTGCTGTTTCAAGGGGCGGCCTGCCCCGCCCCTGATTTAAACTCTTAAATGAAATACCTTACATGGATACAGAACACAGAATGATAGCTTAGTAAGCAATTGTCCTGTTTAGCTAATGACTGGTCCTTATCAGTCAAGATAGTTTTGTTCATGATTATAGCTAAAATCCCAGAGCTTCTTCACCATGGGATTGAGCCTTAGGGGGGCCCCTGGACTCCACGCCGAATAGACGCTGCACTTCACGCATGCATTAATGTGCCCCTCAACAAGTCTAGCACCCGGCCCTTTTTTAAATCAAGTATTTATGATAAATACCTTAATTAATATATTTTTAATCTGTAATGGAACAAGAAATCTGGAAGTTTTTTCCTGAAAAAAGACAAATTAACATTAATATGTGTAGTCTTAAGATGTGTTTTACTGGATAAAAGTCACTCATTATCATACCTGAGCTCATTCACAATTAAGGGTTTATTGAAATTTAGTAAAGAAATAACAATTTCATTAAAAGGGAGATTTAAGAGTAGATTAATCCTCTCATGATTTTCTTTTCATCTTAAAAATTTGTAACACCTGTCTGCTCCAGGATTTTATATTGCTTTAAATGTGATGTTTGTAACGTCATTAATGTTATGTTGGATAGATTGAGGAAAGTTCGGATTCCTTTTGTCTCCAAGGTTACTTTCAGTTTAGATTGTGGTTATAACCTCATGTTTGGTTGTTATGAACATTCAGATGTGAAACCACTCATACTATGACCTACATCCCGTCAGATCAGACACAGCACCAGGAAAAGGCTATCCCTTGTCTAGGAAATAATTCAAAGATTATCGTCATCAAGCTTGAACAAACAAGCCATGAAGAGAAATGTAGCTTTCACGAGCTCTGTGTTGAATCAGGTAGTGATACTTCCTTCACTGAAGCCTGTCTCTTGCTGCATGCCAGACACTGTTTGAACAGTACCTGCATAGATATAATCTGGGAGTTAAAATAGACCTGATTAACATAGAGTTGTTAGTATGGCAACTTTCTAGGTGGAATATATAGATATGTGTGGGAAACAATCTGCATATGGGAAGTGGAATATCATTAAGCATATTTCAGCATGTGGGATTGAGAAGTGGAATATCTTTCAGCATATTTCAGCATTGTAATAAGTTATGTTTTTTTTATTGTGATTGCCTTCCTTATCATCAGTACCTTCTGTTGGTTTACAGCAGTATGTGCCAGCTTCATAGGATGTTTCCTGCATGGTTCTTGTTAATGGATTTTTGCTCAAAAGAATAGCATTTTTGATGGTAACATTATTATCAATGAAATAAGATTGTGTTGTGTTGAGTTCAAATTGTTCAATTTTGTTCTGGAAAATTTGATGTTTTGGAATTGAATTATGGCATAAGTTTCGATACACTGTACATTGGTGGTACTAATGGATTAGCGGTGTGTGCTTGAGTGGCCAACATTCTATTCTGACTGAACTTCACTTTACTGAAGCTTTTTGGGATAATTTTTGAGATTTTGGATGATTGTCTTTGTGGTAAGCTCATCTTTATACCTGCCAGGGCAGCCACAATATCTTTTCATGAGGTTTTCAGGATTTAATCTTAATACCAATTTTTTTTTTTAGAAAGATATCATTTTGTTTTCACTCGATATTTTACATTTCCTTGTTTTCAATAACATATTCTTTATGTTTATTGTATGCTCATATGGATTGAGGGATATTGTTTTGTTGACATCAGTGTCAGACCCCTAGCTTTGCTGTTTTACAGGGGCGGCCAGACCCCTAGCTTTGCTGTTTTACAGGGGCGGCCAGCCCGCCCCTCCATGGGCCCGACCTGCCCCCCTGGGGTCCGCCCTGCCCCTCATGAAAAAAAAAATAGTAATTTTTGTATATATTTTTTTTTGACTTAATCTTAATTAACCTCATAAATGAATACAGAGCACAGAATGATAGCATAGCGAACAATTTTCCTGTTTGTAAAGGGGACCCTGGACTCCATACCCATAAGACGCAGCGCTTTGCGCCACATTAATGCGCCCCTTAACAAGTCTAGTACCCTGCTCCTATTTAAATCAAACTAGGGGTCTGATTGTGATTAAGCTAATGGTGAAGATAAGATGGTTATTTTCAACATTTATATCATAGGTAGGATAGGAATTGAGATTTTAAAAATTATGATTCAGGGTAATTTCCAACATCTTATTTGTGGTAGATTTTGGATGGATTTCCATGTGGCCGTACTATTGAAATGTGAAGCATGAATATGTTTTATCTCTGAACAGGAGTGAGGTTAGGTTTTTGTTCAGGAGAATAATGATAATTAAAACTGACAGGAACAGTTTTTCTTTAAAGAATGCAAAGTATTGTAATTTTTGTGGTTAGGCCTTTTTTTGATAAAAGGATTTTTTTAAGGTTTTTTTATTTTTATTACAAACATTGGTTTTTACAAGGACAAGGTATAATTTTAGGTCATGTAAATTTGGCACTGCATGATTATTCGGCAACAGAAACTTTTGTTATTGCTTAAGGTATATTAGTTTTTCAAACAATAATCACAGATACGTTACTGCACATTTTTAATTTTCAAAAAATAAAGGTATGACACAGCTTACTGTTTAGAGTTGTGAGTCTGGAGTATCAATTCCTATTTAGACTTGTATATAAACTCATAGACGCTGTAAAATTCAATTTATCCTGAAAATTAAAAAAAAAGCTTGATATTTCCCACTTTTTATAATTGCGTCATGCCACAGGGTGCTTTGTAGTATATTAATTATCCATTGACGTAGGTAAGTCGTGGGTCTCTCCTTTCTTTGTGACTCAATGGGTATGACAAAAAAAGGCGGTTCATTTATAAAGATTGCTTTCATATGTTTCCGCATTACTGGGTGAGGTAGTAACCTTGAGCTTTTTTGTCGTAAAATGTCTGATTCAACTCAAAGATGTTTTGTGGCTTGTAGTAAAATGTGAAAATCTAAACACAGGAAAGTAAGTGCATCCTTGAAAGCTAATGTAATTTGAAATGACTTACTACTAGCCACATTACCGGCATAGATGTCCCTTAACAAGCCCATTGTCTATGTTAGCTTCCAATAGTCATGCATGCTGTTCCTCTGACCGTTCTAGTTATTATCATGTTTTATTCAGTGTTGTATATGATATAAAAAGAAGCTCTGAAATATTTGTGTACCTAAAAGCCATATTTGACAAGAACATAATGCACTTATTAATTGTGTGACTCACCCCTACACTTTCCCCTCCCCCCCCCCCACCCCACCTACCCCAGACAAGGTGAGTCATTGCACCAAGGAGGGTGATCAAAATATGTACATTGATGCAACCATCAGTCACCTAGGTTACTGACATTTCTTATGCAATTGACTTACCCAAAATCAATCACCTCTGTACAATGGGTCTGAAGTAAATTGACTCACTCTAGAGTCACTGTGGTGACTGACAATTTGGTACAATGATGCACATGTGAGTAACTGATTCATGTGTCAATGACTCTCCTTTGACTGACTGGCCGGGGGGGGGTAGTATGGGTGAGTCATACAAGTGACAAATGCATAAGTGGGTGGTACTTCATTGACCTTTTATCAAGCACCATAATTGATTGACCTTTTTCAAGCACCATAATTGATTGACCTTTTTTCAAGCACCGTAACTGATTGACCTTTTTTCAAGCACCATAATTGATTGACCTTTTTTCAAGCACCATAATTGATTGACCTTTATACTTCAGGTTGTAATTATATTTGACATATGAAAAGCACAAGATCATCCAATTACCTGTAGGTTTCTATTACTGAGGTATTAGATTAGATAATGAACTCCGACACTTTGTGTTGATAAAACACAGTGGGCCTGCTGTTGTGAAGTATATCTTGTTTGTATCCTGTCAGAACTTGTCTACTTTTTCATTGGTTTATTTTCAAGCCTTCTAGGTATATATGTTCAGTGTGCAATGTTCTAAGTGCTGTGTTATATATTGGAATATGGACATGTAGCAATTTTTATATTGTTTGAAGAAAAAAATATATCTGAGCAGATATATTTTTTGGATTTTGGAAAATACCCTTTTACTTTTTGAGTTGTGGCTGTTAAAATTTGTATTTTTAATTCTTTCGAAATTTATGGTGTATGACTGGGCAGGCTGCTAAAAATCTTTGATGTTATTCTGTAATATTCTGTCCTAAATCTTAGTGACTGAAAAGGATGGTAAAGTATATTCCTGCTAGAATTTATTGAAGACATGGCAAAAACTCAAAAATTGTTGGTGACAATTTGTTGCACCACTATAAAGAATTATGACAGACATTTAAGAAACAAAGGATTTAATAAAGAAAATACCAGTCTCCCTGTAATATATAACAAAATTATGTAACCAAATTTGTATAAAATTTGCAAATTGATGCCTGAGATTTAAAAATGGTGTAAAATGGTCACTGTTTCACTGATTTGGATGAAAGTTTTGGCTATGTTTTGATGGTTTCAAATAAATTTTTAAGAAATTTAGCTAATGTTGCCTCTACACGTCCTTTAAAGGAAGATTTGATGAATGTTATGTATATCACAACAAACATTATTTTTTCATTTGATTCCTGTTGAAGAATGAACATTGATTACAAATAAATTGAAGCTGAAAGTTTCGCAAAATAAGGAGCTTTAGAATGAAAAGTGAGGGCGTATTTTTTTTAGGGGTTTTCCCCCCTAAAGTACCCCCAAAAGAGAAAAAACAGGTTATCAACAAAGAAGATTAAGCCTTATCATTTTCTGGTGAAGTTTGATTTTCATTTGCAGACAGTTAACTCCCCCTCATCCCCTCCCCTAAAAAAAAAAAATTTATTGTTGTGGCTAATATATGTGTTAAGTTTGCAAAAACAAGCACTCTAACTTTTCAGTGTAGGGCTTTAAGGCAATTTTAGAATAGATTACTAAGACTAACTAATATTATTTTTTGTGTAAGCCTTATTCAGTAAAATTTTCTGGGTTTGCTTTTATCTATACTTGTCAAAAAGTATCAAAATATTGAATAATTTTAATCTTGAGTTAACTTACTGCAATTAAAAATTTAAATAATAATTCTTGATACTCTGTTAAAACATAAAACATACCTGCAGTTTGTCCATCAATTTGAAGACCTTTTAAATGGTTAAATTTCCATATTTGATACTTTATTGAAAAGGTCCTGAAAATAAGTATTCTGAAATTATATTGAAGATTGGTAGATGAATGGCTAGGGAACAATGTTAATTAACATATTCTGGAAGACTTTTTGCAATTAAAACCTAATTTGTAAGAACAACTTTTTTTACAGGCATAACATTGAAAGTGTTAGTTCAGAAACAAGTCCCAAGTTTGTAAAAAGGGACTTCAAAACTCTCAAATGGTTTTAATATCAGTTTCAATAATTTATTTGAATTTTTTACTATTCAATTTTTTTTGCTTAAATTTTCTTTAGGTGGTACATTATAAATACCCTGACTAGATTCAGTTTTACTACTTTTGTGACATATCCCTTGGTTTCTAAGCCTCAAAATCACAGGATAAAATATGATAGAATACATAGTGATTTTGAGGAATCTGAGGGTATGACATCACAACTAGTCTGATTTCAGTTGTTTCTACACAAATGATATCAAACTAAAAACTTAGATATCTCCTTAACGGAATAAGATTGTTGAATGTTTTCTTCACCATTTTGTTTGGTTTAAAGTCCTCTTTCATATAAGATGGGACTTGCTTCACCGCTGATCTAATCCTTGAAATGAATTGATTTTGGTTCACTATTAAATGTTCAGTAGTACAGCAGATGCTCGTTCTGCATGCTCCTATTCCTTTAAAAATTTGTTACGCTTCATCTCTTAAAAACAGGAAGTTTAAACCTATGCAATGATATGGAATACAGACATTAGTAGCATTTGCATTCAAATAGGTTGATATGCTTTGCATAGAAAGAGCGGAAGCTTGATTCCTTATAAACTGGCTTGACCTAGTGTTTCCTTGATTTGGTGGAAATGTCAGACAATTTACAGCCTAGAACTTAGTGCTATGTCTGCATAGTATGTGAAGCAAGCTGTTTCCATACCATTACCAATTATTTTATAGTTTTCCAGTTGGTCCTGGACATAAAGCAAAATAATATTTTTACCTCTAGTGTTGCATCTGAGCTATTTTACAAAAGGAGACAAAGTCGGACATAATCTTTTTTTGTGTAACCAAGTTTCACAACTGAGAAAGCAATCAAATGTATTTTTTATAATTTCTAAACATTATATCCACCACTATGGGAACAGACGATGATGTCATCAACATGTAGGATGTTGAAAAGTGATGTATTTCTTTAAAATTTATCTCCAGTTTTCTAGCTTATATATGGCATTACCAAGTCAAGCTATTGTTTTAAAACTACATTTTCAAACAATTTTTATTCTTTAAAGAAGTCCATTGTTGTGTTTGGTACATAAAGTCATGTTTGACAAAAGAAATTTTTTTTACATGGAATTAGCAAATTGGCAGCTTCCAAGTGTCAACTCTAAATGTGAATATCTTGAGATAAGAATAATCTTTCGACTTGCTGTTTTTGGCAGTTGGTTTATTGTTTAATTCTCTATCACATGAATGATGGATTATGTCAGACTTTTTCTCCTTAAAAGCTAAAAAATGAGGGTATGATGTTGTGAGTCTTCACAACTAATCATTTGTTCATGGTATTAATTAGAACGCAAGTGAGGTTCATCTCATGCACAAGAGTAGCTCTCTAAGGTTAATAGCTACTTCAGCTTTTATGATAAAATCCTAGTATAGCAGCACAACTCTTGCAAAATGTGTTTCTTGTAATACAACTTTATTCTGTTACATTTTAAGATTTTTTGATGATCTTATTAATTTGGTTTCAATAATTGTAACTGAAAATTTTTGTTTAATTTTTTTGTTCAAATGAAATATTAGTCCAAATAAGATAATCAATGAAAAATATTGATAAGAATCGCATAGTAGACTCACTATACAATCTCTCTGTTGCAACTTACTACTATGATGTTTGATTTTCTTGTTTCTCTTTTTTTGCAGAATTAATGATTGGAAATACTCAAGTGGATGTTACAATGGCAGACAATGATCTCAACACAGCTTTACACTATGCCTGTATACAAGTAAGCTCCCAATAGTTTTGCTTGACACTTCATCAATGGTCGTATATTTTGTCGTTAATGAATTCTGAGACTTCTCTATGACATGAAAGACCTTGCTTTTAAATACTGTATTTCCTAGTTACATGTTTTCAAATATAAACAAAATGCTTTGCATCTCTTAATACATTAGTTGGACTTGCTTCCCTATTGAAGGTTTAAAGGAGATGTAAAGTCTGATGCAACTCTTATTGCCTATGATAGAGGATTAAAATCTAAACCAGCTACCAAAAACAGCAAGTCAAAATCTTAATCTTATCTCAATTTATTTATGCTTAAAGGATTAGTTCAGTGGTCAAGCATATTTATCTTATATGAAAGAGGACTTCAAAAGAAAGAAGATGGTGCAGTAAGAACTTACAAATCTTATTTTGTTAAGGAGATATTTAAATTTAAAAATTTGTATCATTTGTGTAGAAACGACTGAAATTGACTAATTGTGCTGTCATAGATAGCCTCAGATTCTTTATGTATTCTATCATATTTTGTCTTGCAATTTTGTGGCTTAAAAACCATGGGATATGTCAGAAAAGTAGTAAAACTTAATCTAGTAGGGTATTTATAATATACCACCTGAAGAAAGTTTGAGGAAAATTAATTTAAATAGTGAAATCATTAAATAAACTTTCTTTAAAGTACATAAAGACTGAGGAATCTGAGGCTGTGACATCACAACTAGTCTGATTTCAGTCGTTTCTACAGAAATGATACCAAACATTAAACTTGAATATCTCCTGAACGGAATAAGATTTTACAAAGCTTTCTTCCCCATTTTGTTTCTTTTGAAGTCCTCTTTCATATAAGATGGACTTGCTTGACCACTGAACTAATCCTTTAAAGTCAACACATGCCATTTTGTTCAATCCTGTGTTGAAATCTTGTGCATGGTGACACTATTTCCCAACAGGGACATAAGGAGTATAATGTTTTTCTTTATAACTTTGATAAGAGTTTTTATTCCAAAATGATGTGACACAAATATTTGACAGCATGTATTGATAATTTCATGTGTACACAAAAATGTCCTTGACCCTTTACAAAAAGAAAACAATTTTTCAAAAGCTAGAAAAACTTAAGATAGATTATAAGAAATATATTACATCATTCCCACATCCTGTTGGGTTGATGACATCAATTTTTGCATGTTTTAAAATAAAAATGGTGGCTCTCATAGTAAGTAGCATTAAAAATTTAATAATCAAAAAATATGTTAGATTGCTTCTGGTGGTATGAAACTTGGTCAGAAGATTAGTTATTTTTAATTCTATTGTATGAAATAAGGATTATGTCAGACTTTGTCTCCTCTAAGATATAGTGACAGCTTATCAAGCATTTTTTTGTGCAAGTAACAAATTTGTAAACTACAATCCACACTCATGTATGTGGTCAGGTTTTCAGCATGCTGACCCTCCACTGAGAAATGACCTTGCCTGTCATAACAGAAACAGTCCTTAATTTGAGGACAACATGATGACATATCCTGTGCATTGTATGAGGCAGTGTTCTAATCCGGATCATGATCCACTCACTGATGTAACATTGCTCGATGATGGTAGAGAAAATAATGTTATGTGTTCTCAGTTTAAGTGTGAGCCCGTGATCAAACCTACTCCATGCGATTTGATCATGAGGCATGTGACACGTGGTAACAGTTTGAAGTTGACCAAAGAGTTCTCACGGATAGATATTCAGCATTTTAGCTTTTCACAAAGAGTTGTTAATGTGTGGAATGGTTTGCCTGAGTGGGTAGTTAGCTCCAATTCTGTTCACAATTTTTCAAGGTCAACATTGATAAGTTCTTTACTAACTCTGGGCTTTTTTTTTTTAATCTTTTGTGGTGGTGGTTGTGTTAGTTTGGGATTTTTATGGGGTGACTAACCTTCTTAGCCCATAATCTTGTTATGTTATGTTATGAGTGAACATGTAGTAGAAAACTGAGTCATTAAAAAAACCTGTGATAAAAACAACAGAGCAGGCTAAATCTTTGAGTAAAATGAACAAATTATAAGAGAATATTGTGTAACTAACGTGATTGCAGGTCAGTGCTCTGCATTTACACATGTTTTCTCAAGATCAGATCACCTGCTCATTCTAGGATCAAGATCAAGATCTGATTGCATTCTCACTGTAAAAAATCAGTGGATCTGATCACCTGCAGTGGATCTGATGGCGAGCTCATATTTAAGTGAGAACACACTCAAATTGATTTTCTGTGACTGGCTTGTTTTGCTGATGCACTTTTGCCAAAGGTGGGATTTGGGGGAGCACTTTTTTCCAAGTTGATATCTTTTGTAAACTAATTTTTTTTTGGTATCTTAGCGTAATTTCCTCCCCCACTTTTAGAAATCACCCCCCCCCCCCATCCCCCCATTCCCCACTTTGGTAGACAAATCCTGCCCTATAGGTTTTGCCATATGTAAAATAATCGAGAGCATGTTTTGATAATCTTGACATTGATTTTGTGCAGCTGTTTGATTTGTCCACTTATTTTTCTTACAGAAGCAAGAGGGGTGTGCCTTGAAAATTCTAGAGAAAATAGAAGATGTCTCAGTACTAAATGCACCAAATAAAGATGGCATGACGTAAGTTTGGTATTTTTTTCAACATTTTTCACAAAAACAGCTTACCAAGTTGTTTTTCAGACATTTGAAAAGAAACTTAATCCCTTTGAAAGTCTCAGTTAATAATCCCTTTGTATGTCTCAATTACACTTGTATCTGATGTGTAGTTATTAGGTTACATGCACTTTCTCTAGACAAACTAAAAAGAATTCATGCACCGCCTTTAAAACTGAAAAAACTTGTAACTAAAGAATACAAGACTAAATATTTTATACCTTTGTACTTTAGCTGTGGCATAAAACGAGTCATGTAACAATGCAAGTATATCAGGTGGTATAACAGGGTAAAACCTTCCAGATAAAGGGAGTATTATATTGTGCAACATGATTGACTATTTTGTTGTATAAGATGATCATCAAACATTCAAATGAGGTAAAAACAGCATATGGCAAGAGTTTTCTGCATAATATATTGAGCAAGTTGGGGAAAAGGGAACATCCAAATTGATATAAATATGAGACTTCAATATAAAACTGCACAAGTACAAGATAGTTACTCTTGTTGCTCAGGTGGATTCAAGACCTTGAAACAAGATGGTTACAGTTCAAAGGGTATACAAAGAAAGAATATACTTCAACATTTTAAAGTTGCTTCAACATTACAGTCTAAAGGATATACTTCAACATTACAGTCTAAAGGTATTCAACACCAGTCTAAAGGGTGTGCAACAAGTTTAAAGGGTGTACTTCAACATTACAGTCTAAAGGGTGTACTTCAACATGGCAGTCTAAAGGGTGTACTTCAACATTACAGTCTAAATAAACATTACAGTCTAAAGGGTGTACTTCAACATCAGTCAGTCTAAAGGGTGTACTTCAACATTACAGTTCAAAGGGTATACTTCAACATTACAGTCTAAAGGGTGTACTTCAACATTACAGTCTAAAGGGTATACTTCAACATTACAGTCTAAAGAGTGTACTTCAACATTACAGTCTAAAGGGTGTACTTCAACATTACAGTCTAAAGGGTGTACTTCAACATTACAGTCTAAAGGGTGTACTTCAACATTACAGTCTAAAGGGTGTACTTCAACATTACAGTCTAAAGGGTGTACTTCAACATTACAGTCTAAAGGGTGTACTTCAACATTACAGTCTAAAGGGTGTACTTCAACATTACAGTCTAAAGGGTGTACTTCAACATTACAGTCTACGGAAGACGTTTTCAAAAATGGTACCGCACTAAAATTACTAAACAAAAAATCACTGAGTGAACACTAAAATCAAACATTTGAACTATAAGAAAAATATTGACATTGAATTGAATGATTCTCGTGTTCCTTTGGTGAAATTTTGCTGTAATTTTCAGTGCAATACCATTTTTCTCTATGACTGGAATGTTGTTGTACACCCTTTAGGCTTATGTTTGAGAGGTCTGTAGACATCCAGTGATTGACAAGTGGTGTATTGTACTATAGAACTTGCCACTCTACTCGAGTATCATGATGTTGTTATCTCTGCCAACGAAATTGGACAGAGGTTATGTTTTTGTCTCTGTTTGTTTGTTAGTTTGTCATCAAGATATCTCAATAACTGATGATTGGGTTTTGATTCAATTTGGTGTGTGGTTTTGTTACTTCTTAAGGAAGAAGTGATTACAATTTGAGACTTACTGGAACAAGGGGAGAGTAGAAATGGAGGGGTGGGGATATTTTAGGACAAGATTTATCAAGACTTAATTAAAACTTTCCAATGGAATGTGCTGAACAGTGAGCTCTTTTCAATAAAGCACAGCAATACAATAAATTTTCTGGACTCAAAAGAAAATCAGGTGAAGTGGCTTCTGGTATCAATGAAATTAAAACAATTGGTTTCTGGCATGAATGAAAATGATGGGATGTAAATCTACCCTGTATAGAGCTCAAACAATGAATGCTTAGCCTGAATTACACTGAAAACAATGATCACAAGTGATGATCCTCAAGTGTTTAGAATGTAAATGGCAATACAGATCAACAGTGAGAAAAAGATTGTTTGTGGTTATAACTTGGTGCGTTGATGGTTTCTGAGGTAGATGAACAGGGCGGAGATGTATTCTGGTTAAGATATACTCACAGTAAATGAACAGGGTGGAGATAAGGTCATAGGTTTAATCTGCAGAGTGACTTAAAAATTATTCTAGTTCTCTCTTTTTCACTTCCAGGGCTCTGCATATAGCAGCTCGTAACGGTCTAGTATCTGTGGTACAGGAATTAATCACCAAAGGGGCCAGCCTGCTTGCTGTTGATGTGAAAGGTAAGGTGTCCATATTGTACATGAATGAGCCAATGAGTGCACAGTATGCTCATTTACTGGATTATTTCTTCATAGTGATTGATTGTTTAGAGTACTGGTGTGCATTTACATTGGCTGAAGATGGGTCCATGTACTGTAATGATAACCACAATTAAGTTTATGAAATCTTACCAATTACTAGCAGGTTCTCTTCCCTCTTCGAAGAATCTCTGGCAAACATTAAACAGAAAATGAAACTTTACTTTTTATTATTTTTATTCCCAGAGCTTCCCTTGCTCCCCACAACTTGATAGTCAGCTCTTCCAAAAAAACCTCCGGATAAAATGATCTCCTCCTTCCTCATGCTTCCCTCTACAACCATATTAAGTCCTCTCCCATCCCTCTCTCTCTAACTTTGTTTTTTGACCCATGACCTCCTTTCTTGATCCCAGCTTTCTGGCATTTAGTTCTTGTATTTCTCTCAACCTCCCCCTGTTTTCTTTTCTTGCTACCTCTAGAATGATCTAACCTCTCAGGCACAATTTGACCATCGCTGTCATGGTGCCGTTAAGCCCCATCAAACAAACAAACAATTACTTTTTATTAATATTTGAAAATTGACGCATTTTGTGTATTGAGTGGTTTGTCAGTAAAATCTCAACTAGAGGTCACTTGTTTTCAGCAGTTTGCTTAGATAGTGTGCTATGATATCATGTTGATGGAATATTGTGCAATGCTAGGATATTTCAATGTTTTGTGCACTTGTAATTGTGGCTTTGACTTCCTTAATATTGAATACTATCTTCATCTCTTCAGGTTACACACCAGCCCTCAGCTGTGCTGTAGATGAAAAAGTTGCTGATTGTCTTGCCATTATTCTTGCTCACATGATCCCATTCTCTCCCGAGAATTCCACCCCAAACTCAAGGATTACTCTGGCACTGTCAGGAGAGCTCGGTAGATCACGGGCATCAACGAGCTTGGACATGACAGATGGCAGCAGAAGCAGAGCAGATAGCGCAGCAGACACGTCAGACTCTGAGACATATTGACGATGTCCACATGTGTTATGTTCTATCTCAATGCAATGTGGTTTGCACAGGTAGTGATACTACAGGAGAAGTCGACATCGGTCGTTAGCCAAAGGCAGTGGAATTAATGAAGCTTGGTGTGAGAAAAGATGGTGCTCTGTAATCAAGACGTGAAGAAATTAACAACTTGAGATGCACATAGATTACCCATCAAACTTATTTATTGGCCGTCTTATCAACATTTTCTTCTAAATGCCTCATTATGCAAATGTTTTATGCAAATATAAAGTATAACAGAGGTAGTTTACATTACAAGCTGATGATGATACTATATTTTTCTATAATTACTATCATCAGTCTAACACAGCATATCTTTCTTAACATATTTCCTTGCAAGACAAGCATTAAAATAGAATTGATCAATAAATCCACCCTTAAAAGCAAAAAATGATTTAGGAGTATTGACCAGGTATTTTGTATTTCTTTTGCAAGAGTATGAAATTGCATTGTAATGAGAGGTAATTACAGACAGTTAGTATTCACAGATAGCTTTCATTTATAAGTATTAAAAATTGAACGGACATTCACATTTACTTTTTGATTTTAGAACAGAAAAGCATTTATTTTTTCTTTGGTCATTTATAATTTGTATACTTTTGACCCTTCATTGGATTCAATGACACATCTTTAACAAAAACAAAAATGGCATTTTTTAGATAATCCTACATCTTTCTAAAACTTTATTCAAAAATATTTGCATTTTATAATTGAATGAATACGAAGGTAAGGGATCTCTGTGGTGTTGTGTAATGACTGGTTTTTCAGTACAATCTCAACTAGGAGTCATTTGTTTGCACTGATGTGTTATATATTCTATTATGCATTGATACATTAGGTATAGTATAGACATATCTGTAATACATGGGCCAAAATATTGCGAGAGAAAAAATAAATCTTTGAAAATTGAATTGCACATTGACTTTGGTCCATAATGAGGGTTTTTTTTTTCTTTCTGAAGTAGGTTTTGTTAAATTATTATGAATGATTTAATTTTCAGGTAACACTTGCTTAATTGCAATAAGAATCATTTAACCCACCTATGAAATACATGCAAGTTTATAGAAATGTATTTTTGCTGTATGAGGGCATTTGTGAAATGGGTAGTCAGTTTTTGCAAAGGAAAATGTGATAATAACAACAGCTATGTAGGAGTTCACACAAATGTAACTTCACAGAAGGGTGACATCAAATTTTTCTTCTTCAAATTCATGAATTTTGGTCCTTAATGGATTCTTTCTGAAAAGAATTGAAATAAGAGATCCATACCATTTACATAGATGTACTGCAGTCCACATCCACAGTGCTATCCGTAATAAGTTTTGATTGACATTCCTTAATGTGTCCTAAAAGAGACATGTAAGATTGATACAAACATGTCTCTTCTTGAAATGGCAGTTTCTTCAGTAGGAACCTTAAGCATCTGTCAAATGTATGAATTAGACCAAATACAAAAAACAGGTATCACTGAATGAAAAAAAGAAAGTGTGGGAAAGCAGATATTTCTGTTGATGCATTCAATGCAATTTGTATTTTTATTTTTTTTCTAGCTCTTCCTTGCTTTTCAGGAAATACATACCTTTTGCTTTCAAGATGTGGAATGAAATTATTCTATTCGCTTCTCATTACTCAGTGGTTAAGGAGTCATGCTCATATGTGAAAGGTACCAGGTTCGACTCATGTCACAAGTGCATCATTTGTGTCCTTGAACAAGACACTTTACTTTCTATGCTTACCTATAAATGAGTACCAGCACTGCTAAGAGAGTTCCAACTGCAATGGACTGGCGTCCAGGTGGAGTCGTGCGCTCTCATCCAATTATGCCATGGACACTGGGGATAAGCACCAAGTTGGGCCTTCAAGGCTCAAGGATTTTATTTTAACTTCTTAGTGGGTTCTTGTGGTTTGAAACTGGCCTTGAAATCTGTCTTGTTTTTATATTGGATTATGAATATTCTGCTTGTCTTTATTCTGTAGTTATAGAATGTTTTGTTAGATTTTCACTGACTTTCATAACACAGTTCATTTGTCCAAAATACCAGGCAATTAGCATGAAATATTTGCAAAATGACCAGTTTGATGGGCAGTGCAGACATGGAATGACATAAGCCAGAAGAAGTTTGCAGAGGTGCAGTGGCTCAATGATTAAGGAGTCCTGTTCGAATTCAAAGGGTACCGGGTTCGATTCCTGTCATGCCCACTGCATTGTGTCCTTGAGCAGACACTTTACTTGCTTCAGTCCAACTCACCTGTAAAATGAGTACCAGCACTGCTGGGAAGTTAACCTGCGATGGACTGGTGTCCTGAAATTAACCTGCGATGGACTGGTGTCCTGTCCAGGGGGAGACATGCCCCCTCATCCACATACATGGGGGATAAGCACCGCCTGATGGGCCTTCATGGCTTGAGTATGGATTTAGTTTATTTGAACTTCTTTGTTAGTTTGTGTGGTTGGAACCTGCACTTGAAATCTGTCCTGTTATATAGGATTATGATTTTTCTGCTTGCCTGCATTTTGTAGTTGAATACTGTTTTGATTGATTTTTGTAACACACTTCATTTGTCCAAAATACCAGGCAAACAGCATGGAATATTGGCAGAATGACCAGTTTCCTTGATAGTCTTGGGATATTCAGGTTTAGATTAGGCATGCTTGGTAAATGAATGAAACAGGCAGTGCAGAATGACATAAACCAGGACAAGTTTGCAGCAAATGAGTTACAATGTTGGTGGTACAGTAGTATGTCATGCTTTCCTTCTTAAACGTGGTGATTGTTGGCAAAAAAAATTAAAATGGGAAGTCAGAAATGCTAACATTGCATACTAGCCAATTTAATAAAGTTCAGCCAATAGTAGCTAGCTGATGACATGGTCATAATCATTGCTTGTTGATATTCAAATGGATAGATAGATTTGGGCATGAATTATATTTTGATATTAATTCGCTGAAGAAAATAGAAAGGCGAATGTATATGACTGTAAGATATATATTTATTTTTTATTTTGGTCACTCATTTCACAACAATTTTTCTCATATTCGGATTATTTATTTTTCCCTGAAAGTTATGGTTTAATAGCTGTTTTTAATTTGATTGTAAAATCAGATTGTAGATTTACTGACCAAATTTTGTCTTTGTTCAGTTGTAGTTCAGTACCTCCATATGTAGTGCAAGGCTTACATTCCTTCAAGATATACATTTCTTTCATCAAAGTGTATAGTGCAGTCACTCGTTTCATGTTTAGAATTTTACTTCATTGTCCATCAGTGTTTGTTGTCATTAAGATTTGAATATTTCATTTTGATATATGAAAGGTCAAATTTCTCTTCAGACACCTCATTTGAGATTTATATTTCAGATTTACCGATAACTGACGTTTTGACCACTGCACTGTAGTGATTTCGGTTTGCAAATGATGTTCAAACCTGACAATAAGCTTCACTCTGCAAATGCTTATTCTGAAGAAGTTGTAAAATATGTGTCATTATTTGGCTTCTCTTAAGGGTGCCCAATATCATCTTCCAAAAAAGTGGAAGGACAGGAGGAAATGACGATGTAGAATCTCTGATATCTGTAGGTAAAAGAGTTGTAGGCCCTTTTAAAAGCTAAATTGGTAATTTCTGGAAAACTAATTTAAATAATGTCACATGGCCAAAATGCACGTGTCCATAATGGACCAATTATATACTGGGGGATTGTTTTCATTCAAATACTGTTAATTTCCTGTCTGTTTGCATAATTCATGCATGGTGTGGGACCAAACGTATCAAATATATGCTTTAAACGCTTATCATATGAACGTGCGTTATCCATGAATAATTGGTTGGATAACAAAGGGAAAATTTCCTGGCAGTTGAGTGGTCCAAGTACTGAAGACATCACGGTTGGCTAAACTCAGTTTGAAAAGTTATAAACAATTTAAAAGAAATTTTGTGGGAAATGTGTTCTATTAAGTAAACCATTAATTAAACTTCATTCTTAGCTATTTATCTATGCAAGGAAGTAAATAATCAAGATAATTGTCTTCAGAAGAATTTATAATCTGGTATTTATATAGAATATATTGGACTTCCTGATATTATAGAACAAATTTGGTAAACAAAAGATGTCATGTTGAGGTTATGCGTGTCACAGTGGCTGTTTAATCTCAATTGAAGAGGCGATTGAAATAAGCCTGTATTTATACTAATCAGAACATTTTAAGCTTGGGAGTTTTGTTTCCTGCACTTTGAATACTGAAATCACTACAGTTTTGTCGGTTCAGATGGTCTGGTTTTGAAACTGTATAAAAGACTGTGATACCAGTGTTACAGATCATAGTCCATCCATTCCGTAACAAGTCAAGTTAAATTCTCTTAGTAGTTAAATTAACTTGTCCTTTTATTCAACCTTTTGACATTCACAAGCATCACATGTGCAGCTAAATGAGTCATACAAACCAGTTATGATATGTGAAGGTGTAAAGCTAAATGTTTCATTTCACTAACTAGAACAAATGCTGTAATGAGATTTGCTTGTTCGACAAGTATTTAATAAGCCAGGTTGTCAGCCTCATTGTGTCAGTTCTCATATTCATAACAAAATACTATATTATTTTTGTAGTATGCTGTAAACACATGAAGAGACAGTATTCTCCGACGGGGCTGTGAAAATAGAACAGTGAGTGGCAGGCATTCCAAGCACTAGGCAAGGTTTGTCTGTTGATCAACAGGTACAGTAGCTCTCCATTTTAGAGGTAGCATGATGATAAATACGAAAACCTGAAATGTAAATGCTGAAATTTGCCAAGACCAAGCCAATGGCTCGCCATTTTGATTCTTCACCAGAAATTAAAGCTAGTGACTGAATAATGATTGAAGCTTGTGCTACATCACACTTATTTTCTATGAGAATGTTTAATTATAGTTGGAGCTAAACAGATATGAGTAATGATTACTTGCAACAGGAGATATACCTGGAAGAAGTATATTTATGTACTTGGAAGAAGTATATCTATGTACTTGGAAGAAGTGTATCTATATACTTGGAAGAAGTATATCTATATACTTGGAAGAAGTATATCTATATACTTGGAAGAAGTATATCTATACACTTGAAAGAAGTATATCTATACACTTGGAAGAAGTGTATCTATATACTTGGGAAAAGTATATCTATATACTTGGGAAAAGTATATCTATATACTTGGAAGAAATATATCTATATACTTGGAAGAATTATATCTGTATACTTGGAACGGAGGAAAACTCAAATTAATTGATAGCTAAGCCAATGTAGAGCACAATTATATATTTTTTTTTTTATATGCAAATAATGCATTATGATACACAGGGTCAACTTTTTCTTGTAAGGGGTGAAATTGTGACCACAAAAATAGCAACCCAAAATCTAATGATATATATGACACAGAAGCTGCAAGTTATAATCACTTAACATTAACAGACATTTTGTTCCTTTTGTTTATTGTCTAAATCAAGCCTTTATATGATGAAAAAAGGCTTTTATTAGTGTACCCAAATATCACTTTCCCTTTGTAATTGTTTTATTAGTCTCCTATATTCACCTTCCAGTAAGTCGATTAAATTCTTCAAATTTTTCTCTTGCAATATAGTATTTTTTGTTTGGATGGGGGTTTAATATTATTTTGGTGGAAAACATTGTCCAAGTTATTTTCACTTATGTTAAATTGAAGAATGACTTTCCATAAATTTGCTTCACAAATATCTAATAGAAAGTGTGCCTTGAAAGAGTGTTTACTAATTGTAAATAATTGACGAAGTTTTCATATTTGATGCAGAATAAACAAACGGTTTATGGTACGATAGAATTAAAAGCTTATCAGTGATATATTATAATTAAGGGTTTAAAATGAGATCAAAAATAAATTGTATTCTACATGACATGCCTTCTTTTCTTTCTTTGAGGTTTGCCTTGTGTTATTATTATCTCGTCCTATCCCATCCCCTGACCCAGTCAAGTCCAAATTCCTGTGCGCAGATTCGTCTGGCTGCACGAAAACTTGGCTAATGGGTCCAGTGCTTTTGAGGCCCTGGCAAAAGGCGCAATAGGTATAACTTGATCGATGTCTATTACAATAATAGAAAGAAGTTTGTAGAACAGGTAGAATTATGGTCATAGACCTATCATAAAACCTTCTAAAGACCTTTTCAATCTGAAACGGCAGTTTCAAGAAAACTAATTTAAATAATGTCGCATGGCCGAAATTCACATGTATATAATCGTATACTGCGGAATCTTATCAACCAATCAAGTACCGGGGCAATATACCAAATATTGGCTGTCTGCACAATTCAATCACGGCATAGGACGAAGCGTAGAAAGAAAAAAAAATTCAAACGCATGTATCACTTGGGCATTATACATGAAGGTAATACGTGCACACATTGCTGTTTACAACTTTTCCTCAAAACCTGCTGCTGAATGGTTTGGTAACAAAGGGACAATTTCCCAGCAGTTGATTGGTTGAGTACTGAAGAAATCACATTAGGCTAAAATTGGTTGAAAAGGTCTGTATAGATATGATGACTTTATATTGTTCATCCATAATTATCCTTGCTTCTTTACTCAATCTTAAATGGGATAACTCCATATCCCACCTCCGATGACGAGAACTCTTTTGCCCACCCTCTGCAGGAAAAGTATTCTTCTCTTCTGGGTACCCAGTCATGTTGGCATCCCTGGCAATGACAAGGCTGATGCAGCCGCTAAGCTTGCCCTCAACCTCCCCCTACCCCATTTCCCAAAACCCTTTCTGACATCAAACCGTTTATCGCTTCCCTTGTTTGTGACCTCTGGGAAACCTCATGGGATTTCCAAATTGATAACAAACTCCACGTCATCCAGCCCACCATCCACAACCTCTCTTGTGTTGACAACGTTCATATTACCCGTCTAAGAATTGGTCACACCCACCTCCTTATTGACCCCCCTCCCAACCTCTCTGCAACAATTGCCATTGCACCCTCACAGCCCATCGCTTTCTCCTTGCTTTCCCCCTGTACAACCTTCCCAGAGCTTCCCTTGCTCCCCACAACTCAATTGCTGAGTTCTTCCTGAAAAACCCTTCGGATAAAATAATCTCCTTCCTTCATCATGCTTCCCTCTACAACCATATTTAGTCCTCCTCTCCCACCCCCCTCTCTCTGCTTTGTTTTTTTTTACCCATGCACCTCGTCTCTCGATCCCAGCTTTCTGACTTTTAGTTCTCGTATTTCTCTCAGTCTCCCCGTTTTCTTTTCTTCCTACCTCTAGAACAATCTAACAGCTCTCAGGCACATTTTGACCCTCGTTGTCATGGTGCCCTTAAGCCCACATCAAACCAAACAAACAAACATCCATGACTAACCATTTAAAGAAAATGTTAGAAAAAAGACAAAATACTTCTTCAGTAATGTGTAAATTCTACTTGGAATTTGATGTGAAACATTAATATCAAGAAATTGAACCTAATGATAACCTCAAAAGCTTTTGCATATTACAGATAATCATTACAAAAAGAATGTTCTTTGTAATGACTGTCAACATTCCCTTACAAATTGAATCAGTACCATTGTCTGGGGTTCAATCATACTTTTCTTTAATGGATATCAATATTTGTGAAAATTATTGTTATGATTTGTTTGAAAGTGCATTTAAAACTGGTAAATAATTTCACGTTTCCAGAGAGCCAATTCCATAATTGGTCAATAATGTCACGTTTCCAGAGAGCCAGTTTCATAATTGGTAAATAATGTCACATGTTTCCAGAGACCTAATTCCTTACCTGGTAAATAATGTCACGTTTCCAGAGAGCCAATTCAATAATTGGGATCAAATGTCCATGTTTCCAGTGAGCAAAATCCATAATTGGGAAATGTCACATTTGTAGAGAGCCAATTCTATAATTAGGAAGTAATGTCCCATGTTTTCATAAAGCCAATTTCCATAATTGGTCAATAATGTCACATATTTGTCACATGTTTCCAGAAAATCAATTCCAGTAAGGGTAAATAATGTCAAATTTTCCAGAGAGCCAATTCCATAATTGATAAATGTCACATTTTTCCAGAGAACCAATGCCACATATTTCCATAGAGCCAATACCATTATTGGTAAATAATGTCACATGTTTAGAGCCAATTTTTAATTGGTAAATAATGTTATATGCTTACAGAGAGCCAATTCTAATATTGGTAAGCCAAAGCCATTAATATTGGTAAATAATGGCACAGGTTTCCAGAGAGTCAATTCCATAATTGGTCAATGTCACATGTTTCCACAGAACCAATTCCATACTTAGTAACAAATGTCACAAGTTTTCAGAGAGCCAATTTCATTATTGGTAAAGAATGTCATGTTTCCAGAGAGCCAATTCCATAATTGGTAACAAAATGTTACATGTTTTCAGAGAGCCAATTCCATTATTGGTAAATAATGTCACGTTTCCAGAGAGCAAATTCCATAATTGGTAAATAAGGTTACATGTTTCAAAAGAGCCAATTCCATAATTGGTAAAAAATGTCACATGTTTTCAGAGAGCCAATTTCATTATTGGTAAATAATGTCACATGTTTCCAGAGAGTCAATTCCATAATCAGTAAATGTCACATGTTTCCAGAAAGTCAATTCCATAATTAGTCAATGTCACATGTTTCCACAGAACCAGTTCCATACTTAGTAACAAACGTCACATGTTTTCAGAGAGCCAATTCCATAATTGGTAAGTAATGTCACGTTTCCGGAGAGCCAATTTCATGATTGGGAAATAATGTCACGTTTCCAGAGAGCCAATTTCGTAATTGGGAAAAAATGTCTTCCAGAGAGCCACTTTCATGTTTGGGAAATTTGTCACGTTTCCAGAAAGCCAATTCAATCATTGGTAAATAATGTCACATGTTTCCAGAGAGCCAAATCCATATTTTGCAAACATTTATATCAGTAAAAGTGTGGAGGCTGCTGTTCATATTTGTCATTCTATTTAATATAAAGCTCCTGATTTAGCACTGTAAAGGTCTGAAGGATGCCAGAACTTGGCTCCCAAAATCTGCGGTGTTGGTCAGAAATTTGTGGGGGAGTGGTTCCAAGGTGAACTTCAGACTTTCGAAATTGGGGTTAATTTGTTTGAAAATTTGAATCATTATATCATTTGTTGGAGTAGCATGACCCTATTGACATGCCAATGGATTGGTCTTGACAATGTCTTATTTGGTACCCTAGTCAACTGACGGCATTTAAAGTTGTAACTTTTGGTGCACATAATTTATTGGTAAATAACAAAAAAAACACATCCAATCCTTGAGTAAAGATATATATTTCCCATTCCGAATTTTGGAGAAGAAAAAAGTCTACTTAAGATTAATGTTGAAATTCAATTGGCTTTTAACAGTTCCAATATGGACCAGCTCCAGGATATTTATTACAATTATCACGTGTCTATGCTCTTCTTAATGGAAAGGTCGGTAAATACTTCTCTCCATTCATCAACATCATTGTTAGAAATGTTTGGGCAAAACGAGATATCAAGAAGTTGAAGCTTCGGACATGATAACAGGAGGCTGCAAATGTATAGAAATGAAACGAATTAAGTTTTCAACCTTTTTTGGAATATTTTGGTCTATCGGAATTTTACCAAGGATAGTAAATTAACCACAAAGATCATGAATCGGTACTCTCAGTAAGATTATGGTTCCACGTGTGGAAGGAGCACCACGAGAGAGGGCAATTGCGCAACAGGTTATTATCTCAAATTTTCTCCCTCGATACCAAATATATGCCAAAATAATGCCAAAATTCAAAATGCAATGTATCTGATTATAAACGTAAGAAAACAAACTAAATGACTTGATAAGTCATACTAGCAAATCAACCATTGGTGTAGAGCTAAATAGTGAGCTAGGGGAGGGGGACTCTTCTCTCCAATGTTTAAAGTTATCGACATGCAACAATGCATGCGCTAGCTGCTCGAAATGTGCGATTATTAATATAGCTAGGGGTGAGCCTCCTCCAAAATAGCTAGGGGATCATCTGTCTGATCTCCCTCCCTGGCCTGGACCCCGCCACTCCCCCCCCCCTCCTTTCCCCAATCCCCATCCCCGCTTCTACAGCACTTTTAACAACCACTTTTACAAAATGTCATGAAAGCTATTTTCTTCTTTCAGCCAGACGAAATATCGATGGTTTTAAATTAACAAAAAACGACCAGGCTGACATAAAAGATTTTTGAATGCTTGATATTTTAGAAGCCAGCCTAAATTATCTGCGTAGTGATATAAAACTATAATGATTTTGCGAGAGCCTGCCCAGGTCTTGCCTACACAGATAGGAAATCTTAAGATTAGAGCAATCTTTGAAGAGTTGTATAAAAAAAAAAATCCTATTATGAAATACAATTTCGTCTGGCAATTGCTTGTTTGTATCAGGTAATTCATGTAAATGGAATGCTTTACTGAAACTTATATGGTTAAACAGTGCCTTAAAACAGTGCATGCCAGTTTTGCCCGTTTTACTTAAAAGCAATATATATATATATATATATATATATATATATATATATATATATATATATATATATATATATATATATATATATATATATATATATATATATATATATATATATATATATATATATATATATATATATATATATATATATATATATATATATATATATATATATATATATATATATATATATATATATATATATATATATATATATATATATATATATATACATATATATATATATATATATATATATATATATATATATATATATATATATATATATATATATATATATATATATATATATATATTTTTTTTTTTTTGGGGGGTGACAAAATAGACTGGGAGTGCACTGGCGTAGCCAAGATTTTTTTTTTTTTTTTTGTTTTGTTTGGGGTGCCAACCATGAGCGACGAGCAGTATTTTTGATGGGAGTAGCTGAAGCCCCACGGGTAAGAAGGGGGTCCAGAGGGCGAAGCCCCTGGAAGCTTTGAGAAATTAGCATTTTAGAGATATGCGTTGAAATTGAAAGCCAAATTGCGTGGAGTGTTTTCAAGGGGCGAAGTTCCAAAAAGCTATTGGACTTCTTTTCTTTTTTTGAGGAGAGGGAGGCAAGGGGGGGGGGGGGTGATATGCGTCACACAGTCTGAAGGTCTCCTGTGCTCACTTGGCCGAAACATATTTTTATTTGAATATTTAAGATTTAGGGAAATAAAATAATAAAATCACCCTAAAAAAAAAAAAAACACGCAATAGATATACACATGGAAACAAGTGAAGGAAAATGGAAACATTGGACCGGTAATGTTGCCATGATTTTGGTCATGGGGAAGGGAGGGGGTGGGGGTAAGAGATGGTCAATTTTGTTTCGTGGGAAATGGGAGGGGTAAGTGATGTAGGCAAAGCGACCTCATGGGGAAAATTCCCATGCACCGTAGCGCCGCCACTGCATTGCACCCACCCGCTATTTGGAAGAGAATCCCCTTCCACTCAAAAATGACTTATTGCCACTTTAGATGACATCCATTCTTGCAGGTACTAAGATGCGTGTAAAACGGGTACAAACAAAAATAACAACATCAAAGCCATAAAAACAAAAATAAATATTCAAACAAAGCTATATCTTACTTGGTGACTGCGTGGGGTGTTACATTCATAGCACAGTTGATGTCAAGTTGTTGGAGGTCCGGAAGGTTCCATGCTGCTGCGTTTATATCATTGTCGCAAATACCTCTACAGTTTCAAGATTGGTTTTAGTGGTTAATAAGATCAAGGCCAAATACAATTTACAAAGAGTTATATATATGAACTCTCGATGAAAATGCCATTACTTTAAACAGTTAAAGAGATATTAAACTTTAGGTCGTAGGAGCATATGGGACATGGGTAACCCCCCTCCCCCTTTCCTCCACTCCTCCACTCCCCCCATCCCCCACGCACACCCGAAATTTAGTAAATGCATGCACACATATTATGTAAGCTCAATCCCACCACCAATCTTGTCTCTTAGGGACCTGATCTAATAAATTTTGCCCTAAAGGATACTCATCTATGTAATAAGAAGTTGAACTTTCACTGCATTTAATTGAAACATTTCACATGGTTTGCAATGTCAGGGGTCGCGAAGATGGGTAGCTCCCTGAACTGCTGGATGTGTGGATATAATGGACATATAAGAAGACGCACTATTTTTATGCGGCAGTAGACTCAATTTCCAATTAGAAAGAAATAGAGTCCGTTACGTCACTTTTGAAGTTCGAGTTCTGAGTTTTTAATCCAATCATTTGACTTAATGTTGTCTATTGCAAAAACTGTATACTTAGTATTAATATAATGTCAAATCTATATATAAGACAATATGTGAGGCAAAAAAGTTATAAAAAGAATCATTTTTTAATTGTTGGTAGAAGTGCGATGGAAAGGGGTATCAGGGGGCTCATCTGTTTATTACTGGATCAGATCCAATTGACCTTTTGGGTCATTCACTGATATAATTCTGAATATTAAAGAAGTCTTGATATGTCCATACGTACTTACTACTTCCGACTAGAATCAGCTTTTTAAGTCTCTGACAGTTTTGCACTAAACTCAAAAAGCAGCCGGAATTTGAAGGTAAAATTTCACTGTGAAGGAAAAAAAGGTAATTTTCTACAAAGGTTAATAAATCGATACACATTCAAACAAAAATATTTTCAAAGTCTCACAAATGAAAAATTCGTATCAAGAGCATTTTACGTACAGTGACTTCGTCCGTTACGAATAAATCCGATACATATAGCAACGTCACTTCCACGGCGGTAATTGATTGGCTTGTCGGTGAATGTGTGAATGTTTCGACCAATCAGAAATAAATCTTTACTTCATGACACACAATATATCTTTTGAATGAATTCTTTTCTCAAATCAGCTCAATGTAAATTGAATAACATTTACAAAACTGGTTCAATGAATTTGGAAACAAAGAAACAAATAAAACTTTTTTATAAAAAAAAAAAAACTTTTTGTATAAAATATACTTGTTGTACTTACCACATACCCAGATCTATCTCTTGTAACTCTTTGCAATTTTCCGATAAGTATATCAAGCTGCTCGCAGTCGCTGTCTTTGCTTGCCAAATATCTAGGGATATAAGTCCTCTATAGAGAGGGTATGGATATTCAAGCTTGAAGTGTTTATGTTCACGACAAGATATAGGTTGGCACTTTAAATATTTTATATGCAGTGGCGTAGCTTAAGAGGTGGGAGGCGGGGGGGTTGCCTTTCATAGCCAGAAATTTCAAAAAATTCGGTAAATTTGAATTTGCAGATTTTCATTTGTACAATATAAATTTAGTAGGCCTATATGTTTTATTTTGTGGTAATCCTGATGAAATCAATCGGTTTTAAGGTTCGGTTGTACCAGCCATTTTGGCAGCTTGAGGAAAAGGATCACAAAATTTCCGAAAACCGAATGTTCAAATTAGGTCTGTTAAAATATATCAATAACCAAGTACTTCCTCAAAATTTCCGAGGTTTTTTCCGCAAAATGCCCTTCACCTGTCTTCAAAATTCCGAAGTTTTTTCAAATTATCTAATTGCTCCCTCAAAATATTCAACTTTTCCCTCAAGATTTCCGAGGTTTTTCCACAAAATATACTTTTCCTCAAATTTTCTGACTTTTCGCTGAAAAATATTTGACTTTTCCCTAAAAAAATTCCGGTAACGTTGAAGTGGGTGGGTGGGGCTACGCCACCATACATATCCATATAGCCACATTCAGATATCGCTTTATACTTGAATTATAACCACGTTAACTTCAACTGTTCAAGATAGTGATCAGCAATGAAATAATACTGTAATGGATCATTATGAAAAACATCCACAATTGTCCAATTTTCCATCATATCAATTAAATTGTTCCGTTCCAAAGAAAAGAAAAAAGATCCAAAAAATGTACAAATATTACAATAGATGTCAGTACCGAGCCATCCTTAACCTTTCCATTTGACCTGTAAGCTTTAAAAACATGATATGTGCATTTCATGATTTATCAAGGGTGTAATGTATGAAATCTGTCACCCCCCCCCCACACACACACACACACACACACCCCTCCGTTCTCTATCAGACTCTCCCCATGTAAGAGCTAAACTGTTGTTTATCTATAACATAATTACATACCTACAGTTGTCTGCAATCTGGTGTAGCAAATTTGCATAATTACGAATAGTACTGACGTCACCGAAGTTGAGGTGCTTCAGTTTTTTATTTGATCTGTTTGCAAAAAAAGTACTTTGAAAGTTAGATAGAAAAATACTGAAATAATTCTTTGGCTTTGATGTTCCTTTGATGCTCTTTCTACACGCCTACCCCACCCACGCACTCATATACAATCCTTTATTTTTGTTCCTTCACTTAATGTGCAACCAATTCAGTTAACATTCAGAACATTTTTACAGGGAAAAGAATACAGGTAGATGTATATGACAGAAAATAAAAGACAGACAGTATCTTGATCAAAATAAAAAATGAGGATACTCCACAGAGTTTATAAAACTTGTTAAACATCAAGTCCCCAAACACATTTGCAAAATTATAGAAACAAGAACAATTATATCGAAATGGATACTTATGGCAAAAATAAAAAAGAAACTTCCAAATAACCCACCATACCTGATTCCCTACTACTTCCCTTAAGTCCCTACCCCAACCTCCACACCCAACCCCAACCCGGGCGTTTCCTAAGACGAAAACATACGCATGTCTACTGATCCACATAGCGCATACTGCCTCAACCACGGTATCTATAAGCAAGAATTTCCACTGAAGTTTGGGCAAATAAGATTTTTTAATTCTTTAAAATAGATAATAATGATGATAAATAATGATACTATTTTCTTACTGTATTATCTGTGCTGCTTCCTCGTCGGTCATATTAGCACGATACAAATTCAGATATGTTAAATTTTGGAGTTTTCGTAGGCTTCTGTATGGCAGAAAGCACTCCCCTTTTGGAGCGGAAATTTCATAACACATGGAAAGATTCAATTCTAAAGAGAAAAAAAATGATCAGCCTTAGATTTTCGCACAGGATCAAATACAGCTGCAAGAGTCTTATCTCACTCAAAAACCATCAAATTATGGGTATAATAATCATTAAAATTCGAAAATAATGTTTGGTTTGGTTTGTTGTGTATATTTAATTGTTTAAAGGCACAGCGGTAGTCGGAGTCAAACGTGCCAAAAGGGTGTTAAAGAATTAAGGTGCAAGAGTTAGGACGGTGATACTTGGAAGAAGGAGAAGGGATAGGAAGGAGAGAAAAAATAAAGGTGCAAATAAAGATAATAAAAAGTCAAGAAGGACAGGAAGGTAAGATAGAAAAAGGGAGGAGTGTGGTTAAGGATTAGATCAGGTGGAATAAGTTGCTATTGATGTTTGGGGAGGGGGTTGCTCTTAAAGAGATCAGAAATAGAGGTGGAGGAGAAGGAATGATCTGGAGTTGAGGTATAAAGAATAGATTAAGAGGATATGCTTGATCGAGAGATCGGTATTGCAAGTAGGGCAGAATGGTCTGGGAGAGCCTGATAGGTGGTAGGAGTGGGTGAGAAAGGAGTGACCAAGACGTATGCGGGTAATGACAACGTTCTCTCTATGATTGCGACCGCGTAAGGGATGGTTGATCCCTACTTTGGGAATGATAGTGTGGAGTTTGTTACTAGTCTCAAGATTCCAGGAGTCTTGCCAAGTCTTCCTGAAGTAGCTGGAAATGTTGAGGCGAAAGTCAGAGTGCGGAATAAGGGTTGAGGAAATATGGTTCGACAGAGCGTTGTTGGCTGCTCTGTCGGCCCTTTCGTTCCGACGTGGATGGGGATCCAGAAGAAGATGGTTTTCTTCCCAGAGGAAGAGAGAGAGTACATTTCCTTTAAGATTTGTAAGATAGGTGGATTAGACCAGGATTGATATGGACTTAAGAGAAGATTGACAAAACAGGAGCGGAAGGAGAGTTCTGCGAAGCTTAAAGCTAGGAGGATAGCCTTTTCTTTAGCAGAATAGATGGAGGCTCCATCTGGTAATTTTGAAGAAAGGGTAAGGTCGGGACAGGCGGCTGCTGCTGCATGAGGATCCTTCTCGTGTGGAAAGTTGTCGTGGAAAGTTTCTACTGAGTTGGCAGTATTTGGAGCGAAATAATGTCTACATAATCAGTTCCCCTCCCCCGTCGTCGATTTTTATCCCTGGTGCTGCTATTCGCTGCTATTCTTTGTTATACCATATGAACGCTTTATGCTATATATTTAAAAAAATTATCATAACCTTTTCTACATCATAAATTACATTGACATACGCTAGTTCCCGTGTTGTAATTTCTACTAAACAGCTATACAGATACGTAGCCATGGGAGAGGGGGGGGGGGGCGGAGTTGCGTTTGCACAGTAACATTTTCCAATTTCACATGAATTATAGGAGGTATATGAGATTTGTGTACGTTGTGGTTGGTGGGGAGGGGATGTGAACGCACCTGTTGCACTCCCCTCACTCCTACCCCTCTACGGGCCTGAGCTAAAGATACGCGTTTATTCATATTTCAACTCACCTTGAAGATTTCTACTAATTCTTGAAATCACTCTTAAAGTTTTCATCAGAGGGAATACACAGGCCTCTAATCGTAGCGTCTTTAATTCGCTTCCACACTCGTCAATCAACCTTGAGAAACAATCAATTGAAACAAATTCCGGCAAAAGTAGATTATTATTCGTAAATCAGCCAGGCAGTTGAAAACATGGGTCCAAAAGATGGAAAAACTGTAAAATTCCATAACATTGTTTTGTAAATAATTTTAATTGAATAAACACTTAATTTGCTCCACGTTTGTTCTAAAGTTATAGTGTGTTCTAAAGTTGTTCTAAATTTTGGGATCTTTTGTGAACTTTTTATGATAACACCCAACCCATATTAAACAGTGGTTTTCACTACGTTGATAATCTTAAAAGGTAAATCAAACAGACGAAAGCTTTCCATGAATTATCAGAATATAGACCTAATTTTGACCTTATTTTTCTTCTCTCGCTTTCTTTGCAATTACTTTTGTGTAATCAAATGTCTAATACTGTTTTAAGTTTAAGCAAAATAATTTGATGAGCATTTAATTAAAATGATACCTGACTAAAGCCTTTTCCATCTCCAAGTCGTGATGATATCCACACCAAGAAAGACTAAACTTGGACAGCTGAGCGCATCTGCCTGATTCACGTAAGCCATCTAAGGTGGATGACGTCACCTGCAGTGCGAGTAATCACATGGGTCGGTATACTTGGATTAACAGATTAAGTGCATGCTATAAGATTAAGTGTACACTAAGAATCTCCTTAATGCATGCAAACAACTTTTCCTTGATCTGCTCCTCTAATTTTACTTTCATAACTTTATGCTATTTGATAATAGAAAGTAGTTACGGTGATTGTGGTGAAATGATATTGAGCTACTCCCTCAACTTAAATTGATTATGAAAAGATATATATGATGTTAATTACTTTCACAAGCTGTCAAAACGACGAAGGGAATCTGGATGAGAGGAAATCATAAATAGGCCTACACTCTGAGAAACACAGACAGAGTCCCTGAGACATGCAGTCCTTCGTATAGGCAGCAGCGGAGAAGATATGAGCCAGGAGGCAAAATGAGAAATAAAAAATATGCATCCGAGATATCAAAACGAATAATCACATTTACCCACTAAATGTATATTTGATTACAATTTCCATAAAATTTCAAAATGGCAAAAGAGCACCAGAGAGAGCATTTTTCCTCTGCTCCCTGGCAACTTCCTATATAAGCTTTGCCACTATATAAGCTTTGCCACTATATAAGCTTTGCCACTATATAAGCTGTCCGCACTATATATAGTCATATATAGTCATAAGCCAAATCATGTAAAAGACGAGAACAAAATGAAGTGAATCGCTCGTACCTTAACTGAACATATTATGCCTCACAAATCTGTGCAATTCGGTCACTCGTATTAATCAATATGCACACATACTACAGTAACTGTTCTTTTTTTTTGACTCACAATTATTTCAGTTTTTGACTGACTTTATAAGACTAAACAAGTGTTCCAAATAATATGTATCTAAAGATAAAAAACATTATTCACCACTAACATACCAAATTCCAGAATGGTTGTAATTCTATTTCTTGGAACCTCATTGGCTGATAACAGAATCTTCTGAAAAGTTTGCAAGTTCGTGCTGACCTGCATAGGTCAATGAAATTTATGTATGAAAATATCTCCTCTATCACTTCACCCTTGAATGAAAAAGAATATTAAAATCAAAAATACCAATATCAATAAAAAGAGATATTATGGCTACTACCAAAACTAGAAAATGAAAAGAAAAAACAGTAGATTATGTTGTACACATAAGAGCATTATTCTTTATTTGCATAGGCCTATCATTCAAATGTTGAAGACGAAATGAAAATAAGAAACTGACCAAAAAGTGTTACATCTCAGCCAGGTTTTCACTTGGAGAATTATCAACGAATTACGAGTATGGCAAGCCAGAAGGGCCACAACGTGTTGCTGCAACGCGTTGCACAAAAGAAAGAAGAAAAAAAACAAACAATGAAATAAGGGAATTATGGCATCACGTAGTAATCTGACGAAAACTTTAAACAACGTGATGAAGAAAATTAGGCATCATCGCGTTGTAGAAAACCTTGACAACGCGTTGCAGCAATACGCTATGGCCCTTTCGGCTTGCCGTATTCGAATTTGACCATGGATGTCAACGTATCACTTTTATAAAAATTATGTGAAATTATTTATTCCTTTTATGGTAAGTTTTGAAATACCTTATAATTTACTGGTGGAATTTGTTTTTTCAGTCTTAAACAAATAACCCTTTAAATCTCCTCGATAACTGGTTTTCGATGATACAGTGGTACAGATAGGCCAACGATGTGTTCTTTTATTATATTTGCATAAAATCAGAAAACGTTTCGAGCACAAAATACATCCTATAACCAGTATTGTTTTCCAAGGGGAACGCCGTCCCCTACTTAATATTCAGGGGAACGCCGTCCCCTACTTAATATTCAGGGGGAACGCCGTTTACCCATAAAAACGCCGTCCCCCCATAAAAAACATAAATAGAAAAATGAAGAAACAAAGAAAATCGCGGAAATGATAGTACTATAACACTATAACACAAACAAATTGTAATAGAATAAACAATCCCTTCCAAACATTTCACTATAAAAAATAATTTAATATAATTTACGCAATAAATCCACAAAACTGGCAATAGTTGTGAGTTTATTTAATGATAACGTAAGCCCTTGTATCTTTTTTACCCATTTCAGCAATCTTTCATGTTCATACAGTACAATTCAATGCGTGCGGATGCGACGTTTGGGTCGATTTCTTAACAAATTATCAATATTCAATTTGAGATAACTTAATATTCCGTGGGGGTACAAACACAGAATTTAATACTGATAAAAAGCCTATTCAATTCCCTTTCAGAAAATATAAACTTTGTGTAGATTAGTTGCATAGTGTTTATTTTGTCACAGTTTATAAAATCACTGGTTAAAAAATCCAGATTTTTTTTATTTCAGTGCTGGATCCGTGCCAACTCTGTAATAAGATTAAGTTGTTTTTCTGAGACTATAGCCACAAGTTTACCAATTTCCTACTTAACAGTAATAATATGCATAAAAATAAATAAATTTACTTTATTTACATGAAATTAGTAAGTTTGGCGGCGTTCATCTGTCCAGTGTGTACATCTTCTCGATGTGAATTACTTTGGGGTGGACGCTTATTGGAATTTATATTTATAATTTATGCCGTACGAAATGATATTAAAAAAAAAAAAGATAAGCGCACTGGGCGGTAAATAGGTCAAATACGGTATTTTGTTTAATTTTACTTACTTTTGTGTCTTATTATATAATAGTTTGTTCTCATATTTATAATTATTTGTTGTCATAATCATATGTATATTGTTATATAATTTGGAAATAAAAGAGCAAAAAAACAATATATGTTCTTAAAATAATACACTTTAAACCTTTAGAATAACTGGTAATATTACCTGGAAAGTGTCATTTCTTGCGATCTATATAGGGGATGCCTTTTGAAAAAAAAATTAACCCTTCGCGCCAATCGATGGTGGCACTCCGCTTAGATAGTAAACCAAAAAACGTCCCTCCCCTCCCCCCACTACAAAAAAATGGAAAACAACACTGCCTATAACTATAGGTATAGGGTAGTTACAGAACTTGAAAGTTAAATTTATAGGTTCGATCAACTGTGTGGTAATTACACGATGGTAATTATAATCATATCATATTCAATTCATTTTACTAATTTCATTTTGTGACAATCAAATCTGGATTGCAACAAAATACAAATCAAGTTCTATTTGACTTTTTAGTTTATTAAAGAAACAATGCTTTGAACTAAAATCTTACTGGGAGCATATCAAAGAACCCGTTCCGAGATTCTTTAGAAGTCGTTGTCTCGGCTTTCAACTTAATTTCTGCATGTTCTGTATGGATGTTTTTGATCCTAAAATTATCTGTAAAAAAAGATCAATTTATTACGAGAAAATAAAATTATTTCATTAAGTATAAGCAAATTTCTTCAAAATTTGTTATGACTTTCAAGATTAATTTTGAGAGATAATCTGAAAATTGAGGTGAACTGTAAAATATTTCACTTTACTCAAATTTCAACATAGGGCCTTTATTGCTATATTAATGTATACGAATTGTCTGTAAGATTTTACATGATTAAAGATTACTAACATTTATAAGAATACATACAATTTTTTTCTCGAAAATTAACAAAACAGTAGATGTGTAATTCAAATAATAACTATCATGACGAGGTACCTTCAATGGTAGCTTTCTTTGCCACCGTTCCACTGATCTCGACAGCATCCAAGTCGGTATAGTAATCAAGATGCTTATGTGAAATTACAAGCCGTAAAAGACTGTGTGAAAAAGGAAAACTTTGAGCAAGTTTTGGAAATATGGAGAGTAATACAACAAAGCAGCCAAGGCTTTATTTTGAATGCAGATTTGAAAAAAGATTACATATTTTCATATTTTAAAAGCTTTTTATTTGTGAATGATACAAATGTTGGCAGTTTACATGCACGAACAAAAGATGGGGTTGAGCAATCATAAGAAGAAAATAATTAGAATTGTGAACATGAGCTGTATAAGATGAGATATACTGCTTGGAATTAAAAATGAACAAGAACTGCCTTGTTGGGTCTTTATGTGTAACAGAGTAACAGAAGCCCAGTAGTTCCAGATATCTATCTTACATCACAAATGGCAAAATATTTGAATAAATTATTCTGCTCAGAGGATAACGAAATTGAAAGTTTTCACAAAGTAAACGATTAGTGTAAGACATTTGGTACAGAAGCGTGACACTCACTTTTCTTACAGCAACAAATGTCATTTTACTAAAATATATACTTTGCTTATTGAATATTTATTGAATAATTTTTCTTATCACCAAATTTTATCAGACGGCTAATCAGATTTGCTTCATTTCGTTTAACTATACTCCACTGGTATAAGCCTATGATTGTGAGTGACAAAATCTCAATAATTATTTATATTAGAAACAAAACAATTTAAAGATTGTCAGGCTATTCATTCTCTAGTCTTATTTCAGTCAATTGTTTTTAAAATGTTATAGAATTTAAACCTCAACGGCATAGGGTAACATGTCCTCTAATACTTGTGTTGGGGGACGAATATGAAGCCATATGGCTGGCTACACCACTGTCTGGGTTCGCCCCTCCACCCATGTTGAAACAAAATCGCCGCCACTGCTCAACGGATTCTGATATTTCATCACTTTTTGCATAATTTTCTTCCGTGTATAATTTACATCCTTGACCAGTTACCACTAACAAATAAAGGTGGTGTCGTTCTACCTGTCTTTTGATTTGATTAACTAATTTAGTTAACTAACTCTTAATTCATTCCGTTAGTAGAAATAAGGAGTTTTTCTTATATATTTTTTCACATTCAGATCAATATATGATTTCGAGAAGCAGAATATACATTAGTGGTGAATTTTTCATCAGACATCTAGCCATTTTAGATTAATCTAGAATACGAGTTGAAGACATTGTTACATTCTGCTCAACGATTCTCGCTTTATTAAACTCGGGAAAACGATATTCATGTTAGCATGCTGGTATATCATTAGTCTCACTATCTGACTATATTGATAAATAATGGACATAAAATATGCCATCTAAACTCACTTTATAGGTTCTGGCACTCTCCTGATTGGAGGGGTGAAGATGTAAACTGATGAGCGACTTTCATTTTCTGGGATTTCAGAATGTAGCTCAATCCACTTCAGACTGCCAGTGAAAGAGATAAAATACAAATAAACATATATGAATCGTTGATATATAACAGTACAGCAGCTCGCAGAGTATATTAAAAAAAAAAAACAGGCATTTTGGCCCACCAATCACTTCATTTAACCCACCAGTAACTTCAGTTGGCCCACCAGTCACTTCATTTGACCCACCAGTCACTTCACTTGGCCTACCAGTCACTTCATTTGGCCCACCAGTCACTTCAATTGGCCCACCAATCACTTCATTTCATTTTGACCCACCACTTTTTTTTTAAATGTGGTACTGGATGGCCAACTTTCACATTTCACATGAGGGTCCGTTAAGCAACAGTAAAAGTAAATAAGGTTCATGAACAGTTTTCATACGATAAGGCAGTTAGGTGGAATGTATTTTTGATTGTTTAAAAGTTAACTTTATACAATTAGCTTGAAAATTTGGTAAAGAGAATCAATCCATCTAAAAAGACATATCGTATATAAAGGACTTCGCCCTCCCCTGTGCTAAATCACTTACTTCATTTCTTTGGTTCTCTCATCTTCTTTGAATTCTGTTTTAGGAGGGTGATGCAAAGCTCCAAATATCTGATACACGCAGTGGGGATTGTAGGTCTCATACACACGAATAATCTCAATGAATAACGCATAGTCAAACCAAACATCTGAAGGAAAATAAGAGATCTTGAATTGTTATTCGCAGATACACTACAGGATAGAAAGGATATTTTCATAGGCGTATAATAGTCTAAAGCTTCAACCTTATCTGCAGGCCCCCCCCCCCTCCCCTCCCTCCTCCCTCCCCTCACTCCGTATAAATATATTGATCACGTGATGACGGTCTCTTTTTTAATTTTTGCTTTTAAAAAAATTTAGTAAAAGGTATATGAACAGGTAGATTGATCATTATCATCAAATGATTTAAATTCAATTTTGTGCAAATATGCAAATTCAGTTGTGTTACTCTTGTGATGTATGAACGGGACATAGTCTCTATTTTCTTATGTAAATCCATTGTTTTAGCCCGTTGCCATTTATCTTTGAAAAAGGAAAGAAAATTATAATATAGAGGACTTTATCATTACCATACCCCCAAGCAACGTCAAGCTGGAGAAGGCATTTGGAAATCAAAAATTTGAATTTAAGGAAAGAAGTATAAAGAAAAATAAAAGTATTTTGAGGTGTTTTCCTACTCATACATCACATTTTTCAAAAAATTAAAACATTTTCAAACTTTGTTTACTCATAACTTAAAAATTACATATGATATTTTCAAAACCCGAAGACTATTAAATCAAAAAATTGTAATGCTCTTTTCAATACGTTGTGAAACAGTCACTTTTGTACCTATCTATAGACCTTTAAAGCAGTGGCGGTTTTTTTTAGGGGAGGGGGAAGGTTGCATTAGAATTAGGCCGAATTAGGCGAAAGGTCATTGTCTGTTTAATTCGTAGACAATATGAACCACAGGGGTGGACATTTCTCAGTGCCGTCGGAAGGTGTTTATTATTGGTGGGGTTGGACTAACATTTGCTAGTGTTTGTTGCGCGCTACCCGAGCTCAAAACTGCTTAAAAGCCCATGGGAAGGTCCAGGAGCGAAACCTCCGGTAGGGTCCAAAAGTGAAGCTCCCGAAAACTGGTGTATTTTAACCCTTTTGGGAGTCAAACTTTGGTCTCCATTTGGACGAGTAGTGAGACAGATTTTTTTTTTTAAGAATTTTAAATCGGTAGGCCAATAATTGATTAAAAAAATCGTAGGGCTAAAGGGCGAGGGTGAAGGCTGGTGCATTCTGATTGATGGCAAAACTGACACGATAGGCAATCAATTCCTAAGACAGAAGCGTCCTAAGACAGAAGCGCCCCCTCCTCCTCCCGTGATGAGAGGAGCATAGCCACCGTATTAGCCCGGGAGAGACAGGTCCTCCATGTTAAGAAAATAATGACACAAAACATTGTACAAAAGTACCCCTTGAAAGTGATTTTCCCCTCCAAATTATTGCTAATGAATCTTATTTACTTTTCATTTTGTTCGTCAGGCCCCCAATTTCATGCAGGTTGGCCCACCATTAGGCCTGTATATACATATGTAAAAAAGGTGTGTTACGAGATGATACCACTAGGGATATATAATTTACAGGAATTCTCAATTTAAAGGAAGGGTGTCGTCCCATAAATGAATTCAGAAGTGAACGATGCCGTGCTGGGAACGTCACTTCCGGTTTTCCTTATTGATCGCGAGAAATCTGTGATGTTATCGATCACACAGTCATGTAGGCTCCTATGTTCGGTCCGGCGGTACCAACTGAATTTCTGACTCACGATCCTATAATTTTGTTCAATTATGATCCTACATTTTCGAATCAGGATCGATCTAACTCAAATGTTACACAGATTTTATATCAATTTCAAAACTTCCAGCCAAGGGATGGGGGAGGGGAGTGCTTAAGTCTGTTAGTTATCTGATTAAACGCTGATTTCAATTTGACGATACCAATTTGTCGGAAAATTTGTCCCAAAGAAAAGGAACCAAAAGCAATGATTGCTTACCCTGAATAGAGCTAAAAACAATGATATAGCCTTGGAACAAATCAGTCAAAAAGTAAGATAATCATGAAGTGTGTAACATTTTAAAATGAAGTGTTTCAAATGCAAGTGGGCTAGAAAGGCTGTAGATCAAAAGTTTGAAAAAGAAAAAGAAACTTATGAGGACAGGATTTTTGGGATACATTGTATTGGGGATTGGGAATTCGTATCATATAAACTCTATAAAATATTGGGCATGGTGGAATTGTTAACGGGCGGGTGAGTTTACGACGGTTTCATCAGGCAATAGACCTTTTTAAACCGAGTTTAGCCGAACGTGATTTCTTCTGTACTCGGACCATTCAAATGCTAGGGGAGCTTTTCCTTTTGCTTCCCAACCAATCAGGTGTAGGTTTGAGGGTACAAATGTAAGCAGCAATACGCGCGCGTATTTCTTTCTATTTAACGCACGTATGATACGTGCGCTTTAAAACATTTTTTTCATACGTTTTGTCCCATACCGTGCGTGAATTGTGCAGACAGCCAACATTCCTCCAGTATTTTATTGGTCAATAAGATTCCTCCAGTATACGATTGGTCCATTATGGACATGTGAATCTAGGCAATGTGACATTATTTAAATCAGTTATCCGGAAATGCCGATTCAGATTGAAAAGGAAACAAGATTGAAAAGGAATCACAGACCAATGCAGGAACAATATTACGCGTAGCTATTATTTTACGCGTGGCTATTATTTCACGCGTAGCTATTATTTTACGCGTAGTTAGTATTTTACGCGTAGCTAGTATTTGATGTGTAGCTAGAATTTTACGCGTAGCTAGTATCTTACGCGTAGCTAGTTGTATGTTGCAAGAAAACATTACTAGATTTCTTACCTACAAAATCAGTAGCAAAGAAGTCGCCCGGCCAGTAGCCAAATTTTTGTAACGCCGATGGGCATCTTTCCCACCACGGTCCGTAGGTACGCTGCATGGGTGTTAAAATAATCAAAATTAACATCTCAAATTGGTCAAACTTGCTCAAAACCTAGAACAATTGGCAACAACAGCAACGTTGTTTTTCTTTGTGTTTAAGAAATTAATTAAACCAAAAAAAGTGATCTATTTGATGAAAAGTTGATAATCTGCAAATTGGGATGACCATAGGATTTTGCAATTTTGGTCATAATCAATGAGCTCTTAAAAACAAGGTAAAGCTTAAATGAAGAAGCATACCAGAATTTCGGAGCACCAACAGAGTACCAGCCAAGAGCACTAGGCTTCAACAAATTGTGTAGTTTGCAGGCACGATATTTGAATGATAGTGCTTCGAAGGGTACTCTAGTATATGATTTACAATACTTTCCAGAGACGAACTACTGGGATTTCTTAGGTATCGAGAGTATTTTAAGAAGTCTCTGCAACATTTGCCATCAAGTGATCTCATACTTACAAAAACACAAGTGTCGGGATCATCTTTAAAGCACATGACGCTTGGTGGCCCCAGGACATTAAACGCCACAAATTCATATCCTCTCGCCGTACCGTACTGGGAGCTGTGGTGAAGGACCCGGCTTCCGTAATATGTTACCAGGGGTGGCGAGGAGGCACTTGAGTCATCTGCGCACGGTGGTCTTGGATTGAAGTAACGATCACGAAATGGTTTAGTTCCCCAAAACGCACCTTGAGATACAAAAAAAAAAAAAAAAAGCTAGGAAGTTTTGTGAGAATTTTATATAAAATTCAATTCTTTTTATAGACATGTAGTTATAATGACAGAGGCTAGTAATGTGGTCACGGGGAAAATGGAAGGAGGAAGGTTCGTATCCCACATTTTGTTTTATATTTGAATCCTCAATAACGTTATCGACATCCCTTTGACTCCAATCCCCCATGGGTATACGCCACTAATGTCCGAGACGGCCAAGGGGAAGCAAATTCAAAGTGTGTCACTTCTACTGCACTTTTTCTGACGCTCATAAAATACGATTGCCTAACAACGACAAAAACTTTTTTGTTGATACTCATTAAGCTGTCAAAAAGGGTAATCAAAAACTGTTTTTTGCAAATTAAACTCGCACTATAAGCATTTTATACATTTTTGATGGCTGCTTAACTTTTGGACTGAATGGCATTCAATTTTCCAAGGCAATGACAGCAGTATAGAGGATCTTAGGGGAATTCGGTCTGAACTCTATACTAATTCGCCTTACTGTCATTTTCATATTCAGGCATAATATTTGAGTCAAATGTATAAAGTAACTTTTAACTTTATGATAGAACAAGCTGGTTAGTGCTGGCTACGTCACTGATTGTAGACCTATGAATATTCATGCTTGAGACTTTCTTTACCAGCGATCTTTATGACGTGGGGGAAATTGAAAGAGGGTGGAAGTTTAATGGTCCCCAACACATTCACTACTAACAGACTAAACTATAGGCTAGGGCTCCCAGCCTTGTCCTATGGCTCGTCAGGAATTTACAATCAATCGGGGATAATAATATGCTCTCCGAAATATTAAAACAAAAATGATGAAATGTCACGTTTCAGTATAAGAAGGATATTAAAAACTAGGCTTTAATCTCACCAAAGCTACTCTGAGGAACAACTTAAAAACTACACAATATTTAACAATTGGAACAAAAAGAACAAACAAGCTTATTTCCCCAAATAGGGTACAAAGAGATGTTTTATTCAAAATTTAGGAAGCAAACACCCGATTTGTAATTGATAACAAAATGTCATAGCCTTTTTTAAAATTTTATTTATATAAAGAAGTCTGGAGTTGGGGGGGGGGGGTGCAAAACATGCAGAAGGGATATATCATCTCCACAAAATTATAAGTCAGCGGCATAGGAAGATATTGGACATGGGGTGAGCTAAATTCCATTTTTGTCTCCACAAACTGTCTCTTATGTCCACAAACTTATTTGTAAATGGGGATCGTAAAATTATTGAAAATTTTGAGAACATTTCCAGAAAATTTCCCAAAAATGAAGAAAATTTTCCGAAAATAAAAGAAATTTCCCAAAACTTTAAGAAATCTTCATGAAAATTTAATGAAAATGAAGCAAGCTTCCGAAAATTTAAAGAAAATTTTACAAAAATGAAAGTAAATTTTACAAAAATGAAAGCAAATTTCCAAAAACAGGAAAGAAATTTCTCGAAAACTGAAGAAAACTTCCACATAATTGAAGGAAATTTCATGAAAATGATGCAAGCTTCCCAAAATTGAAGAAAATTTCACGAAAATTAAGCAAATTTTTCAATTATGAAAGCAAATTTATCGAATGAGGAAGGAAATTCCCTGAAAAAGAAAAAAAAAATCACAAAATTGAACAAAATTTTTAAAAAGTGGAGGGAGGAAATTTCCAAAGAATTAAAGCAAATTTTACAAAAATTAAAGGAAATTAATTGAAAATCAAAAGGAATGGGGAGGGACTTCCCCCCCCCCTCTCTCCCCCTTCCTTAGTATGTTAGATTAAGGTCAAGTTATGCAAAACTTCACTACTGAACTAGAAGAGGGGGCAGAGCGTTACCCGAAAAGATCTCCATTCTTTACATTATTACTTATTACTAACCTTTGGCAGATGGTGCTCGTACCTCCATGTTTGTTACCTGAATAGTTTGGCAGCAATATGTGAATTTATTTTTCTCTCATATGAAGTGTACGTTCAAAGTGCAATGAACTTACAGACCGCAAGTTGACTAATAAGTCATTCTACCTCCTTATTTGCATAAATACTCAGGAATTCCGTGAGATAGTGTTGAGGACTAGTTGTTCATTGTGCTGTTGGACAGCAAGACGACTGGATGTAATAGTCCAGCGTCTATTCTGCATAAGGTTGTGTATTTTGCACAGCTATTAATGAGAAATTTAACAATTAAAGGAAACTTCAAATGAAATTTAAGTTGAATTTTATTATAATTCCACTGACTTATTTGCATATACGAGCCTAGTTGAGGACTACTTACTCATTCTTCAACGCTTATTACTGTATTGGTCTAAGAAGATAACTGATTGGGATGGTAATCCCTCGTATATGCAAATAAATTGGTAGAATTATAATCAAACTTTAACTTAAAGTTCATTTGTGAAGTTTCGTTTAATTGTTAATTTCTACCTCCTCATTTGCATAAATACTTAGAAATTCCGTAAGACTTTAAAGCGACCAATTGCAGTTATACTAATACATTAAGAAATTAAAGTGAGGTACCAAACAAGCACTACACTATGTGCTATGTTTGATTTGAAATAACTTTCCTTTCCAGCATAGAAAATGCTTTATTCCAATCCATGCTTACCAACTTACTAAATGGTAACACGATGTATGGCCGTTGATATTACTATATCATATAATTAATTAACAATGATAAAGAAACTTGCATACGCAATTGCTTCAATAGTTGCAAGAATAAACATGATTACACCGAGGCGGTGCGGGGTAGAATTGTCTTTCAGTAATTTCAAGTCTATGGCAAACATTATTTTGCATAAATACTTCATACAGTCATGTAAGCATGGGCCATTGATGCTTAATTTGAAAACGGATATATCGAGAATATGCATGTTCGCACCACGAGACTATGCTGCAAAGGAAAGTTTATTGATTAATTGGTCTCCGGCAAGACTATTGGAAACATTAATTTCCTCTAATTTTTGATGAACAGGTTGTGCAATCAATGTTGGTAATCAACAGATGAATGTCAGAACCAGAGACATATTGCACGCCGTAATGTTGCTCTATATTTCATGGAGTTCTTATTTACTTTCCCAATTTAATTTCAATTGGAAAATGTCTAGACAAAATAACAAGAGCGTGGAGTGGTTTGTGATTTCCCCCTTTTGGCAATCCATTGCTTAATGATTGCCGTCATGTGCATGGTCGAATTATTTGACCAATTCTTATCAGGAGTTTGATACTGGAATAAATGTTTAGGCTATTTTGCCACACAATCCATAGAATGTTCCTAAATTTTCATAACAATTTAAACGTATTATCATGTTGTGTACCATGGGCATGCCCTCGTGCCACGGCCGAAGTTAGAAAACTCAGCCGGTATCTTCTCCGTTATCTGCATTAAAGTAGTAAATTATACAGCATGTATAAGGAACACTTACACACGGTATCACACCCGTAACGATGGGTTGACATGATTCACAGGTTAAATCATATCAAAATATGTGAAACATGTTTTGATTATGGTATTGAATTCAAATTTACGAGCCGTGTGTTTGAGCTATAAGGCACGAAACAGGTTTAAAGATATACATTAGATACAAATGTTATGATGACATGAATATATGACCCCATATGCGGGTTTGTCTGTGAGGAGCTAAATTGCCAAAGGCTTCTATACCGCTATATCTGCAATTCCGGCATAGATGTTCTAAACACTTAACTTATTTAATACAATTTAGGTGTAGTTCGCAAGAGCCATTTCCATTTTATATTAAACAGTTAAAGAGAATATTTAAAATATACAAAAAAGGGAAATGCCATCTCTGTGAACAGAGTTATTCATTTAGTCAAGAACATCTCTTTCAACAAGTCGGAGTTAAAGACGCATGTACTTACATTTTATGCTATTTCTAAGTCTGGAAGCATCTTTGTTTTGACAGAGAGTTGTTATTTGGACCAGACATTGCAAAAGTGCTGGAATGTCTTACATAATAACATTATCAGATTATGTAACATGTCTCATTTATATGTTTTTAAAATCTAACTTCGAAAACGTTCTTGAAAAGCATTTTAAAATTTGATTATTCTGAATATAATAGATTAATGGTAATACGGCAGGTAGCCTATAGTAGCAGGTCAGCTGCGAGTTCAGCCAATACTCTCAATCGAGGATATTTTTGTCATAGTCTGTATCTGGTTAACAGTATATAGATCAGTAGATACCACACGGGGAACTAAATGTTTTCACACAAAGTTTGTGAAACAGTTACTTCATCAATTTTTCTTAAGACTGAGGCAATATCAGAATACTGAACGAGTTTGGAAATGCCAAACATATGTAATAGGTACCCCATTAGCTTGGTGAAAGTTTTGTAACTTGAAATGCTATACAAACCATATCAAACGTAGTACATAGTGTATGTTTGTTTGGGTACCTCGTTGTAACTTTTTAATGTATGGCTGCAATTGGTCGCTTTAAAGACTTACGGGATTTCTAATTATTTATGCAAATAAGAAGGTAGAATTTAACAATTAAACGAAACTTTAAAATGAAATTTAAGTTGAAGTTTGATAATAATTTTACCGACTTATTTGCAAATACGAGAGGATTACGTGCCCACCCATCCCACCCGTTATCTTCTTAGACCAATACAGTCATAAGCGTTGAAGAATGAGCAACTAGTCCTCAACACTATCCCACGTAATCCCCTCATATTTACAAATAAGTCAGTCGAATTTTAATCAAACTTCTTCAACTTAATTTGATTTCAAGTTGAAGTTTTGTTTAATTGTTAAATTCTATACAGATGTGAAACCGCAGTTCAAAACATGACATGAAACAAGTTGCAAAATAAATGACTTCCACGATGTCCTATGCGTTACATCACCTTTTCTAAAGATAAATGTTAAAACCTCGGCAAGTTCAATGAAATAAATGATCATACATTCTTTATTTTTTTTAAATAAATCAAAATTCACCAGCAGAAATCTGGGAGAGTTTATAAAAGGTTTGCTTTCTTTCAAGATTAGGGATTTTAACTGATGCGAACAAAAGACTTACTAATCAAATCACCAGCGTACGTTTCTGGCCAATAACCAGTTGCACTATAGCTCATTGCGAAATAAAATATTAACATCCATTCAAGGAAAGCTGTAATTTCCAGATAATATTCCTTTAGCTATCAAACACAATACAAGAGATAAATCTAAGAGAACACAACAATGTACTGCTGATGCATGTGATGGATGTTGGTGGTGAATGCAATAACAAGATTGTAAACGAATCATCCATCGAATCATGGATTATATCCTTGAGAAATTGGAGCTGCTTAAATTCACACCAAAATTCGTTTTGCTTTAGACGTACAACCAATCTCTTTTCAATCTATCAGTTGGCGACTTATTCTTATCTTTGAAGACGTCTGCAGGGATGCAGGCATACCGCAGATATTTAGCATTGTTAAAAGGTCTCGCTTAAAGGTGCATGAGCGGTGCATGAGCGTGAGTTCCAGGTTAGGAACACGCATTCACGTCGTATGGACGAGGGTGATTTTGTTCCTTTTCAATCATAGGCTATCAATATGAACTTGAAACTGATGCAAATCAGATATTACAGTGCCGTCGGAAGGTATAGGGGAGGAGGGGAGGGGGGGGGGGACTGAAATTGTATAGCGTGTTAGCGCTATCCGAGCGCAAAGCGCGAGGTTTCCGGCGTGGGGTCCAGGGGCCTGTTTAAAGGCCTCCAGTAGGGCTCAGGGGCCTGCTTAAAGGCCTCCGGTAGGGTCCAAGGGCAAAATCCCCGGAAGGTGGTGCATTTTAACCCTTTTGAGGGTCTAAAATGATCTCGGGAGGGGTACAGTGAGATAAGTAGACGGAGATTTTTTTAAAGGAATTTTCACTGGTTACGAGACTAATTGATAGGTTGGTTGAAAGGAGGATCAGAGGCGGGCAGCGAATGCAGTTTTCTCCCCCGAGAGGATTTCACCTTTCCGGTTGCATGCTTGCTACTCGGTTGAAAGGTAATTTTGGGAATTTTGGTCAAATTTGGCAACATTTTCCAAATGTTGAAGAAAATTTCTGAAACTTGAGGAAATCTTTCCAAAATTTGGCAAACTTTCGCGAATAATTAGAGGAAATTTCGGAAATTGTTCCGAAATTCGAAGAAAATTACTCGGAGATGAAGAAATTTCCCAAAAATTTAGGAATATTTTCCGAAAGTTTGGAAAAAATTTGCTTTCATTTTCGTTCATTCAAGTTTCGGGACGTTTCTGGCAATTTCCTTCAATTTCGCAGAAATTCCTTTATTATCATGATATTTGCATCAATTTTTGTGCAATGTCTACATTTTCGAGAAATTTGCTTTCATTTTAGTGCAATTTCGTCCACTTTTGGGAAAATTTCTTCAATTTTCGAGAAGTTCTCCCTAATTTTGAGGAAATTTTTGTAAAATTTTCTTCATTTACATGAAATTTGCTTCAATTTTTCTGCAATTCCGTTTATTTCCGGGAATTTTCAATCAATTTCCTTCATCTCGTTAAATTTGCTTGCATTTTCATGCAATTTTCTTCATATTCAGGAAAATTTGCTTCAATTTTCGATAAGTTGTCTTTTATTTTTGTGAAATATGCTACAATTTTCGTGCAATTTCCTTCATTCACGGGAAAATTTCTTCTTTTCTTCGAGAAGTTTTCGGAAAATTATCGTAAAAAAAAATGCTTCCATTTTTGTTCATTTAAGGAATTTTTCTTAATTTATTGAAAAGTTGTCTTCAATTTTTGTTAAATTTTCTTCATTTTCTTTAATTTTCGTGAAGGTTTCCTTAAATTTTCTGGAATTTTTTACCAATTTTTACTCAAATTGTACGACCTCCCCCCCCCCCTCCCCCCTCTCCTTCCTTTCACCCCCTTACAAATAGTTGTTGGAATGTGATAAGAAACTCATACAGTTATTTTTTGGTATCCAAATATAACAAAAATTTAAGAAAATAAAAAAAAAAAAATAATGAAATTTCACAATTGAAGCAAATTTCGCTAAAATGAAGGAAATATTACAAAAATTGAATGAGATTTGCCAAAAATAAACAAAAAAGTAAAATTGATCAAAAATTGAAGAAAACTTTTTCCAAAAATGAAGGAAATCTTACGAAATTTGAAGCAAATTCCATGAAAATGAAGGAAATGTTATAAAAGTTGAAGGATATTTCCCGAAAATTGAAGACATTTTTCCGAAATTAAGAAAATTTCACGAAAACGTGAAGCAAATTTCACGAAAATGAAGGAAGTTGTACAAAAATAGAAGAAAACGTCTTTAAAATTTCCTAAAAATGAACAGAAAATTTCACAAAAATTGAAGCAAATTCCATGAAAATTGAGCTTTTACGAAAATTGAAGATTTTCTGAAAATTCAAGATTTCCGCAAAAAAAGTTGCCATGGAATCTCATTCTTCAACTATTCGTTAGACCTTTGGGTGGTAAAATGGTATTTAGCGCCCCAATAAAAACATGGAGGGGGAGGCTTGGCCCCTTGGTTTGCCTGGTTCCTACGTCACCAGGTCACTGCACGTTGTCTTTGTTAGTTTAGAGTTTTAGACGACGTATATAGTAATTTAACCAAATATTTTGCCAACATCATTCACCTTTTCAGTTCTCGTGGCCTTCACTTCTTAAAATATAACCACGCCCTAATCAGATGGGACATTTTTTTTTTTTTTTCTTTCTAATTATCAGTTTTGAGTGGTTATGATCCATTGTTTATATATTTTGCAACAGTAAAATTGCAGGTCATCCTTCTTATCAGATTAAAATTTGCGAAAAAGGTGTGTGTGTGGTGGGGGTGGGGCACGTGCCCCTCCCCCTACTTCGTGGCCCATGATTACAAACATTGGTTTAAAGCATTAATTACGAACATTGATTATGAACATTGCTCATACACATTGATTATGAACAAAAAGAGGGATATAAATTTTGGTTGAATGATAAGGATGCAGAAGGGAAGGACGTACTTAATTTTGTATTGTTTGTTTGCTGCCAAAATAAGGCAATCATCAGTGTGACCTATGTGGACACTCATGGAGTAATTCTCTATGGGTTGATTATATTCGTGGTAACATGCAAGAACCCAGATTTTTAGGATCGTTCGATAAGGTAGAACTGATTTAGTCATGAAAATTGTCAAACGGGTTTTTGAAGATTAGCCCCTTTGTCACAATAAAAACACAAAACTACCTAAACCATGATAATAGTAAAATCGATAAGAATTGAAAACATAGGTTGCCATGACATTTTCGAAATAATATGGACATGACGGCTTGTGAATTCAATCTTTCGTTTGCGTGATAAAAAATACATATAGTTTTGACAAACAATGTAATATTCTAAGCTAAATAGCAGGAAATTTTCATAATAAAAGACAATATTTTTTAAAAGATTTGTGTTGCATGAAAAATCTTTATTTTTGTATTCATCTATTGTGCAAATTATTGGAAACGAATACAAACAGTTGATAATTATATCGAAGATATTTTACCAGCGTATAATTTTGTAATTGTTTAATAAGAACTCATTATGCTTTGCTCAGTCTTGGGGAAAGAATACAAATCAGCGCTTTGAAATTCTTACCAAAAAGCGCTATGTAAATCTACGTGCTTTATTATCATTATTACACGCCACATCTTATGATAAACTATCGATGTGAGTTTCAGACACACCACCTTCGCCTGGATCTCTGTGTGAACACTTGTTTAACATGGAGCCGATTCTATTCATATTTTCATCGCGATAATTAATGACCTTAGGCCTATAACATTGGTTAAAGAAATGCAAATTTCTTGGTAAATTTTTGCGCTTAGCTGGACGGTTGCAGGTAAGTTAATGCTTATCTAGTTTCATCTCCAAAATACCCAAGATTGGAATAACCTTTGATAGAAATGAAATTTAAATAGTGTGATATAAACTCTCGTTAAAATGTACGCTTTGTTAAGTAACGATGAAGCACTATTTTGTCTAACTACATAAACAATTAACGTATCGTGAATATTTTCTAGTGTTCAAGGATCACATATTGTGCATATCTTCCTGAAGAAAACATAGGATTAATGATGCACGATTTGCATTTTTTTTCTTCCTTTTTAACATGTTGGGTCCAGACATATCTGGTTCGTTGATGGCTAAACAACATTGAAAATAATTAAATTGCAGAAAGTTCAGATTTAAAGATGTTTTAAGTAACAAAACAAACCAAAAACAATAATTAATGATGAGGTAAAACTGGCAAAGATATGTGATTGAAATTCATACGATTAAGATCTGAAAAGAGTTGCAGATAAAGGATTTCGATTCAAGGATATTTGTATACTCATCTAAAGTGTAAAGATTTTTACAACGTTCTAAAAAGCTCAATAGACTGAAAGGTACAACAAATGCATTAAGAGCCTATCGTCCTACGTATGTCACACGATGTACATGTAAATAAAGAAGTTTAGCAATGAGGAATAAGCGTTATGAAGTAGCCATTTGATTTTGATATTCATCGATAACACCCATACGCCCGTAGAGCTTAAACAAGTTCTGGCTTTCACCTCTTGATCATCACATCCACCGTGAAAAAAAGTTTTATGAATATATCACCATTTATTATACTTATTATTATTATTATTATTATTGATATTATTATTGCACTTTTTTTTTTATATATAGCGCTTTTTCCGTGGAGCGAAGCGCTTTACAATCAAATTTATAATACATAGACAAACTCTTAAAATACAATATAAAGAAATATAAAAATTACAGGACAATATACAAGCATAAAAGAATTGGTAAAAATACAAAACTAGATAAATAAGACAATAAATTAATATTATAGACAGCATAAAACTTAATCAGTGGGAACAAGATGAGTCTTACGGGCCTTCTTAAAAGTATAAACAGTTTGAGCCTGACGGATTTCAATAGGTAGATTATTCCACAAACCTGGTCCCAGGACAGAAAAGGCGCAGTCCCCACTGACACGATTAGTTCTTGGCATCACAAGGCGAGTGACATCCTTGTTGGATCTTAGACCAACGCGTCCAGGCTCTTAAATATGCAGCAAATCTTGAAGGTATGAAAGCGCATTTTTTTTAATGCAGTTGTACACATACAGTACGATCTTGAAATCGATTCTCTGCTGGATGGGCAACTAATGAAGAACACGCAAGACTGCAAGAGGGAGGAAGCGCTTGTACGTCTATCAACACAAAAATCATGTGCGATGCACGATTTTGAAGCCTTTGCAAGCGTTTAAGGTTTTCACGTGATATGCCACCAAGCTGGGAGTTGCCATAATCCAGCCGAGAAAGGACGAGAGATCGCACTGCATGAGCCCAAGTATTTTGATCAATGTACCGCGGTATTCTTTAAATATTACGCAAATGAAAATTAACAGTACGACATATTGTGGATATAATGTAGGTGTATTGTACGTATATTGTAGAGATCTGGGATTCATATTCATACAAGTTTCAAACATGATACCTAAATTCTTAACGGATGATGAAGAAACAATCAAAGACCCACTGATCTTTAAATCAATGGACTGGATGGAATGCATTTGTTTTTTGGATGAAATGATCAAAAATTCAGTTTGGGTGTCATTAAGTATATAATTGTGTTATGAAGCATCCAGCCTTTACTTTAACCGCCGCAATGCTATTTGACAAGCGAGCTTGGACAACTTCCCTATCACCCGACTTTTTAGGATCAAAGCTAACACATAGCTGAGTGTCATCAGCATGCATATGGTAAGCAACATTGAAGAGTTTGAAAATGCGGGTAACAGGCTGCGAATAGGCATTGAAGATCGGAGGACTTGCAACAGATCCTTGGGTACACCATATTTTAGAGGATGGGCAGTAGAATAACTACCAGAGATATAAACTGAACTCTTGCGATCACTAAGATAAGATCTCAACCAGTTTAAAACACAACGTCAGATACCATACTCACATTGAAGCCTATTTATAAGATTAGTGTGGTTAATGGTATCGAAGGCTGCAGACATATCTAGAAGTACAAGTAAAACAACTCTACCCGAATCTAAGTCATTTAATACATCGTTCTTAACACGCAATAACGCAGTTTCAGTACTATGTGCCAGTTTGTAGGCAGATTGAAAATCTTCAATAAGATGTTTTGAATGAAGATGTTCATTAAACCTAAAGACTGCTGGATATTCAAGGATCTTGCCAAGGGTGGGGAAATTGGAGACGGGTCGATAATTTTTTTAAAACGTCCGGAATGAGGGTGGACGTCTTGATAAGAGAAGAAATAATTGCGTTCCTAAGAATGGATGGAAAACAACCAGAACTAAATTAATTATTTGCAAGAGACATGATTATAGGAGCTACTATGTCAACACATTCCTTCAAGAGCCAAGTGGGCAGTGGGTCAAGAGAACTTGTCTTGTTTGGGATCTTAGGAATTATATGTCGAATCTCAGCTTCATCTTTCAAATTTGCAAAGATATCAGTACTGTGCATATGTAAATCATCAATCATCAAATCATCGACAGAATCAAGCAGAAATACATCATCATTACATTGTTTACTGGTATCAAGAGAAGATATATTTACATTAATACATTCAACGTCAAGTTCAGACCTTACTTTTTCCACTTTCTCAGTAAAAAAAATGGGAAAATTATTACTGAGAGTTTCATTTGAGCGGCAGATTGGTAAAGCCTTGGAGGAACTATTGAGAAGTGAGTGTAACTGTACGGCACATTGTCTGTGCATCAGCATTTGCCAAAACACCTTTGAAATGCTCTATTTTGGATTTAACAATAAGTTTATTTACAACTATATTTTGCTCAAGATATTTCAAGCGATCAGTATCGCTGAGGGTTTTTCTCCACTTACGCTCATATTTGCGGTGTTCTGTTTCCACAGTGCGTATCGTACTGTCGGATCATATCGGTTTATATAACGCGCAATTTCAAATCATTAAGGCTACGGCGCACTGATCTTGATTAGACCGGGACCGACAGTTATGGTGGGTCGTCACGCAATTGCTAGTTAACATGGGTCGCGGAGGGGGATGAATGTAGTAGATTGTCCGCCCCAATAATTTGTATACACCATGAGATGCAAAGTGAATAAATCGCCAATAAATTAACAAATGAAATAACTTATGTTGCCAGTCAATCCAAAATGATATGACCTTCCATCTTCGCTGAGATGAGAAGATGATGTTGTTTAAACTGTCCATATACCTTTAAACTTAAACAAATAGTGATATATAGGGTACGAGTAAATAATGAAATACATTATTGAGACATGTCAAATATTGAAGAAAAAAATAGCTTAAAGGAATGAGTGTGAAATTGTTGTTTTGTTTTTCACCATTTGCAATGATGTTGAGTATAATTGAAAGAAGTAGACGCCCTAATTTGTTGACATAAAGAGGAAACTCGTGGTGAAAAAAACAAACAAACATGAGGTACAACGAAGATGAAGAACCATTGAAAGGTTTAGGAAATAGGTTCCATTTGTTTTGAGTCTTCCTGTGTTCTTTATATAGACCTTATCAAACCGAGTTTAGCCGAACGTGAAACGTCAGAGTACTTTAATCAATCAAATGCTGGAGGAACTTTTTCTTTGTTTCCCAACCAATGGTGAGGTGCAGGTTTGAGGGGGAAAATGTAAGCAGCAATACGCGCGCGTAATTCCTTCATATATAACGCACGTATGATACGTGCGCTTGAAAGCATTTTTTCATATGCTTGGTCCCATACCGTGCGTGAATTGTGATTGCTCCAATATTTTAAAACGATTCCTCCAGTATACGATTGGATCCATTATGGACACGTGAATCTCGGCCATGTGACATTATTTAAATTAGTTATCCGGAAATTGCCGATTCAGATCAGATTTGAAAAGGTCTATAGCTGGTGTTTGAAACAAACTCAAAGCTTGACCATGCTTACAGTTGTTTCGGGCTGCTTAGATATATTCATCTCATGTCCGCCTTGCATACCTTCATATCATCTTGGTTTGTAGATGAAGGATTTCATTTTCTTCTTATCACGGTATTGAAAGTACTTGATGAAACTTGGCTCTCTTATGTCTGTATGTATGTGGTAGATAGATACAGTAAAACCAAAATTTGAACATGGCAATATGAGTTAGTGTTGCAGCTAGGACCGTAACCAGGACTTTTTGCACGGGTCGAAGGGGGTGGGGCAGGTGCACAAGCATTTAACGAGGAGGGGCACTTGCGTATATCTTGTGTATATATATATATATCCTTGTGTTATATTTTTCGTTAATTTTTTGCAAGGGGTACGTACCTTCGTAAGGGGCAAGAATCCCGTGCCTCATACTCGCCTCGGGCCTGATTACAGCCTTTAGTGATGTTCTGTTGCTGGCTTCAGAATACAAAAATTCGTCGGATTTTCAGTTTATTGACAATTGTTGATGTCAACAGTAGTTTTTAATAATTGTCACTAGTTTTATTGAGCAATCGAATTTACATGGGAAACATTGCTCAGAGGTGAACCATGGATAGCTTGTTGATATTCAAACAAATATTTGTTACAAAATACATTTTTCATATGCTTTAATCTGTTAATGAATAGCAATCTTTTTTTTTTCTTTTGATAACTTCTATAGTTTCTTATAATATAAATGATATAGTTTCTTATAACAGTATAATGGCCCATCATAGCATGCCAGAACATCACCGTCTTAAGTTCTATCTCATGCTCTAAGTCATGTAAGTAATTGATAATCTAAGAAATCTTAACAATCGTTGATGTCAACAGTAGTTTATAATAATTGTCAAATGTTTTTAAAGTAATTGAATGTACAACGCATTGTTCAGAGGTGAACCATGGATAGGTCTTTGATAAGCAAACAAATATTTGCTATGAAAGATATTTTTATATGCTTTAATGAATCGCAATCATTGTTTTTCTGTTGATTACTTCTATAGCTCATTATTATGGCCCATGCATGCCAGAATGTCTTCATGATTACTGTCTTAAGTTTAGTTCTATCTCATGCTCTTAGTAATTGATAATCCCTCAAATAAATCTTAACAATCTTTGATATCATCAGTAGTAGATAATTATTATTATTTTTGAAGTAATTTAATTTACGTAGAACATATTGTTCAGAGGTAAACCATGGGTAGCTCTTTAATATGCAATCAAATATTTATTATGAAAGACATCTTTATATGTTTTTCATGAATAACAACCATTGTTTTTCGGTTGATTACTTCTAGTTCATTATCATGGCCAGAACATGATCACTATCTTAAATTTTATCTCATTCTCTTGGTGCAGTAGTAATCTAAGAAAGCTTAACAATATATGATATCATTAGTCATTTAGTAGTTATAATGATTGTGACAATTGACAATTAATGCGTTGTTTAGAGGTGAACTATAAAAATCTCTTTAATACTCAAACAAATATGATTTTTAGAAGGCATTTTCATTTTCTTTTCTATAATAATGATAATTTTTAACATTTCTCCTATGTGATCACAGATCATATCTTAGGTTGTGGTCCGGACCCTCGTTTGAATGGTGTCACGTGTCTTCTGTCGTAATTTGTAATAACCTGGCACTTTGTATTACCTGTCGCAATTTATAAAAGACCTTGTCTCAATTTGTAATAATTTGAAATACCTGTCGCAATTTGTAATAAACCTTGCCGCATTTTGCAATAAATAAAGCTGTCGCATTTTGTTATAATTTCTGTCGCAATTTGTAATAACCCGAACTGTCGCGTTTTGTAATAAAGTCCGTCGCACTTTGTAATAAACTGTGTGGGAGACCGAAAACAATTATTTTAGATCAAAGTAATCTTACATAACTTCTTTGAGATAAATCCATTTTACATGTGAAATATGTTTCTGGTTGATATGTGACTGATTACATGTTAAAGGCAGCCATGTCGGACTATGGACCTTCTTTACACTTATTTCGGGATCATGATCTAATCGCGAGCTTGAATTTGAATGAGGAAACAACTTGGAAATCCAATTAATAATGTGGAAAATAGTCTCTTAAGTATAGGTTTTGGGCAGTGGCGGTGCTGCGGGGATACACGGGGCAAATACCTTCACGAAGTAATTATCCCCCACTTGCCTCAGAGACCAATCCTAAGTAAAAAACGTAAAATCATGGAACGAATGTTAGAATTAGAAATAAAAAAAAAAAAATGAAAGAAAATGTAAACTAAATAAAGCTAAGAAAACTCGCCTATTGTTTATAAATCAAGAAAATCGCAGCCCTAAACAGTGAAAACGAAATGCCATATATCATGAGAACCATTTATTATTTTTTTGCTTTTCACTTTGTAACAGACCCCGGGCCCGAAATTTCTGTCGGCAACTCTGTGTACATTTGCCCCTAACGAAACAAGGTTGCTCCTCTCATTCCCTCAGCGGCAAAAATGGCGATTTCAGACGAGAAAGCTTCAGGTTAAGGCTTAAGAAATCTGAACCACGGTGAGAAATAACCACCCCAAGCATTTAATTTGACCCGTATTAATTTCAAAACCCAGATTAGAAAAGCATGATAAAGGAAGGAGATAATTTTATCCGGAGGGTTTTTTTTATGGAAGAGCTCGGCTATCAGGCTATTGAGTTGTGGGAAGTGAGGGAAGCTTTGGGAAGGTTGTACACAAGGGGCAAGCGAAGGAGGACGCGATGGACTGTGAGGGTGCATGGCAATTGCTGCGTTGGGGAGCCAATAAGGAGGTGGGATTTAGTGAGATGGGTATAATATTCTAAGGTGTGTAATGTGGAAGTTGTCGAAACGGGAGAGATTGTGAATGGTGAGTTTGATCGGAGTGGTGGGCTAGATGACGTGGAGTTTGTTATCAATTTGGGAGTCCCATGAAGTTTTCCAGCGGTGACGAACAAGGGAAGCGATAAGCGGTTTGATGTCAGAAAGATTTTTGGGAAAGGGGGTAGGTTGAGAGCAAGCTTAGCGGCTGCATCAGTTCTGTCATTCTTATTTCGGGGATGCCAACATGGCTGGGTATCCAGAAGAAAATAATACTTTTACTTTTCCTGCAGAGGGAGGGGGTGAAAGGAGGTGGGATGTGTAGTTATCCCATTTAAGATTGAGTAAAGAAGTAAGGACACACTTGGAATATAAGAAGATGGCAAAGTGGCTGAGCGGGGAGTAAAGGTAAGGGTGAGTAAGATGTTGTTGGCCTCCGCCGAGAAGATGGATGAGTAGTTGGGAAGCCTGCTACTGAGGGTGATGTTTGAATGACGGTAGCAGCAGCTGTCTTGTCGCCTTCCTTGGAGCCATCAGTATAGATGGAGGTGTAGTTTAAGAGTTGGTCTTTGAGTTGGTTGTGGAGGTTGATGAAGAGGTTGGGGTGGGTTTGGGTTTTGTGATGAGTGGAGATGCCAAGGTGGATAGAAGGGAGGGGGTGAGACAGGGAAGAAAAATGGACAAGGAGAAGGTGACAAGAGTGGCGGGGTTGATGCCGAAATGGTGGAGGTCGGGTTTGATGAATAAGTTTAAGGGAAGGAATAAGATTTGTCCCATCAAAGAGGGTGGAGATATTGGGGCACCTAAGGAGGTTGTAAACAGGGTTATGGGTGTTGGTGAGGGCTCTAAAACCGTAGGAAATGCTAAGTTTTCTACACCTTAGCAGAAAGGGGAGTTCGTTGGCTTCAACGTGAAGGCTGGTGATTGGGGAAGTCATGTAGGCGCCCAAACAAAGCCGGATGGCTTCATTTTGGATGGTGTTGATGTGGTTGAGGGAAGTTTTGTAAGCGGCACAGTAGACAATATTGCCGTAGTCGATCTTGGCACGAATGGTGAGCCTGAATATTTTGAGGAGAGCATGGGGGTTCGCACCCCAAGTGGTGTTGGAGAGAAGGCGGAGAATGTTTGTTGAGGGAGCTGTTTAAGGTTGGTGATGTATTGCTTGTAGGACAGCTTGAAGTCGAGGGTTAAACACGAAGTTCGGGCTGGGGTGGAGGTTGTTGAAATGACAGAAGTGCATGCAGACTGTCTTGTCTTTGGAGAATTTAAAACTGTTATTGTTGCACCAATCTTGCAGCTGGTTGAGGCTGAGTTGAAGCCTATTTTTGACAAGAGGAAAGCTAGGGAGGAGTAGAAGATGGCGAAGTCATCCACGTAGAGGGCACGTTAAATGTTGGGTCCAAGGTTGTCCGCAATATTGTTAATGCTCAGGTTGAAGAGAGTGGGAGAGAGGATGCTGCATTGGGGGATATCCTCTTCTTGGGGGTAGGGGTTGGAAAGGGTGTAGCCAATACAAACTTGGAACTGCCTGGGTGAGAGGAAGTTTTGAATAAAGATGGTGAGGTGGCCTCTGAGGCCGATGGTGTGAAGCTTGTGGGCAATGTAGTGTTGAAAGCTTTCTCGAGGTAAAAAAAAATGGCAACGAGGTGTTCCTTTTTGCAAAGGATTCCCGGAAAGCGGTGTCGAGCGTAATTAACTGGTCCAGGGTATTGCGACATTTCCGGAAGCCGCTTTAATGAGGGAAGAGGATTATGTTGGTTTCAAGGAATTAGTTTAGTCATGATCCTTTCCATAATTTTACAGAAACAGCAGGTGAGGGCAATGGGGCAGTAGCTGGAGGGGTCAGTACTGTCCTTTCCTGGTTTTGGGACGGGGGTAATGATAGCTGTCCTCCAGATAGGGGGAAAGGAGTGCGAGGACCAAATGTGATTGAGGATGGTGAGTAGGGTAGCCGTGGCCTTTTTGGAGAGGTGTTTCAGGAACTGGTAGGGGATAATATCTGGGCCCTTGGAGGTACACCAGCGACGCGAATGGCTTGCTTTAATTCAGAAAGGGTGACAGTTATCAGTGTTGCCGGAGGGAAAAGTAATACTCCAGATTTCGTCGTGAGCTTTTTGGGCTTTGAAAGCATTGGGGTCAGTTGGCAGAGGAGGAGCTGTTGCTGAAAGAAGCGACGAGGTGGTTTACAATATCCTTTTCGTGATGAGGTTACCATTCCAGGAAAGATGAGAGATTTTCCCATCCTGCCGTGGAAGCCTATTAATCATACTCCAAATCTTCTTAGTGGGGGTGTTGGTGGTGAGAGAAGAGATGAAGTTGTTCACAGTGTTGGTTTTACTGTCCTTAATAGTGCGCCTGGCTTTGGCATGGCTGATGCGAAAGAGGTTGTGGGTGGTTGGGTTTGTTTTGATGTTCCTGAGGGCCCTTTTCCTGGTTTTGATGTCGGTTTTGCAGTCATCGGTGAACCAGGGGTTGGGGGTAGGGGGTGGGGGAGGTTTTAGGAACGGAGGAATGGAGCAGGTGGCGATGTTGATACGGATGTTACTGAAGTTTGTCATGGGATCCTTACCCTTCAGAAGATAAGGGGGGTTGGGAAGGTGAAAGTCGCAGAGGGTTTCAAAAAGGGGCCAGTCGGCCTTCTTAAGGTTCCAACTGGGGTATGGTCTGTGGGGGTTTGAAGGTTGGAGTGAATAATAAGAGGGCAATGGTCACTACCACAGAGATCAGCAGTGACCTTCCAGCTAAAATAAAGGAGGTTGGGGGAACAGATAGACAGGGCAATACAGGTAAGGGAGCCTGTGGCAGGGTGAAGGTAGGTCAGGGAGTTAGTGTTGAGCAAGGAGAGGCTTGCCTCTGGGGGTGGTGGTATTGGACCCCCACAAGAGGCTGAAGTCACAAAAAAGGATGAAAGGGACGGAAGCTGAAAGATGAGGTTATTAAGGCTGGTTGGCTGAATGTTGGCGTTGGAGGGGGAGGGGGAAGGGGGAGATTGATATTGCAAAGAGTGAAGGTTTTGTCGAGGGATATAGACATACAGATGGCCTGAAGGTCTGAATGATGAGCCTGAAGATTTTGAGGAGAGTATGGCGGTTTGCACCCCAACCGAGTGGTGTTGGAGAGGCGGAGAATGTTGAGGGAGCTGTTGCATTTCTGTTTCAGGCTGGTGATGTGTTGCTTGTAGGAGAGTTTGGGGTCTAGAGTTAAACCCGGGAACTTAAGTGTGTTCAACTTTAGGGATGCGATTGCCATTGAGCACGAGCCTCCGGGTGGGGTGGAGGTTGTTGAAATGACAGAAGTGCATGCAGACTGTCTTGTCTTTGGAGAATTTAAAACTGTTATCATTGGACCAGTCTTGCAGCTGCTTGAGGCTGAGTTGGAGCCTATTTTCGACAAGAGGAAAGCTAGGTGAGGAGAAGAAGACGGTGAAGTCGTCCACGTTTAAAGTTGGTCCAAGGTTGTCCACGATGTTGTTAATGCTCAGGTTGAAGAGAGTGGGAGAGAGAATGCTGCCCTGGGGGACGCCCTCTTCTTTGGGGTAGGGGTTGGAGAGGGTGTGGCCAATACGAACTTGGAACTGCCTGGGTGAGAGGAAGTTTTGAATAAAGATGGGAAGGTGGCCTCCGAGGCCAATGGTGTCAAGTTTGCGGATAATGCCATATTTACAAGTTCGGGTTGGGAGGTTTGGGAACAGAGCAGATGGCAATGTTGATTAGGATGTTACTAAAGTTTGACATGGGATACTCACCCTCGAGGAGATAGGGGAGAGGTGCGAGTCACAGATGGTTTCGAAAAGAGGCCAGTCAGCTTTTTCGAGTTTTCAATTGGAGGTGTGGTCAGTAAGGGTTTGAAGGTTGAAGTGAATAAGAAGAGGGTAATGGTCAGTACCACAGAGATCAGCAGTGACCTTCCAGCTAAAATCAAGGAGGTTGGCGAAACAGATAGACAGGTCAATACAGGTGAGGGAGCCTGTGGCAGGGTGAAGGTAGGTCGGGGAGTTGGTGATGGGCAAGCAGAGGCTGTGTTGTCGAAGAGTGTTTTCGATGAGCTTGCCTCTGGGGGTGGTGGTATTGGAGCCCCACAGGGGGTTGAAGTCACCAAGAACAATAAAGGGAGAGGGGAGCTGGTTGTTAAGGCTGGTTGGCTGAACATTGGCATTGGGGGAGATAGATATTGCAAAGAGTGAAAGTTTTGTGGAGGGAGATGGACATGCAGATGGCCTGAAGGTCGGTGTTTACATGATGAGGGCTGTGTGGGATATCAAGTCTAACGAGAATGGAGACGCCCCCACAGGCCCTGTCGGCATCCACTTGATGTTCGTGATAGCAAGCGAAGTTGTTGAGGGAATAATTGTCAGTGGTTTTCAAGGTTTCTTGTAGGCAGAAGACGACCGGGTTGAAGGTGGTGGCCAGTGGTAGATTTCTTCAGAATTGGTCTTAAGGCTCCTAGTATTCCATTGTATCATGTTATTGTAATTGTTTATGTAGCACGCCATAAGAAGGCAGGGGCTATTTGGAGGAAGATCTGTTGGGTCCGAGTTGGCTTATTTTTTCGGTAATCGAACAATCCATGTTCTCTTCTGTGTCATGTGCGAGTTTGAATGGTGGGCTGTTTGTTAATTGGCTGTTTCTTGTTGGTTTAATGATTGTTAGCCAGGTTGGCTTGAGTTTAATGGTATTAGAGGTATTGTGGTAGGGGACAGTGGGAGTCTTAGAGGAAGGAAGGTAGGGGAGAGAAGTGGTGGTGGTGGAGGTAGTTTGGGTAATGGGTGTGGTTGGGTTGTTGGCAATGGGCTTAAGACTGGGTAAGAAGAGCCAGGTGAGGTCGGTTCGGGTATGTGAGTCAGTTTTAGTTGTGTTAAGGGGGGGGGGGCGGTATTGATGTTACAGGAGACTGCGCTCGAGTAGGAAGGTTCAGTTCAGTGTGGAGGGAGGCAAGAAATTGCTTACTAGCCACTGGGTAAGTAATGTTGGTTTAAGGGTTTTTAGTTTGGTTATTTGCTTTTCCTGAAGCCAGGTGGGGCAGTCTTTTGAGAAGGGATGGTTGGCTGTGTGAGTACCGTCGCAATTGGTTCAGAGCGGGGTGCTGGTGCAGGGGGTGCTGTCATGGTCCAGAGCGGGGTGCTGTCATGGTCCAGAGCGGGGTGCTGTCATGGTCCAGAGCGGGTGCTGTCATGGTCCAGAGCGGGTGCTGTCATGGTCCAGAGCGGGTGCTGTCATGGTCCAGAGCGGGTGCTGTCATGGTCCAGAGCGGGGTGCTGTTATGGTGCAGAGCGGGGTGCTGTCATGGTGCAGAGCGGGGTGCTGTCATGGTCCAGAGCGGGGTGCTGTCATGGTCCAGAGCGGGGTGCTGTCATGGTCCAGAGCGGGGTGCTGTCATGGTCCAGAGCGGGGTGCTGTCATGGTCCAGAGCGGGGTGCTGTCATGGTCCAGAGCGGGGTGCTGTCATGGTCCAGAGCGGGTGCTGTCATGGTCCAGAGCGGGTGCTGTCATGGTCCAGAGCGGGTGCTGTCATGGTCCAGAGCGGGTGCTGTCATGGTCCAGAGCGGGTGCTGTCATGGTCCAGAGCGGGGTGCTGTCATGGTCCAGAGCGGGTGCTGTCATGGTCCAGAGCGGGTGCTGTCATGGTCCAGAGCGGGTGCTGTCATGGTCCAGAGCGGGTGCTGTCATGGTCCAGAGCGGGTGCTGTCATGGTCCAGAGCGGGTGCTGTCATGGTCCAGAGCGGGTGCTGTCATGGTCCAGAGCGGGTGCTGTCATGGTCCAGAGCGGGTGCTGTCATGGTCCAGAGCGGGTGCTGTCATGGTCCAGAGCGGTGCTGTCATGGTCCAGAGCGGGTGCTGTCATGGTCCAGAGCGGGTGCTGTCATGGTCCAGAGCGGGTGCTGTCATGGTCCAGAGCGGGTGCTGTCATGGTCCAGAGCGGGTGCTGTCAGGTCCAGAGCGGGTGCTGTCATGGTCCAGAGCGGGTGCTGGGTGAGCTGTCATGGTCCAGAGCGGGGTGCTGTCATGGTCCAGAGCGGGTGCTGTCATGGTCCAGAGCGGGTGCTGTCATGGTCCAGAGCGGGTGCTGTCATGGTCCAGAGCGGGTGCTGTCATGTCCGGTCCAGAGCGGGTGCTGTCATGGTCCAGAGCGGTGCTGTCATGGTCCAGAGCGGGGTGCTGTCATGGTCCAGAGCGGGGTGCTGTCATGGTCCAGAGCGGGGTGCTGTCATGGTCCAGAGCGGGGTGCTGTCATGGTCCAGAGCGGGTGCTGTCATGGTCCAGAGCGGGTGCTGTCATGGTCCAGAGCGGGTGCTGTCATGGTCCAGAGCGGGTGCTGTCATGGTCCAGAGCGGGTGCTGTCATGGTCCAGAGCGGGTGCTGTCATGGTCCAGAGCGGGTGCTGTCATGGTCCAGAGCGGGTGCTGTCATGGTCCAGAGCGGGTGCTGTCATGGTCCAGAGCGGGTGCTGTCATGGTCCAGAGCGGGGTGCTGTCATGGTCCAGAGCGGGTGCTGTCATGGTCCAGAGCGGGTGCTGTCATGGTCCAGAGCGGGTGCTGTCATGGTCCAGAGCGGGGTGCTGTCATGGTCCAGAGCGGGTGCTGTCATGGTCCAGAGGGGTGCTGTCATGGTCCAGAGCGGGTGCTGTCATGGTCCAGAGCGGGTGCTGTCATGGTCCAGAGCGGGTGCTGTCATGGTCCAGAGCGGGTGCTGTCAGGTCCAGAGCGGGTGCTGTCATGGTCCAGAGCGGGTGTGCTGTCACGTTCCAGAGCGGGTGCTGTCATGGTCCAGAGCGGGGTGCTGTCATGGTCCAGAGCGGGTGCTGTCATGGTCCAGAGCGGGTGCTGTCATGGTCCAGAGCGGGTGCTGTCATAGTCCAGAGCGGGTGCTGTCATGGTCCAGAGCGGGTGCTGTCACGGTCCAGAGCGGGGTGCTGTCACGGTCCAGAGCGGGGAGCTGTCACGGTCCAGAGCGGGGCGCTGTCACGGTCCAGAGCGGGCGCTGTCACGGTCCAGAGCGGGGCGCTGTCACGGTCCAGAGCGGGCGCTATCACGGTCCAGAGCGGGCGCTATCACGTCAAGCGGGCGCTATCACGTCCAAGCGGGCGCTATCACGGTCAGATGAGGCGCTATCACGGTCCAGAGCGGGCGCTATCACGGTCAGAGCGGGCGCTGGTCAGAGCGGGCGCTGTCCAGAGCGGGCGCTGGTCCAGAGCGGGCGCTGGTCAGAGCGGGCGCTGGTCAGAGCGGGCGCTGGTCAGAGCGGGCGCTGGTCAGAGCTGGGCGCTGGTCCAGAGCGGGGCGCTGGTCCAGAGCGGGGCGCTGGTCCAGAGCGCGGCGCTGGTCCAGAGCGGGGCGCTGGTCCAGAGCGGGGCGCTGGTCCAGAGCGGGGCGCTGGTCCAGAGCGGGGAGCTGGTCCAGAGCGGGGAGCTGGTCCAGAGCGGGATGCTGGTCCAGAACGGGGTGCTGGTGCAGGAGGTGCTGGTGCAGGAGGTGCTGTGCAGAAGGTGCTGGTGCAGGAGGTGCTGATGCAGAAGGTGCTGGTGCAGGAGGTGCTGGTGCAGGTGCTGCTGGTGCTGGTGCAGGAGGTGCTGGTGCAGGTCCAGGACTCCACAGTGCGCTTGGCTGCAGCAGGAGTTTTTTCCATGGCCATACCTCTGGCACTTATGACAACGGAGGGAGTAAAGAATATAAGGGGTGACTGGGATTCTCAGGTATCCAGCAGTGATGTGAGAGGGGAGAGTTGGTGTGGAAGAAGTCAGGAAGCTGGTATTTGTAGGTGCTTCGGCACCATCTCTCTTGAGGACAAGATGATTGGCTTCAGTAATGTGCTGATTGGCAAGTTCCACTACGAGATCTTCATCGGTCAGGTAAGCAAGGTCTCTAGTTCTGACCACACCTTTGCTGGAGTTAAGGGAATGGTGAGGGGTGACTGTAACATCAATACCGCCAGGAGATCACCGGATCTGAGGGTAGAGACCTTGGGGATGGTACCGACAAGGCCTTGGAATGCTTTGTGAATGAAGAAAGGCAAAAGTCTTTTAAACTCTCTGGTTTATTGGTGGCCTGTATTATTAGAATTTGGGGGACTTTTGAGGCTGAAGAATGGTCAATGGAGGTAGCAGGTGGGTCACGGGAAGGGGAGGGAGGGTCAAGGTTAAGGCAGAAGCGTTACGTCATGATGGTGTGGAAGAAGTCAGGAAGATGGTATTTGTAGGTGTTTCGGCACAGTCTCTCTTGAGGACAAGATGATGGGCTTCAGTAATGTGTTGATTGGCAAGTTCCACTACGAGATCTTCACCGGTCAGGTAGGCAAGGTCTCTAGTTCTGATCACACCTTTGCTGGAGTTTAGGGAATGGTGGGGAAGGGAGGGGGGGTGACAGTAACATCAATACCGCCAGGAGATCACTGGATCTGAGGGTAGAGACCTTGGGGATGGTACCGACAAGGCCTTGGAGTGCTTTGTGAATGAAGAAAGGCAAAAGTCTTTTTAAACTTTCTGGTTTATTGGTGGCCTGTATTATTAAAATTTTGAGGCTGAAGAATGGTCAATGGAGGTAGCAGGTGGGTCACGGGAAGGGGAGGGAGGGTCAAGGCAGAAGCGTTTTGTTATGATGAAAAACAAAACTAAGGGCCAAGAGACCCAAGACATTAGAAAAAAAAATCGTGGAGCTATTGTAGGAGAACCACTATACAGGTAACGATAAGGCGCGAAAGTCTGGTCAGAACGGGAAGGAAAAAAAACAATCTCACCGAAAGCAGATGCCCATCCACAGAAAGAGAATCCCAGAAAATAAAGATACAAAACAAAATTAAGGTGGTAAAGTGCAAGGTAATGTGAATCGGAATGAAAAGTTGGAGAGACTAGAAGTCACATTGCTCTCAACATAGTAACCAGAGTGAATGAGCTTTACATCTTATATAACCAAAGCGGGGAAATATAACAAATAACAACAAACACAACCCAGAGACAAAACAGCACAGGAGATCACTTTGTTTTGTTTTATTAGTCAGTCATTTATTATTTAAGTTGGTTTTATTTGATGGAGCTAATAAAAAGTTGAGCATTAAGTCTTAAAATGCAAACTTTTGAGTCCAATTTGCAAACAGGAATTAACTGTGTAGATAAGGTTTGTATGCTACTTCATACATTGCTAGCTTAATCCAAGGCAGTAAAAAAAATATTTTAAAACCAGCCAATGATATTATTCATAAGTTCAGAGAAAAATACAAATAGAAAATATTTTTTATTGCAGGCAAAATAAATCCTAGTGAAGATTAGCAATGCAACAATAATTTTGAATCAATTTATGCAAATGTTTGACAAATACAGAACTACACGAGCACAACAAAATACTATTTCTTCCTGACATGTGACCAATAAAAAAAAATCTCATGAAATTGACATACTGACATAACATTACTAATTTTTTTATAGCGATTAACGTGGGTTTTGTGGACCAATTTTTACTTTCAGGAATGAAAGCAACAATGCCAGCTGATGATTTTTAATAATTTACAATAAAACACTACTGCTGAATCTTGACTTATTCATCCAAACACAAGATGGATATTGTATGCACTTAATATTACATTTGAACAAAGATAGAAATATGAAAGATACGAATGCTTAAAAAAATTATCTCTTTCCTATTACATATAATGTGCACCCAATGCTTTTTCCTGGAACAAGTAGGCAAGAACTTGTATATACTTTAATTAGTGTGATTCTAATCTGAGCTACCATAAATGATACTTTAGCTGCTGATGGCGTTCTCTGATAATTTCTTGGTCATGATGATCCAGACAAGTTCATTTCTCAATCTAACACAATTGTACTAATGAGTGCATTGTAACAAACATACACATTTGAACAAGTGCATTCTGACAAAAGCACATATTTGAACAAGTGCATTCTGACAAACATGCACATTTGAATAAATGCATTCTGAAAATCATGCACATTTAAAACAAGTGCATTCTGAAAAAATTGCACATTTGAACAAATGCATTCTGAAAAAAACATGCACATTTAAACAAGTGCATTTTGACAATTATGTATTTGATCAAGTGCATTCTGACAAACATGCACACTTGAACAAGTGCATTCTGACAAACATGCACATTTGAACAAGTGCATTCTGACAATCATGTGTTTGATCAAGTGCATTCTGACAAACATGGACTTGAAGTGCATTCTGACAAACATGCACATTTAAACAAGTGCATTCTGACAATCATAGACATTTGAACAAGTGCATTTTGAGAAACATGCACGTTTGAACAAGTGCATTCTCACAAACATACACATTTAAACAAGTGCATTCTGAGAACCATGCATATTTGAATAAGTGCATTGTGACAAACGTGCACATTTGAACAACTTGACTAAAAAATTGAGCATTTTATCTTGAACATATATACAACTGAGTGCATTCTGTACATAAATCAAAGCTGTACGAAAGAGTTCAGAGCAAGACAAATGACTTCATTTGCACTTATACAAATGTTCTCTAAAAATCAAACACAATTATACCATAGAGTGCATACTGGCAATCAAGCGCTCCTTCAACTGTGTTGCGTTATATCAAGTACATTTGAACCCAAATAAAAATCAGGCCTTCTGACAAATACAACCGCACTTTCCAATGACAGAACTGTACACATTACCAAAGATGCATATACTGAACTGTTTGTTCTTAAGTTGAGTAAGTACTTTTTTGTCTGAAGACAAATATATCATAACCGATGGAAATTGCCTGTCTGAAAATTTGAAGTTTCTAGGGAAAATTAACTTTCTATATTTAGGATGTGATGTAGGTCCCTGAATCAACGAAACCAAAAGTATTAAATGCAATCCCTAACAAACCATATACGAGCTCAACCAGATAGCAAGCAGTCAATATTTCATCCATATGGCTGTCTTTTTCTTCATGTAGTTGCCTACTATGTCTGATTGTGTATCACTTCCAATACTGAGGGTCATAACAGATTCAAGTTCACAGCACATTCACTGTAGTGCAGCAAGTTATTCAGTTTTCAGTCAAAAGTTTACAATCAAATTTCAAAATCTTTTCACGCATAATAAGGCAAGTGCAAAACTTAAAGACACCCCTAAAGGTTTATTTAAAGAAATTGCAAGGACTTGTGAGAAGTATGGGGGGTAGATTAAAACAAAGCCAGGCAAACTAACAAACCCCCAGCTTAAGATTATCAACAATCATTTGAATCTGAATTGTGTAGGTGTTGTGATTGGGGTTTACCGTTCTCTTCTTGATTAGTTCATAAATGGTTAGTGTTCAGTGTACCTTTGCATTACAATTGCAATCCTCCAAATATAATAAATTTTACAAATGCAGACAATCAAAATAATACATCCACAAAAAATCAACTAAAAACTTTACATGATTAGATAAAGAATCACCACCCCCACCCCACCCCAATTGAATTTGTTTTAGTTCCTTTGTGACTTCCCGCCCCCCCCCCTCCCCTACTGTGATCCATGATAAAATGTTTAAGATATTACCCAGACAATACTATATACGCCTTCATGAATATCAGTTGTCCCGATATTTATGTTTTATAACAATATGTGAAAAATTTCACTTCAATGTCCCTTTTTCTACTGATCACTTTAAGGCTAAAACGCGACGCGGCAAGAGATTTTTTAGATAATCATACAGGAAACAAATATAATAAGATGCTTTGACTTTTTGCTCACACAGGATGAAGTTTACAATTGAGGCTTTCTGATGATGCTGAAAAATTTGTTAGAAATACTTTTTTATTCAAACTGTGGAGAAATTCGCTTCAGTGGGATGCGATTTTTTGGCGCGACGCAAATTTTGCTTTAATGGGCGTAGAAAGGCCCTTTCAATCAATTTTCAGTTATCATCTAAATAGTCATGCGATGACGATGCTTCTCTGAAAACAAGAGGTAAAAATATTTCTTTTCTTTTGTTCAATTTTGCATAAAAAAATCACTCAGCGCGTCGCGTTCGGTGTGTTACAGCCTTTATTCCCTTGTAAATGGCATATAAAATTGTTTTGAAGGCTGAAAATATACTGACATATTTTCCCATCCCACAATGAATGGCAATACCAGGAAAAGGAACTTTAAGATGCATTGCAGAATTTCTTTATTGTCATGTGTTTTATTCTTAAATTGATAATGTTATTTCATGTTTTCTCCCTCATCTCCATTTTTGCATACAATTTACATTTCTGTTAAGGCAGAACTTTTAAACCTTATTTGAGAAAATTTGAGACAAATTCATGGATAAGTTGGTTTGGATTGTTGATGTTTAACGGCAACGCGACGCGACAGTCCAGAGTCAAATTCATTAATCTAATTGTAAAACTGATTAACAATAGAAATTAGACTAAAGAAATTACCATCATTTCATCCACATTTTTATTGTAAAAATGGGAGTCTTTTATTTCTGATTCAAAGTCTGTTTCACAATCTTTTATTTCCGATTCAAAGTCTGTTTCACATTTATAATCATCTTCTTTCTTCTTTGGACTCTCAGGAAAAGTCTAGAATACATAATTCATTCTGGAGATTTAAAATCAATCTTAATACCATTCTCAATAATTTTAAGTCTCCATGCGAAGGTACTGTACATCTAACAGAAACTGAAATTACAGTACTTCTAAAGAAACATTTTAACTTCTATTTTGGCGAGAAAAAAAAGAAGAGATAAATCTACAAACATGTAACATAAGTAGCATTTAAATGTTTAGAAGTAATGAAGCTACAGTATATCTAGAACGGGGAAAAAATTGTTTTGCTTTGTCAGTTAAGTTTACTAACAAAAGAGTACAGTATCTGTATACAGTAACACACATGACAATTAACAAATCTGTGGTAAGAAATACGCCCAAAAAGCGTCACACGATTGGCCTGAAATGACAGAAACAATTGTTTTTTTCGTAATGCGCCCTTAAGAATCTTTTCATTAAGAATCTTTTCATTAAGAATCTTTTCATTAAGAATCTTTTCATTTACTGGAAACCATGTTTCCGAGAGCCCCCCCAAAAAACTAAAATCTTTTTGATGCTTATCACAAAGAATATTGCGGGAAATCTAGATTTATAAGGAAAATATACTAAGGTTTGTAGACAAAATATCTAAATGATACAAGATGTTCGAGAAGTATCTTGAACATGAGAAAACAAAGTGTCTCCCTGATACTGGTGTTTGTCTTAGAAGTTTATGACGTTTGCTGCAGAGTTGCACCTCAGATGCAAGTCACGATGCTAACATTAAAAGCGCAGATCAGAGAGGGCGATATTAAACTTAAAACAATGAATGTGGCAGAAGTGCTCTCTCATCACAACTTGCCTTACACTTTCATGACTTCCAAATATGTAAATAGTAAAAAAAAGAAGAAAAAAAATTTGAATAATATTCACATACTCACTATATTCCTCTTATAAAAATTGACTACTACTTTTACCAAACACTTGTGTCCAAATCAACAAAGTCTTTATGACCCGAGGTCAGTATATCTTTTGTAATGTGATCAAAACTGTTCTTTCTGGACATTATCAGTTATCTGGTCGTTTCTCTGCATATTTCTTAGTCATTTCTTCAGCATTCTTAAAAAACTTTTTCTTATCTTTTGTATACTCCTCTGCTAGATCCCCTCTGAGTGGATGCTCTGGTTCTGGTGCATGTACTAGTGCTACAAGAGCTTGAATGACTGAGAAGAAAAAATATATATATCTTAATGCTGTTTTCCTTTTACACATAATTACTAAAAGTTCAAAGTTAGAAAAGAAAGAATTTGTGGTGAATTCAAACTAATACAGAACTTACAAAAATATTACAACAAAACTAAATATGAAGTCAACAGCAATAACACACTTAAAAAACATGAGGTTGCGTTAGAACTTTTTGTCTGGCGTATTTGGTTACGGCAAGCCCTTGAATTTCAGCGTATTTTGTCAATTTGCAGTCGTATGTACAGGCTTTTGCGTAATGTACATGGCACTGCATGCTATCGAAGCTTGCAAGTATTGTTAACACACACACACTTGTGTCAGGCCTGTCTCGCTATAGTAAATGAAAATTGCGCTTAAAATACTAAAAACATTTATTATTATTATTATCATAAAAAATACTAAGAAAAAGTTCATACCCAATCCTTGTATAATGTTGATTGTTGAATCATGGAATTTGGGTTAACAAACCAAAATAAAACAGAAAAATACTTGTTTATCATATCCAAACTTTTATGAGGTCTTAGTGAACTTTGACCAATTGTCAACGATAATATATTCAGATCTCGAACACGCCTACTTTTGTACAGTATAGTAACTTGACTTGCAGATTGTAATCACTTCCAGATACAAGATCAACACAATAAAGGAGGAAAGTAGAATCCTAGCAATTATCATCGTTGTCAATTGACAGCCTGCATTCAAAAGAACATCAAAACTTCCACGTACGTGTACAGTGTATGTACATCATGTATAGGGCCTGTGTACTAGCTATATTGTACAGTACTGGTATGGGCATGTTAAATCATTCGGCCGTTAGTTTCGTAGTTGTGTCATTTTTCTTTTATTTATGAGTCATTCAAATCATTTCTGTGTGAAATAAAACTCTTAATCGCATGAGAGAGGTGAATAAAACTCTCAATCGCATGAGAGAGGTAAGATATTCATGATTTTCATTTAAGTAAATGAAAAACTCAGGCGTAAAATTTCACGTGCTGTATCTAAATCTTACGACGCAGGTACAATCTGTGTCATAAGAAATTACAGCCATAGCGTAATATACAACAAATTTGTGGTTAACGCGAACTCTGCTTAGAAACATAAACATGATTCACAGCTTTACATTCTGCATATCATAACAGTACCAATCCACAGCAAAACATTTTGGGCTATACTTAAAACATACCATGCCCACATTACATAAAAAATTTATAAAAAAAAGTGGTTTTATTATTTGATTGCACATCATGTCAATATCAATGAAAAGCAGACTGCAGATAATTTCTGTTTTAGATTATCCAGACCATTTTCCACAAAAAGATGATGGTTATAAGAATAAAATAACAAATTATATCTAATACTCCAATCCAAAATTGATCAGAATCCTTACATTATTCAGTCTGGTAATGAACACTATCTTCTTGAAAGCATAGAGATAATCATTGATATTTTGAATCAAGTGTTACATCATATTTTTTCAAAAAGTACCCCATAAATTTAAGATATTTATGTCATGAATTTAGGTTCCATGTACAAATTGAGCAGAAGGCAATGAAAAATGATTTTGTGGCCGATATAGAAAAATTGACTTTAAACTCCTTCACACTTTCTAAGCAACCTTTGAATATGGCAAAACGTATACCATTCAAATATTTTCAGTTATATTATTTGTATGCAACATAATGGTGAATTCTTTGAACTGCAAAAACTCCTTAAATGGAATAAGATACCAACATGTTTTTCCTTCTCTTTAATAGTCCTCTTATCATAAATATTCGCAGGAATATTCCTTTAATATTGCTCTTAAAGGGAATACTGCAGTTTTTCCAAATTGTGCACCAGTCATTCCTTCATATCATTCTTACCTTGATCTGCTTTGGTGGCAGGCTTCCAATTTTCAGGCTGTATAATCGGTAAACATACTTGACCCTTCTCATCAATATTTGGATGATATATTTTAGTTTTAAATGTTACTTTGGGAGGTTTGAAAGGATACTCTGCTGGAAAAGTCATTTCTATTCTAAACGCCCCTTTATTATACGGTGGTTGATCCTGTGAAAGAAACGCAAAAGAGAAATCCAGAAATTTCTCTGAGAAACTTTGTACAAGTATTCTCTAAAAAATTTTTTAATTCTTGTCTGTAAATACTTGCTTATATATCCTAAAAGCACTCTCAATCCAGGTATTTCAAGAGTTGAAAAGTTTTTGTAGAAATCTCAAAATCGGTTAGAAATTGACCATTTTATGGCATGGTGAAAGTTAGATACCTAATTAGCATAAATTGTGCAATATTTTGTGACCTCGGAATGTAACAACTAGAAATTTGCATGTTAACTTAATGTTGATGGGAGAAGTTGGCTATAGACTGGAATTGGATCATTTTATTATAACCTTGACCCAGATTTAGTAGTAGAATGCAATTGAGAACCTTTGATATTTGGGAAAGATATACAAAGAATTACATTAAAGAATTTTAGCTGTATTCCTGTTAATAAAATCACTACCACTTTCATGCATGCTAAATTTTTGTTACAAACTTTGATTTGTCATAAATTAAAAACTATAAGTGCTACTCTGACCATTTGAATAAAGACTGTTTTGCTCAGGACATGGCCATAACTTTTAAACAATCTGACACATAGAAAAAGCAGATTTTATGCTTCCAGGCACAAATATATGTACAAAGGATCCTCTTACTTGACTAAAATACTATTCAGGTATAAAGCTCGTACTAAGTGGGAGAATGTTCTTAACTCCACTTTTCTTGATGACAAGTGGAGACTTTTCTGTTCCATCCCTTTTGATTGCAGCAATGATACCAAGATTAGATGGTTTCAGTATAAAATCCTCAATTGTTTCTTTCCAACTAATCTTTTGCTAAATAAGATTGGGATAATTGATAATCCGCTTTGTTCATTTTGTTCAAGTAACACCGAATCAATTGTTCACTTATTTTATCATTGTAAATTTGTGCAACCCTTGTGGATTTATCTCAACAATGCCCTTAAAAATGGTCGTCTCAATATTTCACTGTTAGACCCAGAAACTATCTTGCTTGGTACAAATCACGATAAACTGCTTAATTTAATTATTATTCTTGTAAAGTATTACATTTTCATAACCAAAACCAATAAGAGGTTTCCAACTATAGTTGCCATGAACTGTTATCTTAAGAACTATTTTAACGTACAGAAGTTCATCTATGAAAAGAATATGTCTGACTCTTGGCAAAAATACTGGCTACCTTGGTATAACTTTTTACATTTATATAACTTTTGATGTTAATGTTTTGTGGTATTATGTAAACATTGTTTTGTTTATTCCTCACTTGTGTTTTGTATATACATTGTAACTCGAGGAGAAGAATTCAATAAATCATTAAAAAAAAAAAAAAAAAAATACTATTCAGGTACTTTTATTATGTAAAATCAAACTAAAATTGCTGACTGACAATATAAAAACATGAATTTATCAAATGCATGATAACTTGATAACTGTACACAAGAAAGCATCATAAAACTGTTGTAATGAGCTATTCAGTTAAGGATTTAAGGATTTACAGGATTATTTACAACTAGTGCTGTCAGGACATGTCGATTATATCATTGTTTCTTTTCCCACGACATGACATATGCTTCTCGCGACATATCCCAATACAAAAGTAATGCTCAACTAAAAAAAATTTGCGCAACTAGGCTAGGCTACTTCAAACGTTACGATTCTAACGTTACAGTATTAAATCTAAAAGTCAAGTTTAGGCCATTAAAAATGTGCAAAAATAGTGTGAAGCCTAAAATCAAAAATTAAATAAAATCATGCTCCTTCACCCCACACTGGCATGCAAGTTGGCAAAAGGAACCAAAAATTGGCCCGGAACATGCCTCTCAGGCTCTCACTTCGATGATTCATGGTCACGTTAACTGAATTACCAAACACGTGCGTGATGCGTGATGAATGTAATAGTCACGCGATCATGTCGTCTGCTAGATCTGCAAATAATTTTTTCTTACGTTCATCATAAAAGAAGTAAGTGAGTGATATTAGCAATTTGTGTCATGAGTCAGTTTTCTTGAAATGTATCGCGATATAACATTATACCGTGATATTTTTCTCCACGATAATCAATACGTAATGGAGCCATGTCATGACAGCACTATTTACAACACTCTACAAAAGCAAAAGTATCACTTACAGGAACTATCAACCCTTTCCAAAGAAGAATATTGCTATCATCCACATGAATTTCTCTGAAGAATTTTAAATTTGATTTCCTCATTTCATCGAGCTCCTGTGATACAAAAGAGAAGAAAATATATTCAACAATTTATTTCGGTATTCAGAATTTCTGATATTCTATGCACTAAAACAATAATATTATTTTACAAAATTAATGTCAACATTCATGGTATGATTATACCAAACATCAAACAGGATTTCAAGCATCAAAACAACTTACAAAGGAATATTCCTGTGACTTTTTTTTCATATGGATTGATATGAAAGAGGAAAATGAAAGAAACATATCGGTGAAAAAAGAAAGAAACAAACGTGGCTATCTTGTTATGATTATCAGTCACAGTCTGCTGAAAAAATGCTCATTGTCCATCATGAATTCTACTATTATAGCTAAAGCTAAGTTCCAATCTGTATCAGCTTATTTGATGTAGGAAGTTGAAAGCAGTCCATAGAAGGAAGTTGAAAGCAGTCCATAGAACTCTTATGTAATTATATATAAAGTTTCTTTGTTTTATTCAGTCATACATTATTTTAATATGATCATGTAGCCTACTCATATGTCAATATCAAGGCTTTGGCAAAAAATCTTTGCCAAAGTCACCTTTCCTTCAAAATATTGCAGCAGAGGATTAAAAACCAGAAAACCAAAATGTTTAGTGGTTCAGATGCATTCTTTCATTGTTGGTTGATGGTCAAAATCCATACGTTGCACAATTATCATTGTTTTAAGAATTTAACATTATGCCCTACCTACAGTACAGTCTGGAATAAGCGTACCGATATCGCAGTTAGCGCGGATTATTTACGCGATCAATGCCCTTACCGCCATTGTATTCGTGTCTTTCATGCACCGACGGCACTTGCCCCAACTCTGCGCTAAAGCGCGTCCGATAATCCCATTTTAATCTGCTCCTCCCTCAAAGAGGTTAGCGTAATAGTATTACAGGAGTAAACGTCTCATTGCGCTAAGCTTGTTAGCGCATCACGTAACGTAACTGCACTGAGTGTGATCCCAATCTGTGTACATGCATCACTGCACTTAGCACGAGTGTTTTATAAATTTATTTAAAGCGAAACTTTTGTCTTCTTTTGCGAGATAAACAAAAAAATTCTGCCGTAAAACCTGTGTGTAGCGTAGATTTCTCACATACTTTGAGACTGTAATTTATCAGACAAGTCTAACGTTAATACGATTTCGCCAGACTTTTCTTTATTCCTTCGAAGTTTGAACGTACAGTATGTTAGGCTAGTTGCCATCTTATAGTAAAACTGGGTGAAAGGCCTAATGTTAGGCCTAACCGTGATAATTCATAGAGAGACAGCCCAGAGGTTAAATTTGATCGAAAATAGTTTTAAAAACGTTGATTGCTGTCATTGAGATGTATCAATAAGATGAATCATTCATTTTAAGTAAATTTCAGCCCCTTTTGGAAATGCAAATGCAAGAATTTACTGGAAATTTTTGAGAGAAGTGAAGACTTAACTCACAATAAGAATAAAAAGTTAAGATAATTGTTAAAAAGCATTTAACTTGTCACTGCCATTTCCCGACTGTTGGCTTCGGCCCGACTATGTACTTGTGAAAATGGAATATTGGTACATGGATGTCAGTTAATGGTTCCTTAAACCCTTATTGGCAACATTTATGGAGTGGCCCCGCCATTATGTCACCCCGGACTTGGCCCAACCTATGTCCACTGTGGTGCTATGGTAGAAGGGAATAGAGAACCAACTCTACCCTTAAGGGTGCCATGATATTGCTAATGGGGTTTGTGGCAATTGTGATGCAGTTATTTTCATTTTCCACTGATTTATAAACATCAAAACATGACGTCAGATCACGTCATTAATTACTTTGTTTTCAATGCTGCTGACATGCCTGGACTATATTCTGCTCTGAATGAAAAGTTGATAGAAATTCCTTCTTTTTTTTTTTTTTTAAGGGGGGGGGGGGGTGACTTATTAAGAAAATCAGCTTCTTCAAAATAAAAAATTTCTTTCAGGAGACCTTTTTCCTAGTCATAGAAAATCAAATTTTCTGTTTCCTTGGACCCCCACCAGGGGCCTTAAGTGGGCCCCTGGCCCCACGCTAAAGTGTTTCGCGCATTGCGCTCGCCGCCTTCAGCGCCAGCAATAAACTGCTTTCAATTTTTTCAACATTTATTTTTAATAAGCTACTTTCAGCTTTTTTTATCAAGTGTCTCTCACATGCCCGAGTACTGCTTGGGCCTTCATTTACAATTCCTTACTTCATCATTTAAGTACTGCAGGAAGGGATCCCCTTCCTTGAGGGAATTTTATGGAAATAATGATTGTATTTCGTGGTGAGTCCCATTTGTTCTTAACGACTGTTAGTTTATTTCTTCTTAACAACTTGCTTCCACAATCCCTAATGTCAACCATACTGAGGATGTGTATCATAACCACAGCTGTTAAAAATGGTCGTTTCTTTGAACTATACTCAATATGAGTTTCACCATCGATTGCATTTAAAAGCAGAGGTATTTATAAGCTGGAATATATAGTTTGCTGATTAAAACATTACATAATGTTAAATGTTAGTCAATCTAAAGCAATAATCATTCATATATAACCTCTTTTGGCACAAATGACTTCACTGTTAAAGGAGGCACAGTCTGACATAATTCTTTATTTCATATAATAGAATTGAAAATGACTTAATTTTCTGACCAAGTTCCATAACTTCCGAAGCAATCTAACATATTTTTTGTTTATTTGTTAAAAACTTTAATGCTACTACTTTATAGTACCATAGTAGCTGCCATTTTGATTGCAAAACATGCAGATTATGTCATCGGCCCAGCAGGATCTTGGAATGCTTTGTATTTCTTTAAAATGTACCTCAAGTTTTCTAGCTTATGAACAAGTGTTTTTATTTTGTAAGGGTGAAGGAAAATTTTGTGTATTCATGAAATTGAAAAATCAAAACATGCTGATATAACTTTGTGTCACATCATTTTGAAATAAAAGACTTTAATCACATATGTAAAGAATTACATTATAATCTTTATGTCCCTATTGGGGAATCTATGTCATCATGCACAATATTTCAATACAGAATTGAACAAAATGGCAGCCCCCCTGTGTCGATTTCAAACATGAATAACTTGAGCTAGGAATTTGACTCTGATGTTTTTGGCAGTTGGTTAAGATCTTGTATTCTCTATCATATGAAATAATGATTGTATCAGACTTTATGCCTCCTTTAATGTGTCGTTATGCGAACAAGCATGCTAGTTAATAATGATAGAATATATCTGCCAAATTTTTAAGAAAATTTTAAGATGCTCAATTAGGCATGATGGAAATCTTCTGTTTTTGATTCCTGGAAATGTGAAGTCTTATGCGGCAGCAACACTTGTACCTGCTGAGGTAAACTCTGTTATAACCAGGTCTGTGACGGGATGTTGTACTGTATATTACCCGATGACAGGAAAAATATTCGTTTAAATTTTCTCGTACCACTTCACAAAGAAGCATCGATCGAAACATTTGAAATGAAGTGAAGTAAAACCAAGTCAGTTAGTCAAGAGTGGAGGTAAGTTCCGACAGTAAATAACTTTGCGGAATATAATTATTTTAAAAACAAGACATCGGGTAAAAAAAAAAAAAAAAAAAAAAAAATAAGCAGGTAAAATGAAAATTATGAATTGGACCAGGCTTCACCTTTTACCACCATCGGTCATCTGTGGAGAAAATCCTATCAAAACCTAAGTCCTGTATCATATTTTAAAATTAGGATCTATATAAATATGATCAAACCAATATTCAGGGCCCCTGACACAGGTTTCATATGGCAGGTGAGAGGAGAAGGGAGGGGGGTGATTAATGTTGTCAATTAATTTTGTTGTGGATAAATAACACAAGACCAATTTGAAAACCATTGCTTTTATAATTAACACAAGACCAATTTGAAAACCATTGCTTTGAACATTATTCGGGAAGGGGAAGATTATTCGGGAAGGGGGAAACATTCGGGAAGGAGAAAAATTATTCGGGAAGGGGGAACATTATTCGGGGAAGGGGGGAACATTATTCGGGAAGGGGGGAACATTCGGGAAGGGGGGAACATTATTCGGGAAGGGGGAACATTATTCGGGAAGGGGGGAACATTATTCGGGAAGGGGGAACATTATTCGGGAAGGGGGCTATGCCCTTCCCCATGTCGGAGGCCCTGATATTCAATGCCTTCTACCACCCTGATATTGCAATTTTCATGGAATGAAGCAATGCAGGCTTACCTATTTTATGTGCAGTTTTGACAGCACTAAATTTCACTTCTTTTTTTTTTTTACCCAATTGAGCTTAGTTAATTTACGCCTACACTTTTTTCTAATATCACTCACTCTGTTTTGTACATAAACTGGAATATAAAAAAAAGTACTCTACACACAAGTGGAAGAAAAAAGAAGTAACAGCATTTCATTACGCCCAACATTACTTGACACATGCACAGGGATTTTTTTATTTACTGTATCAAGTAGGCCTAATAGTAAGAAAGAAAGGTTCAACGCGACACGAGTTTAGAGACCCTCTTGACTTCTGCCTCTTTTTTCACGGCCAAATGCTGTAGCTGTTTTTCTTCATACTGGCTGAAGCCGGATGTCCTTGATATTGGATTGCTGACAGAATGGCGTAGAAACGTTACTATAAAAATAATTATTCATGCAAAAGGAAAGGAAAAAAGCTCTTTAAAGTTTTTTGTAAATTCTTGTTGACTTAGACTGACAAAGCAATTAATAAGCATCCATACTGGCCCAGGGATTTTTCAATGTATCTTGTCTAATCTGCAAAACTGACAAAGGCTCAGAAGTTCGGAAGCTGTGGAAAAATATAAGACAAACATGTCAACATCAGTTTAAAATTATTCATTTCCCATCCTCAACATTTGGCCTAACAGTAGATCTATAATCGTGAAAAATATCAAACGAAATATTTAGTCATTAATATTTAACAGAACCCTCCTACCAATATCAGCAAAGCTTAGAAATATTAGCTCTTATGTCCTAATTCTAATTGTATAACAAAAGCAGAACACCATTACACATCGATTAAACCATGTAGCCTAACGCTAGGCTTTTTAATGTGACTGTGTGATAGGATAGCTAAATTCAATCAAAAAACATCGCCAGAATCAGTTTTGTTTGCCCGAATACATTTTGTTTGTCCAAAACTGTAAAAAAATTAAATTTAATCGAAGGATTGATTCAATTTTCACATCAATTTTTTTTCCTAATGGATTTAATAAGTATTTTTATTGAAAATTCCGTCCGAAAAAATGCAATGCAAATGAAGACATTGCCTCATTTCGTAGCGAATATTGCAAGTAGGGCCTATGTACTGTGATTCTGAACGTTGCGATGCTGACTGAATTAAAAAATATTTATATCCCAGAGTTCAACGTGAAACTGAATGAAAACAAAATAATATTTTACGAAAGTTTTTAATTCCTCTAGGCCTCGCGTTAAAACATTTTGCTAAAGAAAAAGTCTGCCAGGCCTAATCCGATAAGCAGATTATTATAACTGTGCAACGTTAGGAGTCCCTTTACAAAGCACAGGCACTTCGATCTTGATTGACATAATGCATACAGTGTGTATCGATTTTTAGCGCGTTAAGTCACAGGTGAATAGAAGCTGCAGGGCTGCAAGCTCGGTGATGTTAGCGCGGTAACCCACGTTTAGCGCGATTTTGCGCTTGGGCAGCTCCATTCATCATGGTGGTAAGTGCACTAACGCCCCGCACTTAGCGTGTACGGTTATTCCCGACTGTACTGTACATGACATCACTACCAAAACAATAGGTCACATATATGGACCATAACTCATCTAATACCACATATAACATGTGTGCGATGTGTTTACAAGTTTTTTGGAGCAATTTCACATTAAGGCACACATATCAGTCAGAACCTCTTGACAACTTGAGCATATGCAAAATAAGTGACAAATAGCATGCAAGTATGATGCAAACAAACATATGGTTTAGGAAGCAATTTGTTTGGGTTGGCATCTCAATTTGCGATGCAAAAATTGTGCATAACATCGTTTAGCAATTCATTTCCCTTCCTTGTTTCGCAAAATTGCGACAGGCTACAATAAATTCTTTAAGTCTCTAATTGAAGTTTCTAGCCTTCAAATAAACAATTTTTAAAGAAAAAAATCCTTTTTTGAATGCGAGAATCACAAATGCACAGTAATCACCTATGAATGGGGATGTTTTGCACTTTGATTTCGCCGAAATGTGAGTAACTTGTGAAATGCACCAAGTATTCTGCAGCAGTAAATAGTGAAATTTGAAACTAACACTAACAATAAGCAATAACATAAGGCTTTAAATCACTCAATCAAGGCCCGTTTTACAACTTTATACAAGCTGGTAAATCGACCAAAAATCACAAGGTCAAAATACTAGAATCGTCACAATCAATACATTTACATGCAAATATTAACTAATGAGTCAAATAAATTTTGCAAGAAAGAAAAAATATTGCACAATAAACAAACAGAGAAAGGTTTCAACAGAGCTGAGTTTAAAAAAAGATGGCGGCCATTTCGAGAGGACTAATATGATTAGAACTTCCGGGGTGGTGGCGTAGTTTTGAAATATTTTACGGTGAGGTATCATAGTATGTAAGATTTTCACAACAAAAGCCCTAGCGAGTACGGCAAAAAAATTATGCGATGTTGACTTTAAATGACATTGAAAGGAAGTTCGTTCTAAACTAAATTTCCATGCACATTTTCCATAAAAATGATAATTTATACTGTAGAGGTAAACTTTTTTTATGATTTGGAAAGCAAAATTCCAGCATCTATTTAGGAAATGGAGTCAATACTTTTGCCATACTAGTTGCGCAATTTTTTTACTGAATAGTGGGAAACCATAAAATTGCATTGAAAAAAGTACTGTTTGAAGCGTATTGAAACAAAGAGTAATACAAAATCAGTAAGGCCTAAACATGCATCATTATTCCTAATCAATTTTAATGTATTGCTAACTATTTTTATGAAAAATTGCAAAACTGCTTATCAGATTTTAAAAAACAAATTGCTCCCTGTGGTTGCTATAAATTTATCACTTTTTCAAGATTTTTTTATTTCGTCCCCCCCTCCTCCCACTTAGCAATGTGCATGACATCACCACTAAAAACAACAGGGCATAGACCATGGGCTATAATGACGAATGCAGTTTATCATTCTTAAGATATCTTGTGTATACAATCACATTAAGCCACTAGGCATAATGATGACTCGGATGGACACTTTTGTCATTTTCTTAATAATGCCATCTCATCTAATTTATGGTAGCTATTATTGTCATAACCACACATTCTGCACCACATTGCGGAAAACATAAACAATACAAACTACACACTACTAAGTTTAATGTAGGACGACAGTAGTATTCTATTCTGATAGCTCTTACATTCGGTCATGGTATGTATAAACATAAACTTTGAACAAGTCAACAAGCTTGATTGTTCATACCAAAGTCCAAATTAAACTGATACAAAACCAAACCTAAATGCACAAAGCATGTCAACAGCAAGAAACAAACAATATTATCTTTATTAATATCAAACATAACATAAACATATTCAGGATGCTGGTTTTAAACATTTTGTTTGGTTTGTTGATGTTTAACGGCACCAAACAATCAGAATCAAATGTGCCTAGAGGGTGTTAAAAACTAAGGTGCTTGAGTTAGGACAGAGAAGAAAGGGAGGAGGGATAAATGAAAGGGAGGAGGGATAGAGGGAAGGGAGGAGAGACAGAGGGAAGGGAGGAGGGATAGAGGGAAGGGAGGAGGAATAGAGGGAAGTGAGGAGGGATAGAGAGAAGGAAGGAGGGATAGAGGGAAGGAAGGAGGGATAGAGAGAAGGGAAGAGGGATAGAGGAAAGGTAGGAGGGATAGAGAGAAGGGAGGAGGGATAGAGGGAAGAGAGGAGGGATAGAGAGAAGGAAGGAGGGATAGAGGGAAGGGAGGAGGGATAATGGGAAGGGTGGAGGGATAGAGGGACGGGAGGAGGGATAGAGCGACGGGAGGAGGAATAGAGGGAAAGGAAGGATAGAGGGAAGGGAGGGATAGAAGGAAGGGAGGAGTGATAGAGGAAGGAGGAGGGGATAGAGGGAAGGCAGGAGGGATAGAGGGAAGGCAGGAGGGATAGAGGAAAGGCAGGAGGGATAGAGGAAAGGCAGGAGGGATAGAGGGAAGGCAGGAGGGATAGAGGAAAGGGAGGAGGGATAGAGGGAAGGCAGGAGGGGGATAAAGGAAAGGCAGGAGGGATAGAGGGAAGGGAGGAGGGATAGAGGGGAAGGGAGGAGGGATAGGGAGGGGGAAGGGAGGGGAGGAGGGAAAGATAAGGAGGGGGAAGGGGAAGGGAGGAGGAAAGAGGAGGGAAGGGAGGAGGGGGAAGAGGGAAGAGGAGGAGGGATAGAGGGAAGGGAGGAGGGGGATAGGGGGAGGAGGGGGATAGGGGAAGGGAGGAGGGATAGAGGGAAGGCAGGAGGGATAGAGGGAAGGGGAGGGATAGGGGAAGGGAGGGGGAGAGGGAAGGGAGGAGGGATAGAGGGAAGGGAGGAGGGATAGAGGGAAGGGAGGAGGGATAGAGGGAAGGGAGGAGGGATAGAGGGAAGGGAGGAGGGATAGAGGGAAGGGAGGAGAGAAGGTGAATAAGGGAAAGAAGTTAAGGTAATAAAAGGAAGATGAGAAAGGCAAGGCAGAGCAAGAAAGGATTTAAACAAAATGAAAATGAATTAAGTCTTCTCTGCATTCTTCCTGCCATTGATATGTACAGTTAAAAATTAAGTGTCGGTGACATGCAACTTGACTTGCATAATACAGACATACGATATCATCTACTCTACATGTTGAAACATAATAAAACTGTGTAACACACTCAAAACGGCAAACTTTTGCAGACAGCAACTTGTTATGTAGCACTTTATCATGCACGGCTGTAGCAAACAGATGCATTGTTCTGCAGTATTCAATGTTCAACTACCCCCTCTTTATCTTCTTGTATAAAGGATATTTGTTTGTTTATAAACTGTTTCATCAAAAGGAAACACTTTCTTCTTCTGCTGGTCTTAGTCCCATAGGACCTTGTGCATTGTGCAATGATATGTAATTCTCCCATGGATTTACACGTGTTATAACTTATCAATCATTATCTTCAACATGTGTGGATGTTAATATCTTATCTTATGTTTAATATACGCACGGAGCCGGACCAGGTTGTCCTATCACTTCCGAGCATAAGACGCATCTCACGTTGGCTGGATATGTACATGTAAGTAACCTTTATTTATAGCGTTACAGTTACACCATTCCAGGCCTAATAGGAGAATGTTGCTGAATTACAGGTATGTATCGCATTTTTTATCTGGTCATACACATTTGTACCTCATTTTTTATCTGGTCATACACATTTGTACCTCATTTTTTTTTTTTTTTTTACCTGGTCATACACATTTGGATTTTCATACTGGAACTGCAAGAATAAATTAGTGACCATATTCAGAGGGGGCTGTTATGAAATTTATTTCAGTTGGTTTTGCAGTATTTAAATCAATACAGTGAAAAATTCAGCCTAACCATGTGTGCATATACTGTACATGATGTATACATTAGTTCGTAGGGAAAAAAAAGTTGTGTCAGGTTGGGTGGATCTAAATGACATTGAATTGAAAAGTTCTGTTATTCAGGGATGGAAAAATATTTTGCTTTCTAGGACGATAGCAAGTCTTGAAGAAATTTTTTGTGAGTTAACCACAAAAAACAATACAATACAAAAAAAAAAAAACAATAACAAAACTGAATGCTTCAATCCAACAGGAAATCTTAATTCACTAGGCCTTTAAAGAAATGTTAGTTTGTGAATAAATCTTATCGATTAAATATAAGGCCAAACAGTCTTTTAAAATGATAATAATAATAACAATAATAATAATGATAAGATTACTCTAATAATATTAATAAAAGTAGAATATCAATGATGTACTACATACACATAAATCAGATGTAGTAACTCAACATTTTTTTTTTGGTGGCTACAAGCCTGTTTTTTGTTGGTGGGTTGTTAACTTGAGTAGGCTGGGGTTATTAAGAAAAGAATACATGTTTGATGTTTATTTTGGGGGGCGGGAGGGGGAAAGGGAACAAGAGGGAGCTTTAAAATATCGGTGTGATGCTAGGACATAAATGATGTAGTAGCTCAATATATGTTTTAGGAGTGGGTATAAGACTCTTTTTGTTGGAGGGGAGTTACATTGGGTAGGCTTTGGTTGTTAGAAAGGAATATAAGTTTGATTCGCAGTGATGCAAAAAAGGTTGTGAATGCCCAAAAGGGTGGGTAAACCTTACAGGCCCTAAGAAAAATCGATTTGGTCTAGCCCTGAACAATGACACTGCAATATCAATGTTATGAAACCCAAAGCGCCAGAGGTGTCAGATAACAAACATGTGTGTAGGCTATGTGGGTTGTGACAATAATTAGCAAAAAATTGCTTAAATTTGTGTCAAATCTAGGGGCAAAGCACCCGGAAGCCCTGCACTTCTTGTGATTTTGATAGCAAAAAACTTGTTTAAAATTGTATTAAATTTATAGGCATACTAGAGGCAAAGGCCGCTAAGCCCTGGCATCCTGATGGGGACTTACAAGGTGAAGCCCTGGAACCCTTTTTTGATAGCCGCCGAAATTTGCTTTAAAATGTGTCAAATCTTTGGGGCGAAGTTGTAGGATAGTAGCGCTTGGGGAAGTAAGCACTAAACGTAAGCCCTATACATTTCTCGTGATTTTGATAGCAAAAAATTTGTTTAAAATTGTATCATACCTAGAGGAAAGCCCTGGAAACTTACTTTTCTCGCTATTTCGATAGCAGAAAATTTCTAAATATTGTGTCAATTTAGGTTGACATCCTGGCTGCCTGGTAGGCACCAATGCAGGGCAAGAAGCCCCAGGAAGCTTAGGAGTTTCATGGCATAATTTGGTAGCAGAAAATTGCTTAAAATCGTATAAATTCCACACTAAAGTTAGTTCAAAGGAATATAGAATTTGGAACGAATGTTCAACATAAGATTCCATTGACTATGTGTCTTTAGTCATGTTACAGTAAGTTGCGGTCCAGGGATGATTTTTATTTTTTTGATGTACAATATAAATAAAGCTTTGAGAGGAAACATTTATAACGTTTGTTTGTAAATGATACAAATTGTTGAGAATAAAAAGTATATAAAAATATATTCGCAGGACAATTTGTGTTCCCCTGTGTGCATTTAATACCCTTCAAAAGCTTCAGAAAGGTGGCAATTTTTCCCCTGGCCCCTGTCACCACACAACTGCTATGTACAGGTTGGGGAAAAGAGGAGAATATTTGGGAGGAAATATTTTTCATTATAACACCAATTTAGATGTTTATTTGATTATTCAGTCATCCCGCATTTTGAACATGCATGCGGAACATCTTATCGGTGAAAACATGCAACGATTTGTACACAACTGAACACCATGCTTTAACCTACATTACATACGTACGCACGATTCAAACTTCAAAAATATCTTTTCTACAACATTTCCATCAAATGTGCAACAAATACCCAAGTGAACGTAGAGATTTGACAGGGGTGTCAGAAGAAACTTTGGGCAAAATCCAGTGAGGGCACATTCATTATTTAAGATTTCTAATGAGGATCTGCACCAAAAACACTGTATCTTAGTCCCATGTCAAGGGAAAAGGAAGATGTTTAAATCCAGAGCTGGGGGCACAGAATTTGAGGGGCTTATTCGTGACTGACATATTTTGAAAGCATGTATATGATACAACAACATAACCTGAGTGATATTTTTTAATGTCCTCCCCCTTCCCTTTCCCTCCCCATCACCTCTAACATAACCTGAAAATGTCTCAACCTTCATCGGTCATAAAAGTTTTTTCCTTTTTTTTGTCTTAACTTTGCAGCCACAACAAATTGCAGATTTGTTAATTTTAAATAAAGATATCGAGAACCAAAATTCGGGATAATAGGAAAATTTCATACTGAAATCTATAAGAATTGGGAAATTTATTGATCATAAGTCTCAAATTCGAAAATATTTACATCACAATTAATCAATTGTATTGATCATGATTCAGAATATTTAATATCCCAAACAATGTAAAAAGCAAATAAGGGGTCCTTAGAATGGTATAAAAGGTTTTTCATCCTTTTCTGAAATGCAAAAAATTAATTAAACTCAGTGTATCAGTATAATTATTTGATAAGATTGAAAATGCAAGTCTGCATGATCCAAATTCACACTCACCAGCCAAGTCTTCAGTAAGTTAGTGGCGAGGGCCTCCCATTGTTTTTCCCCCTAGACAAATTAAAAGTGCCACTTTGTTGAAATTTTGGTAGCCTGTACATAACATTTTTAACTTTGCAAAGAAGGTGGAGAAGGGCATGTCAGTGTATGGCAAGGGGCTGGGGAAATATTGTAAATTTGCCCTGGGGCCCCATTTTAAAGATGCTCCAATAATACAAATTTGGGTTGGCTGGCACACCCATGGCAAGGATTTTTTAGACAAAATTTTAAGTGGAGAAATCTTGGTTGTCAGATGTGAATGCTTTGCTTTTTTAGTATAACTCTATTATGATGTCACGAATACTCAAATAATACTCCACATTATAAATGGATCAAGGAGGTCATTTTCGTTAAACAATTTTTGTGGGGGTGGGGGGAAAGAAATACTGCCAATAAATAGCATTGGTTTTCTAATAAACTCTACATTCAGTAGCCCCATAGCCAGTAATTTGAATGGGGGATTCACTTTTCGTATAAAAGGGCAAAAAATCTTGGAATTCTGGATGCTTATGATTTGTTTAGATTTCAAATGGGCACTTTAGCAACAAAAGGGGTTCAAGTATTTGAACGGGAGTCATTTTTCGTTTGAAAGGACAACAAACCTTTAAAATCCGGGTGCTTGACTATTACATTTTTAGATTTGAAAAGGGCACATTCTCAACAAAAAAGGTATTTATTTACTTATACGAACCTCCCTTCCCCCAATTATTTTGATCTAAAATGATAGGGCAGAGGGACGGTTGGCAAAAGGTGGAAATTTTGAATAATCAATATATTTGGCATTGTCTGAAAATCTTAGCTTTCATTTGGCCTAAGTAAAATTGCAATAAGCCAGTTTTCATGGAAACGATAATATGTATTGCACAATGCAAGTCAAGAGGTCAATTGAGACTGTCTTGTTGTAAGCATCACTGACACTCATTGAATAACACTGTTACTTCCTAATTTTTTATTTTTTATATTTGAGTGGTTTCAGTGCCTTACATGTACGCATTTGTGCTTTTCAAATAGACGTTCCTTCCAGTAGGGGCATCGTATGGGATGACATGTGGGACAACTGGGTTGGATGCCATGTGGGACAAGGTTGGGATGCCATTTGGGACATACAGTAGGCTTGGATTCCATGTGGGACATAGATATGAACATAGGGTGGGGATGACATTTGAGCCATGTAGGATATAAGGATATGCCATGTGGGTCATAGGGAGGGATGCCATATGGACATAGCAAGGGAAGTCATGTGTAACAAAGGGTGGGACATCATGGAAGACATACAAATGGACAGGATGCCATGTTAGTGATAGAAAGGAGCAAAATTTGGGACACAGGGAGGAATTACATGTGGACATAGGGAGGGACGCTATGTGTGACATAGGGAGGGATGACATGTAGGAGGACATAGGGTGGGATGCCACATGTATATGCCACATGTATATAACAATATTAGATTAAACTAGAACGATAAATACCATCACAGCTCGCATACTGATTCAAATTGACACACATATCACAAGTCCAATTATAAAAACATTCCACTATCCACCCCACCCATGTCCCATCTGACATCCAACCCTATGTCTTACATACCATCTCTATGTCCCACATGGCATTGCTACCCATGTACCATTCCTCCTTATGCCCCACATGGAATTCTTCTCTTTGTCCCACATGACATCCCTCATCATCCTATGTTCCACATGGCATCCATCTCTATGTCCCACATGGCGTTTCATCCTAAATATGTACCAAATGACATCCCACTCAGATGTCCCATAAGCCATCACACCCTATGTACCACATGGTATCCTTCCCTGTGCCCCATATGGTATCCATCCTTATATCCCACATGACATCCATCTTTGTCTCACATTGATCATCCCTACCCGCACCACATGTTCATTCCCCTATGCCCTTATGGAATCCAACTGGCTTATTGTTTCCCTTAAATGATGGATCCCATTCCATGTCCTTCACTTTAAGGCTATTTCGATTTCATCTAAATCGTAAATATGGCATCAATTTGCATCAATTATCTGGAAATGTTGCCAAATATTATAAAATCCCACCCTGATTTTACCAAATTTTCCTTGAATTTTAGGTTCATAAATCCCAGTCAAAAGAAAAAGCATGTGGCGGGGAATATGTTTGTTTGTTTGATGATGGCTTAACGGCACCACAACAACTAATGTCAAATTGTGCCTGAGAGGTCAGATCATTCTAGAGGTAGGAAGTAAAGGAAACAGGGGGAGAATAAGAGAAATTTAAGGACAAAAGGTCAGAAAGCTGTGATTGTGACGGGAGGTGCATGATTGAAACAAAAACAAAGTAGATAGGGGGTGGAAGAGGAGAATTAAATATGGTCGTAGAGGGAGGCATGATGAAGGAAGGAGATAATTTTATCCAGAGGATTTTTCTGGAAGAACTCAGCAATTGAGTTGTAGGGAGCGAAAGAAGCTCTGGGAAGGTTGTACAGGGGGCAAGCAAGGATAACGTGATGGATTGTGAGGGTGCAATGGCAATTGTTGCAGAGGGGTTGGGGGGAGCCAATAAGGAGGTGGGAGTGGGTGAGATGTGTGACCAATTCTAAGACGGGTAATATGAACGTTGTCAATATGAGAGAGGTTGTTGATGGTGGCTTTGATCGGAATTGTGGGCTGGATGACATGAAGTTTGTTATCAATTTGGGACTTCCATGAGGTTTGCCAGCGGTCCCGAACAAGGGAAGCGACAAGCGGTTTGATGTCAGAGAGGGTTTTGGGAAAAGGGGCAGGCAGGAGGGTGAGGGCAAGCTTAGCGGCTGCATCAGCCCTATCATTACCCGGGATGCCAACATGGCTGGGTACCCAGAAGAAAAGAACACTTTTCCTGCAGAGGGTGGGAGAAAGGAGTTTGTGGAGGAGGAGGTGGCATGTGAGGTTATCCCATTTAAGATTGAGTAAAGAAGTAAGGACAGCCTTTGAGTCGGAGAAAATAACAAAGTGGCTGAGCGGGGAGTACTCAATAAAGTTGAGGGCAAAGAGAATGGCCTTAGCCTCGGCTGAGAAGATGGATGAGTATTTGGGAAGTCTGCTACTGAGGGTGATGTCTTGGATGACGGCAGCAGCAGCTGTCTTGTTGCCCTCCCTAAACCCATCAGTATAGATGGAGGTGTAATTTGAGAGTTGGTCTTTGACTTGGTTGTGGAGATTGATGAAGAGGTTAGGATGGGTTTGAGCTTTGTGATAAGTAGAGAGGCCCAGGTGGACAGAAGGGAGGGGGAATATGAAATCCTTTAATCTGTTCATGGAATACCTTTCCCCCTGCCTCTTACTTCCTAAGACTCTGCACCCTCATCGCCGTATGAGCTGGGGCCAGGGTTCTAGCTAGACAAGTTTGAGTGTTGGGCTCCAGTGACAATCCAGGGTGACCTCCTAGACCCTCCTCCTATAAAGAACTGTTCAAATTTAGTCCACTTCTATTTATAAATTGTCAATGAAAAAAAGGTTTTTTGAGATTTTTTTTATCAAAATGCTAGAAGGATTTACAAAATATTTTTATGTACAATGAGACTAGAAAATACAATGGAGATTTAACTATCAAAGTGCCCCCCACCCCCCAAAAAAAGTACAAACATATGCCGGAAACTTCTCTCTCAATTTCCATTGTTATTCATCTTGCCCCAAATTTGTACCGCTTTTATTTTCGTCCCAGTATCATTCAACGAAAGCCATATATTATTACAATTATTGCAAGTTAACTAGCGGCACATGTTCCTATGAACTACGCAACAACTTTTGTCAATATCAAATCCTCCACAAATCAAAAGAGTATTAATCAATCTGTTATAATGTTAAGTGCATATGGGGTTTATGACAAATGTGATTGGTTATTTACATTTGGACCAGTCTATTTATATGTTAAGTGTATATGGGGTTTATAACAAATGTGATTGGTTACTTACATTTGAACTGGTCTATAAGCACGCCTTGGGCCCTTGGGGGTTTAATGTTTACTTTGTTAAAATTTTAGCTGTCGCATAAGCCCCATATAATCCTCGCATAAGCCCTGTAGACCCTCCACATGTCATAATCCTCCATATGCCCACATGGATAATCCTCCCTCTGTAAGCATTTAAGCATAAACGCGTGTAATTTCCGTATAATCCTTGTATCGATTTATCAAAAAAACACAAACCTAACCACACACATACACCACCAATTAACTGAGTACACCCTGGTGATGGCCCGATAAACTAAGTTCGTAACTAATGGCCATTAGTTAGTTGTCCATGATTTGAGAAAGTTACGGCGAGATTGGTGAAAACTTAATTCTAACTTGGCCTAGAGTATATTTCTCATTAGGGTCACAGACATGTTAAAGCATATTCTGTTCCATTTCTCATGTAGTTGAAGCTTTATTCTCTAGTTCAATATGGCAGGCCTAATGTCAAATCCTATTTGGGTTTATACACTGAACTTTGTATACTATAGTATGTGCACAGCTGTAATGTCGTTCTTATTTTAGGTTTATACACTGAATATGTATACTATAGTATGCCCAGTGCTGTAATGTCGTTAAGGTTTTTGGCCCAAGACAACCTGACGGTTTCATGAATTTCTTATGAGAAAACGTGCAATTCAACTTTTGTTGTTTTATTCTCATGTAGATCAAATTTTCTAAAAACGTAGGCTTATTTTTAATATTATTTCCTTCAAAAAATGTACCTAAATAACGCCTAACTTTAAAGGTCATTGTGGCAATAGTGACAAAGATAAGAATCTTAATATTAGTGTGAAATATTGTTTGATTTTTTTAACAGGCCTAATTGATTGTACTGCACATTTTTATTAAAATTGTTTTAATAATATTATTAACTTTATCTTAATGCATTGCCTTCTTGCCCTAATAAAAGAAAAAGTAGTTGGTACACCCCTATCTGCACACTCATGCTATAGGCCTCTTTCCCTTTGTATCTCAAAATTTGATGATCACTTACGTTATTCATATTAACGTTCCATGTGCCATCCATCCCCTTCAGAACTTTAGAAGAATCTTAAATAAAAAAATCAATGTTTCTCTATGTTTGAGAGTATAATCCAACTAAATACAATCCTATTCATATCTCAGTGAACTTCTTATATGTTTGTATACGTATATAATCCCCATTCATGCTCAAAACAATCAATTGTGGAGAACTTGAGTATAACCTCAAATATATAATCTTGGATTAAAATGCTCACACGCGTATAATCTCACATAAATTTCGTTAAAAACGCATATCACAAACAAACGCATACTGTAGCATACAAACGTATACAAAGTAGACATTAAGTATATTTACATAGTATACAGAGTATGCGGTAGTTCTACGTGAGCGGTACTGTAAGTTATCCCAGTTTTGATTGTGGAACTGATTCTGAGAAGATGACAAAACGCTCAAAACAGCTGCTTTATAATTTGCTTTGGAGCCATTTGTGTAAATACTGTCCTGTCTTTTGATCTGCTTGAATTTGTTCAAGAAGAAAGCTGCATTGTTGTCATTTTTATTGTATTGGGAAAGCCCAATGACCGAAAGTTTGGAGGAAAGCCATGGGGTTCTTTTGGGCCAGGAGGCTAAAAGGCCAGGAAAACATTAAGTTAACATAAGCAAATTTCTAGACAAGTGACTATGTTGGCTTTCTTTCAGTAGTTTTGTATTTGTATGTGTATCCCAAAGATTGGGATAGAAGTTTTGTTTGTTTTGAAGAGGTTGATGTACCCAGATTTTAATGAGATACTGTAAGTAGGCTGGGTTATTGGGATTAGCTATAATTTTTGAGGCATATAACACACCTTATTTGATATTTTTGCAAATTTAAAGAATTATATTACAGATTCATCTGTACATACATCACAATGTTTGTATACATTATAAATTATTTTTGAGTAGCCAGCTGAAAGTCTGAAACAATATGGGCTTGTAATTTAAAGACTACTGTGTTCAGAATCAAAAGCTCTTTTTGGTAAGTATAAAATCTCTACCTGTCTATACACCTTTATAAGCTCACAAATTTTGTGGGTAAATCAGTCAAACAAAGTTTAATGAGTATAACTTGAGGCTCAAGAAACAAGAAACCTTTGCCAATGACAAGATCAAAATTGCTGCCTAATTTCATCCTTACTGTTTTTGAATTAGAAAGTGTTTACAGAATAGTGAAATGTCAAGACATTTAACCTTATTACCTTCGCCAACAAAGTTGAATGGAGGTTATGTTTTCGCCTCTCTTTGTTTGTTTGTCTGTCATCAAGATATCTCAAGAACTAATGATTGGATTTGGATTAAATTTGGTGTGTGGTTTTGTTACTACATAGAGAAGAAGTGATTTTGAGACACACTGGAACAGGAAAAGGGTGCAAATGGAGGGGTGGGGACATGTTTTGTCATGTTTGTTTTCTGTCATCAAGATATTTCAAGAACTAATGATTGGATTTATATTCAATTTGTTGTGTGGTTATCAAAATATTTCAAGAACTAATGATTGGATTTGAATTAAACTTGTTGTGTGGTTTTGTTACTGCTTAAGAGGTGATTAAAATTTGAGACATATTAGAACACAGGGGAAGGGTGCAAATGGAGGGGTGGGAGATTTTAAGGTGAGTTTGTCTGTTATTAGAATATCTCAAGAACTGATGATTGGATTTGGATTAAATTTGATGTGTGGCTTTATTATTGCTTAAGGAATAAGTGATTTAAATTTGACACGTATTGATACAAGGGAAGGGCAGAAATTGAATGGTGGGAATGTTTAGGGCAAGGTCTGTCAAGACACAGTTAAAACTTTTAATGGAATGTGATAAACAATGAATTCACCCAATGAAAAGAAATCTAACAATCAATTTTCTGGACTGAATAAAAATTAAATCAAGGGGCCTCTACTATCAATGTAATAAAAACACTTGGGTTTCTGCCATGAATGGAAAATGATGGAATGTGAATCTTAACTGAGAGGAACTTAAACAATGAATACTTAGCCTGAAAACAATGATATGGCCTTAGAAGGAATCAGTCAGAAGATATTCTTCAAGTGTTCAGAATGCAAATGATCATTACAGATCAAAACTTGGGGATGAATCTTGGTGGGCCTAGGATTTCTGAGGTAGATTATATTGGGTATGGGGATTAAATGAACTGTACAATTATTCTAGGCATGTTGGAATTGCAATTGGAGGTATGCGCTCTAAAAGTGCTAATATTCTAGTTATAAATTGTTTTATACTAAATAATCTTTCATTTAATTTATGGGCAGGTAGGTTTTCAATCAGAAAGTAATCATTTTCAAATAATTATTCCCTTATCTTCAATTACAAAAACTTAAAATAAAATCAGAAACTATATATTTTGCTTGGTAGTACATATATTTTGCTTTGTAATACATATATTTTGCTTTGTAATATATATATTTTTGCTTTGTAATACATATATTTTGCTTTGTAATATATATATTTTGCTTTGTAATACATATATTTTGCTTTGTAATATATATATTTTGCTTTGTAATACATATATTTTTATATTATTCTTTCAAGAAATACCTCTTTCAAACACATGGCTATGCACAGGCTCCAGAAATAAAATGAACACATAACCAAGCTTGTGGGCTGCATAGTCTGTTGTTAACACTAACTCATAATTTTGTTTTTGGCATTGTCAAGCAAGGTGCAGTTGGTCAAAAATTGGAATCACACCAAGTACACTAAAAATAATGATCATAGCAGGGAGCAATTTGTTCCGGTTCGCATCGCAAAAATTGTGCATAACGTCGTTTAGCGATTTATTTCCCTACCTTGCTTAGCAAAATTGTGATAGGTTACAATAAATTCAAAACTCAAAACAAACTGATTAAAGTTTTCTTTTCAGCTTTCAAATTTAAAAAAATATTAACAAATCCTTTTTAAACGCGAGGATCACAAATGTGCAGTAATCACCCATGAATGGGGATATTTTGCACTTTAATTTCGCCGAAATGTGAGTAACTTGTGAAATACACCGCAATTCTGCAGCAGTTAAGTCAACATTAATAAGTTCTTAACAAACTTTGGGCTTCTTTGATTTTTTTTTTGTGGTGGTGGTGTTAGTTTGGTCTTTTTATGGGGTAATTTACCCTTCTTAGCCCGTCGTTATGTTATGTTATGTTATGTAAGGCTTTAAATCACTCAATCAAGGCCCATTTTACAAGCTGTTAAATCAACATAACAAATCACAAGGTCAAAATACTTGAATCTTCACAATCAGTACATTTATATGTAAATATTACCTGATGAGTCAAATAAATTTTGCAAGAAAGAAAAAATATTGCAAAATAAACAAACAGAAAAAGGTTTTAACAGAGCTGAAATTTTGCGTGCTTCGTTAAAGATGGTGGCCAATTTTGAGGACTGATATGATCAGAACTTTCGTGGTGGTGGCGTAGTTTTGAAATGTTTTACAATGAGGTATTATAGTACAGTATGCAAGATTTTCACAATGAAAGCCCTAGCAAGTACGGCAAAAATGTTACGTGATATTGTGTTAAAATGACATTGAAAGGAAATTATCTGTTCTTTCTAAACTGAATTTTCATGCACATTTTCCATAAAATGATGATTTATACTGTAGAAGTAAAGTTTTTATGATTTGAAATCAAAATTCCAGGGTCTATTTGGGCAATGGAGTCAATACTTTTGCCATACTGGTTGTGCGATTTTTTTTACTTAATAGCGGAAAAACTGAAAACTGCATTGAAAAAGTACCATTTGAAGCGTATTAAAACAAAAAGTAATACAAAATCAATAAGGCCTAAATATGTATCATTATTCCTAATCAATTTTAATGTATTGCTAATTATTTTTATGAAATAAGTAGCAAAACTACTAATCAAATTTTTACAAACAAATTGCTCCGTGTCATAGGTACTGAAATTTTATACGTCTTTTAAATTTACATGATGACATATTACCAGGTTTGAGCAGTGTAGGAAAAATTTATTTTTACTTTTGGCACTTTTAAAAAATTGATCAGTGAATACTTAATAGTATTAATCACATAATCAACTTAAATTGCAGGTTGATTACTAAGTACGCAAAAATGTGTTAGTAGCACAACCAAGTATATGGTTTCAACATATGCTTGAACGGTTTTGCCCCGAAGTGAAACCGGTTGGTTTCCAAAACAGAAACCGGATTTTCACCCATAATGTAAACAAGCTTTGAATATATTTACCGTAACTACAAATATAACTGCAGTGTACTGCACTGTTATATGATAACTGCTAACGATGTTTGTATCACAGTATTTTCTGTAAATAATGTTGAAAATGATAACGGAGGCATTAATAAATAAAATGTATTAATAAACTTAAATGTTGTTTGCGTGTAAAGTGATTTTATATACCGCATTATGTACCCCATTTGCCCCTCAAATAATTCTTGAACATATTTACATTAACTGTAACTGAAGTGTACTGCAGTGTTATATGATAGCTGCAAACGATGTTTGTATCACAGTATTTTCTGTAAATAATGTTAAAAATGATAATGGAGGCATGGATAAATAAAATTATTAATAAACTTTAAATGTTGTAACGTGTAAATTGATTTCATATACCCCATTTGCCCCTTAAATAATGTCGATTTCATCCCTTTTGTCAGTCTAGGTCCCAAGGCAGTCACGTAAAAAAAAATCATAATTCAGTTATGATTTCAATTTTCTTTCACATAAAAAGAAAAGAAATTTGTCTGATACTTGTAAAACAGATAAATTAAGCCTCTAAATGTATCATCTTACGGTGTAATGCTAGTAGAGCTGTGACCGTTTAGCGTGTACACGCTACACGCTCGCAAATCTTGTAACGTTTACTAAATACTTCATTGCAAGTAATCATTTTTCATACATTATAGGCCAAGTGTCTTGCCGTTAAAAATCAATATTCATGATTCAAATCACACACACATTCGGCTGACAAAATTCCAATCAATGATTTTTTACAAACTGTAAACCCGATTAGCATAATCCTTTTTAAATGTGCGAATCACAAATGCGCAGTAATCACCAATGAATGGGGATATTATGCACTTTGATTTCGCCGAAATCTTGAGTAATATAACTTGTAAAATGCACCGCGAATGTGCAGCAGTAAACAGTGAAACCAACAATAGGCCTAACGTTAGGCCACAAGGCTTTAAATCCCACGCAATCAAGGCCAGTTTCATCGACCAAAAAACACTTGAATCATGACAATCAGTACATTTACATGTAAATATTACCTGATGAGTCAAATCAATTTTGCAAGAAAGAAAAAATATTGCATAATGAATAAACAGAAAAAGGTTTTAACAGAGCTGAAATTCTGCATGCTTCGCAAAAAAGGCGGCCATTTTTTCGAGAGGACTGATATTTTAGAACTTCCTGGTGGTGGTGGCGTAGTTTTGAAACGTTTTACGGCGAGGTATATTATAAGCCTCAGTATGCAAGATTTTCACAGAACTTTGAAAGCCGTAGCGAATAGGACAAAAAAGTTACACGATGTTGAGTTTAAATGACATTGAAAGAAAGTTATCTGTTCTTTCTAAACTGAATTTTCATGCATATTTTTCATAAAAATGATGATTTATACTGTAGAAGTAAACTTTTTACGATTTGGAAAGCAAAACTCAGCGTCTGTTTGGGTTATGTAGTCAGTACTTTTTGCCATACTGGTTGCGCGATTTCTTTACTTCGCCTTGTAGTTTTGGAGCAATTTTGGTTTATTTCCAAAAATTACGGTACTAAACTCGTGTACACGATACACGCTCACTTTTTTTGGCGTGTACACGTTTACTAGAATCCCTAAACGTTCACAGCTCTAAATGCTAGCCATCGTATACTTGATCAGTGATCATGCAATACAATTGTTGCTGATTTGCATATAATCTACGGTGGGAAAATCTTAGTTCAGATCCCACCCACTTGATACTCAACATTTCTTTGAAACATTAACCATGGCCAGGCTGTGGCTCCTATTTGAAAAAAATTGATAATAGCTCAAACAAAAAAAACCCTCATAAATCATGCATACCTCTCTTATTTTTTAAGTTCAATAATCATTCTTGCAATGCTATTACTTTAAATAGGCCCTGTTTGTGCATCGCGGTGGAATTTTCTATTATACTTAAGCTACCAGAGGTTCCCGCCATATAGCCTTACAGTATATGGAATTCGCCTTCTTCAATGCACTATAAAACTGCGTGAATTACGGGAGTATAATAAGGCAGAAAAGAAAATGCCCACTAATGAAAAGTAGTGTCCCACTCCCCACCAAAGTTATATTTTCTTCATCAAAATGAAAAAAAAGAAAGAAAACAAATTATTTTCTTTTTACAGCACATACCACGCACCCAGACAAAAGCAATTCTTCAGCACGGCAGATAAGTTCAACATTGATATGAAACATCTAATAATAACAAATATTTGTGGTCATTCAGAATCGTATAAAATGGCAAAACACATCTGTATTTGAACATTCTGTTTGAAGTTTCTACTTGTGAAACAATATGCAGAGCAAAATGCAGAGAAAATATTACTAATTTATGCATAACAACAGGCTATCACCTAACGGGTCCGCAAAAAACATATAAACTCGCTCCACTTCAAGCCAATGAAATCATTTGCGCTTGTACCCCAAGCGAATAACATGTGGTATGGGTCAATTAAATACAACACATGATTGTAACGAAAGATTCCATCGCTTGTCGTAAGGCTACTATATGAGTAAACATAATTACAGGAGAACGGAAGAAATTAAAAAAAAAAAAAAAATGCATGAAATCATTTGTTTTTTTTAATATGAACAATTTTGACCGGACTGTTCTTCAGAGGTTTATTATAAACATGAAAATGAGATGAGGGGAATAAATACAAACTTTTTGAGGGAATGAATGGTCGTTTTCACCTGCGACTTCATTGTGAAATGTGAATCATACCAGCTTGGTTTGATCACAAACCAAGCATGGCGATAATTTACCTTTGTTTTACAGCACATTGTTTTTTCATGATGATCACGCAATTAATTCACCCTCCTGTAAACAATGCAACAGCTATTTATAGCAAAAGTTGACCGGACTGTTCTTCAGAGGTTTATTATAAACATGAAAATGAGATGAGGGGAATAAATACAAACTTTTTGAGGGAATGAATGGTCGTTTTCACCTGCGACTTCATTGTGAAATGTGAATCATACCAGCTTGGTTTGATCACAATTTACCTTTGTTTTACAGTACATTGTTTTTTCATGATGATCACGCAATTAATTCACCCTCCTGTAAACAATGCAACAGCTATTTATAGCAAAAGTTTTTCCTGGCATAAACTGCTGAATTCAAACTAAATTTTTTTTGAAAATAATACCTTTGAAAACCCATTCATTAATCACGTACAGTAACTATGACAATACCTGAATCTACAGTAGGTTCATTCAACCAGTATGGCAAAAGTATTGACTCCATTGCCCAAATAGACGCTCGAGTTTTGCTTTCTAAACGTTATAAGTTTACTTCTACAGTATAAATCATCATTTTCATGGAAAATCAGTTTAGAAAGAACAGATAACTTCCTTTCAATGTCATTTACACTCAACATCGCGTAACTTTTTTTGCCGTACTGGCTACGGCTTTCAAAGTTCCACTGTGAAAATCTTGCATACTAGGCCTATGATACCACACCGTAAAACATTTCAAAACTACGCCACCATCCCGGAAGTTCTGAAATATCAGTTCTCTCGAAAAAAATGGCCGCCATCTTTGCGAAGCATCTAGAATTTTAGTTCTGTCAAAAACTTTTTATGTTTGTTTATTTTGCAATATTTTTTCTTTCTTGCAAAACTAATTTGACTGCATCAGGTAATATTTACATGTAAATGTATTGATTGTCACAATTGAAGTATTTTGACTATTTGCTGGTCGATTTAATAGCTTGTAAAATGGGCCTTGATTGCGTGGGATTTATAGCCTTATGGCCTACTGTTAGGCCTATTGTTGGTTTCACTGTTTACTGCTGTGCATTCGCGGTGCATTTTACAAGTTAGCCTACTCATCATTATGCTAATCTGGTTTACAGTTTGTAAAAAGTCATTGATTAGAATTTTGTCAGCTGAATGTGTGTGTGATTTGAATCATGAATGATCGTACTGATTTTAAACGGCAAGACTGACTATGAAAAACGATTCCTCGCAAAAAAATATTTAGTAAACGTTTACAAGTATTTTCAAGCGTGTAGCATGTACGCGCTAAACGGTCACAGCTCTATCTAGCCCTATGTACATACATAGGATCAGTCAGTACATTAGGGCGTGGTTGGGTGTGAATTCGTAAATGGTCTAGTAATACATGGCTTGCGATTTGCGATATATTTGTCGGGATTTACAATGGATACCCAAGTATTTCAAAAGACAAAAGGACTCAGGAGAGAATTAACACGACCTCAAATAAAGGGATTATAAAGGAATTAATTTGTTGTGGTCAGGGAAATATTAGCCCGGAAAGAAGACGCAAATACATAGCATCATCGAATCTGTTATCTGCAGGTACATTATGACTATTTATTTCCAAACATTCTCAATCGTATTTATTGATTGAATCTGCATAAATATAACATATTTTCACAAATACAGTATATCAAAAGATAATACAAAAAACATGTTAACACAAAGCATGAACTTTCTTTTCATTTAAATAAAATAGATTTGCACCATCTTTTGGCAATAATTTTGTAGTGGTTTGGTTATTTTCGGTACTTCCGGTTTTTCATAAAATATCAATTAGACTGAACCCGCAATTCCCCGAAACCGGTTATAGTTACAAAACAGGTACACCATGCAAGCTTATTTCAACATTGCTAAAATAAACATTCTGCTAAAAATCCAAATCTGGAAACTGAGGCATTCATTGCCTTCCTTCCAGCTGTCCAGTATTCATCATACTATCTTAGGATATAGGTGAAACAGACACATGAGGAAATCATGTCTCCAGAAATTACATTGACATCATATACATCTGCAAACATTGGGCTAAAATAATGCTCAAGGTCAGCATTTTATTTGTGATTGTCATATCCTAATCTAGTAGATACGATTGCTAATACATAACCTTTTTACAATACAGTGGTCACAAAAGACCATGAAATTTAACGCTGACGCTCTCAACTTTTGCCTAATATACACGCAAAAAGCTGAAAAACTTTTTTCAACATACGTTTATGTAGATTTCCCGATTTTGTTGTGAAAAAGGGTACAAATGGTAAATTTTCTAAACGAAATACAGTGTCCTGTGCACAGGATGATAGCATTGCAACTAATGTTGCAAATGCGCGTGTACAACTTGAAAGAGGGAGGGGCAAAAACTGGCACAGATAAAAAAAAATCACCATGTGCATTCGTTACAAGATGCGATAATTGCATTGTTGTGCAATAATATAATTATTCAAATTGGACTACTTCAATGCCCTTGTTAATATCAATACAAACAAATTAAATGAGTCGTGCATAAGTAACACGCACGTGCATTCATACGCTTAAGGATGCACATACCCACTCAAAATATGTCAATAATCTATTTACGCAAGCATTCTTCTTATTGGTTGAAGAAAATGCTTACGTGCGTGTTACATTTTGTCACGGTGCTCGCAGAAAATGTGTAAAAACTTTATTTTTGAACAAAAAAAAGTATCCTTTTAGGAAAGCAATCGAGTTATTATGATGTTTACAAGGTGTAAAACAAATTCAAGTTTCCGTGTGCTGATTTTCTGGTTAAAATATTAAGTCTTCATACCAAAAATCAATTTGCCCAAAATTTCTGCGCAACTTTTTTGAAAACACAAGTTGAAGCCCATTAAGTGTGTATTTTTTTTTTTGTATGTATGTAATAGTTCATACTATAAATCAGAGATTCAGAGCGAATGAGTTGGGGTATGAAAATTTGAACTAATCCTAATCCTATTCTCGAGGTCGGACATCTGGGAATGTTGTGGTGCACAGTGACTTAACAATGCTTTTTTGACAATCTTAAACTTCAGTCAAAGGGGAAAACAAAGTCAGCTATCATTTTGTAGTCAAAGGGAGAAAAAAAATTGTTGTCATTTTTCTTCAAATATTTAACAGAATCTATTTTTCTTCAAATATGATGGTGTAGATAAGTTTCAAACATAGGCCCTATATGAGTACCATTAATTTTCGCTGACTGGCTGATGTGACACAAGTATTCATAAAAAATATCCCATTCACTGTAATGATATAGTTTCCCCTCCAACTTGGCGAAACCGTACTGTTACTTCAACTCCGACCATGAGAATGAACAAACATTAAACCTTTCACTTTCACAAATTAGGAATTATTCAATTTTAAGTTTGACTTAAAATAACAATTTCAACTGTTTTCTGAACAAAACTCCTATTTGGCAATGAGAACATTACACAGCAATTCTTTCAGAAGTGTCCTATGAAAAACGTCGTTCATTAAATCATGTCTGTTGGACGACACAAGACTGCACTAAGCTACAGTTAGCCTCAAAGGATTGAGGGGAATCCCCTTGTCACGGTGCGTTTGGGTTACGTTCCGACGTTGCACACTCCTGCCAAGACACCCATATTTGTAGTGTAAAAATCTTGCAATATGTTAGGCATTTCTGGAAGGAAAAGACTTCCTTCGTAAATATTCCTTTATATTTTTACCTTCTCAGTTAAAAAGAGGCGTTGATTTTTTTAAATGTGGATGAAACAAAGCTGTTAATATAAATTTCTGCCTAACATACTCTTTCAAGTGAACTCTTAACATTAGGCTAAGTCATAATTTACGAAAGAACGAGTTAAGATGCTTCAGAACGAATAACTTGTCATAGAATAGAAAATATATGAGAAGCAAACCAAAAACAAACAAAAAACGATATCCACTGAAAATTATGAACAACGGTATGAACAACGTGATGTTCCCAACTTTTCATTTAAGAGGATTCTTACCTTTCCGAGTCTTCTAGTGGCCGCCATGTTGACTGAAATTTGAAAAGCGAAAGACGGAAAAAGAAGTTACCCATAATCCATTGGGTAAGTAGGCTATATATGATTCAGAGATTCAGTGTTGGCATAGCAATCTGCATCACGTTAATCTTTGTTGAGTGGAAGGGGGTCGGGTAGATTTTATCTCTGCCTAATTAGGCGAAATTCATAACAGCAAGGAATTTTGTTTTAAAATTTCAGGAATTTTTATTGTATTGAAACAGAGGAATCGTGGCTGAATTTTCCTTACACAATAAACCTTTTTTTCTCAGAAGAATGGGAATGGGGGATGCTGATAATATAAACAGCACGGTTAGACTGTTTGCTGATGATTGTTTTGTGTATAGAACAACTGATAAACCCTCTGACCAACAAATCCTCCAAGATGATCTAAATAAACTTGAACAATGGCAAAATAAATGGCAAATGAATTTCAACCCCTCTAAATGCTACATTCTCTCAATATCTCCTAGAAAATGCTATAAATCACCAGCTTATACCTTGTGCAACCAGCCGCTAAAACATGTCAACTCCCACCCGAACCTAGGTGTTGAAATTGATAATAAACTTATATGGGATAAACATATAAACAACATCACCAACAAAGCAAACTCTGTACTTGGCCTATTAAGACGTAATCTCTCAAACTGTCCCACTGACGTTAAAACCACTGCATATAAAGCTCTAGTTAGGCCAGTACTTGAGTTTGCATCAGCAGTTTGTACCCCCATCACCAGTGCGATGTAAATGAGCTTGAATCAATTCAACGGAGAGCAGCCAGATTATGTATGGTAGACTACCCTTATAAATCCAGTGTCACTAGCATGCTTCATAAATTGGATTGGCCCCTGCTAATAACAAGAAGAAGGAAAACCCGTTTAAAGATGCTATATAAAATCAATAACAGTCTTGTCGCCATTGATAATGATAACCTGATCCCAAACGCAAGAATTAATACAAGAAATAACCATGATCTGAATTTCCACGTTTCTTATGCTAAAAAGAATGTTTATAAATACTTCTTCTTTCCTTAAACACTTAAAGATTGGAATGCTTTACCATCGGACATTGTACATGCACCAAGTCTAAACTGTTTCAAAGCTAAACTTGCTAAGCTTGTTATTTTTTTATTTTTTTATCTTATACTTTTGTTACGCTCGGTTGGCGTTCACGTCCTCTAGAAGAATTTTTGCCGACTTAGCTTATTCAAATTCAGATTCAGATGGGGATTTCAACTGTCTCAGAATCTGACTTTCCGTCGCTGGTGCCACTGCCCCCAAATTATAAACAGGAATGCGAATTATACAATAGGACGACAAAGGGCCACTTCCTCTTGCCCTAGTGTAAAGGAAGCCAAGGGGGCAGGAGGTGCCCTTCTGCAACTAGGGGGCGGACTGGTGCCCTTTTGAAAGTTATATGAAATTATTCTAGGTCATTCTTGAAGTCTGAAAACAAAATGAAAGACTCACTCACAAATCCTATAGTATATAGAAGTTGTAACATACATTAATTATTTATTTGACACAATCAAAGCATTTACCAGGGGCCCGCCATCGAGGGCCGTGGATGGAGGGAGATGATGGGCCCCCATTTTCAAAAGAATAGGCCTAACTATTACCTATTCGCTCGATAAAAAATTGCTAGCATTAGTCGTAGCTCCCCAATCTCAAACCCATAGGCGGGATTTGCCTGCTGAAAGTTGGTGGAAAAGTCGAAAGTGAGGGGAAAGAAGAGGGGGTGGGAGATGGAGAGATGGGGAAGGGGAAAGAAAAATCACGCTAAGATACAAAAAATTACCATACAAAGAATACATTTCAAAAAAGTGGGGGTGGGGGAAGTTCCCTCTAACTCCCCCAAATCCCGCATCTATTCAAACAATAAATGTATGTCACTCCACTTTTTCGAGAGCTTCTGTTTGAAAACGAAAAATACCCCTCGATTCCTGTCAAAAAAGTGCCCTTTCTTGATAATCTGCCCCATTGCCCTGAGTTCCAACCGGCACCCCTGCTATATGATGGGCATGATGTCATCACACAGTACCGGGCTCCAATTTCTCAGCCATATATGTCTGCGTAACAAGTTCCGTTTTATCATAATCAGATCACCAGTGATCAGAAATGTTGAAAGGACTTTAACCTTTGAATTAAAAAACTACTTCTGATCAAAAGCACGTTGCTATAAAAGAATTGGCCTGAGAAATATTTCTTCATCGAATTAATATATTAGTTCAGGAAGCAAGTCCATGGGGGACTTCAAAAGAAACAAAATGGTAAAGAAAGCATTCAATTTTTTTATTTCTTTATGGAGATATTCAAGTTTAAATGAATCTCGGGAATTTTCCGATTGTTGAAAAAAAATTCTCAAAAATCAAAGCAAATTTCACGAAAATGGAAGATTTCCCGAAATTGAAGAAATTTTTTCGAATATTTAAGAAAACTTATAGGAAAATTTAAAAAAATTCCCTAAAATGAAGGAAATTTCCCGAAAATTTCCGGAAAAAGATGCCATGATGGAATCTGAATCTTCAAAATCATTTTGTTAGGCCTTTATTATTGGAATGGGGGTAGGGGGGAAGGGGAAGTGGAAGGGTAGGTGGAAGTGGAAGGAGAAGGGGAAGGGGGAGCGGATATAAATGGTACTTGATCCCCAATTAAACTATTGGGGTGGCCTTGATTCCTTGTAGCTGGCCCAGGTTCCTACGCCACTGCCACCAAATTAACTGCAAGGTCCATTTCAAAAATCACTTATATAAAGATCTTTCAAATAAGTACAAATTTGACAAAGTTTAGTAGACACGATCGCTATACATAACCTTTCCTACAGTACAGTGGTCACAAAAGAACATGAAAATTAATACCGACACCCTTATCTTTTGTTTAATGTAAACCTTAGAAATTTGATTAAACTTACGTTTTGGTAGATTTCCCGAATTCCTTGTATAAATGTGTAAAAATGGTGAATTCTATGGAACAGATTTAGTGTCTTGTGCACGATGATAGCGTTGCAAAAGCCCATTGGCTTTGCTTAAGTGTGTAAATGGATTATGTATGTAATCGTTCATACTCTAAATCAGAGATTCAGAGCGAATGAGTTCCGAGTATGAAGATTCGTAGTAGACAAAGTTATGCAATCTCTCTCTATTGTCCAGCTGGTCACATGCGACCCCCGGTGACATCATGCACGACCCTCAGTCTCCATTTCTTTGTGCCTCCGTTTAATTAAACTGCTAAATTTGTCCATGTACTCAGTGACGTGTCAAAGGCGGGGGAGTATCTTAGCCCCCTAAAAATATTATTGCCACCACCCCCAAGTTTGTCAAAGCCATAGATGTAATTAACTGAAATATCAAATGAACCATGTTTAGAAAACAGAAGATGGCAAGTTTCTATAAATTTCCTTCATTTTCATGATATTTGTTTTGATTTTTCTGCAATTTCCTTCATTTTTGGGAAAATTTCTTCCATGTTCGACGAAATTCTTTTCAAATTTTGGGACATTTCCTCTAAATCTTGTAAGATTTAGTTTATTCTTATGAAATTTGCTACAAATTTCGTGCAATTTCATTCATTTCCGTAAAGTTTTCCTAATTTTCCAGGAAATGTTGCCAAATTTTACCAATAGGCCTATTTTCAATAATTTTACGACCCCCCTCTCCCCTACTTCCTTTAAGAACAGTTTTTGGACCGTGATAAGAGACTCACACATTTTTATACTTAGGTTTGTTGAGACAAATAATAAAATATGGCCCCTAATGTCAAATACTTTCCTACGCCGCTATCAATGTTAATTTAAGATTGTTTATGTCAATGTCAATTTCAAATTGTTAACAAAATCCAGAAGAAAATACTTCTAAACACCAAATTTGTTATAACAAATAATCATTTTTAATGTCAAGTACAAGCCATTGGTAATTAAAAAAAACAAAAAACAAAACAAACATTTCAGGCCTTATTTTACTTTCATCAGGTAAGGCTTGCTCCACACCACATAACAAACTTGCTTTGCGACGCCTCTGATTGTGTCACGCGTGTTAAATTGGAAAATGTAGGGCATAGAAGAGTGATTTCTTGAATTGAATTTTGATGAATCTGTGTATGGATAAAAGGTTAAAATGCTAGCAACTGAATTGCATTTTGCCATGGACTTTTTTTTATTTCAATAAATTGACAAGCATCATTTAGAAAAGCCGAACTTTTGTCATTTAAGAATGAAAAAAAAAGTGGGGGCATGTATGTTCTCCCAGTGCCTGTTTCCTACACATATGAACTTGATTCCAACCGAATGGCTTTGCTGTGTGACCAGCTTTTGAAAATTATTGTGGCATATATAAACCAGGAAAAGGATTGGAATGGTACAATCCGTTCCTACCATTGAAGATAACACGCAACGCATACCATTGTACGCATAGTGATGTGCGATCGCAATTACTGGTTGCTGCGCGCTGCGCTGATTGTATCAGTGCAGTGTGCATGTGTATAATCATTTCTGTGGTACTGCGACCGAGCGAGGGTGGTGCGGGTTGGATTTTGAAGGTAAAATCATGTTGAAATTACTCATGAGATAAGGTAAGTATCAATAACAGTTTCTTGATCTTTATTTAAATGCAAAATGCTCGTTTAATATTTGGAGCTCTATTTAAAAGAACAGGCTTCTTCAAGTTATTGCGTGGTTAGAAGAAGTGATGAACCTACATTTCGCAGCCGTAAACAATAAAGATGTACAGTTTTAGTACAGATAATTTTAATATGGTAGTTCCACGAATATGTAAATTTTATTGCAATTTGGTTAATATTTAGGAACGGTATAATATTGTTTTTTGTATATTCGAACCTGATGTGCAATTAATTTATTTTAACAGTTTTACTTTAGCTTAGCTTGCTTTTCATGTTGAAACATTTACATTTAGTCCTTAAATCCAGTGTGAAGTAGCCTAGGCCCTTAAATTTCTAGGCCTAGCCTAGGCTACAGTATGTTAGTCAGATAACATCTGACTAGTAAACGCTATAGCCACTAAATGGCTGCTATGCAATCAGAAAACGCTAGGCCTATATACCTTATAACATTGAAACTGCTGCATTGGCTTATCATAGAAACGTAGATGAATTTTGACTAAGCGCTGGAAAAACTAAGCCTTTTCGCGACGGATTTGCAAAGTAATCGGAGTGTCATTTCTTCCATAATTTATGTTTTTTACGTACAAAATGTTCATCATTTCATTTGTAATTTGGTGTAAAAGATACTTTAAAGTTTCAAGACCCTAATGAAATCAAAATCATGGCTCGAAAGTACTTTTGTCAGTTTTGAGAAGGGTTTTCATTTCATGATTATGTTATTTGTCGTTGTCCGAGTGGTTTTCAATGTTATGAGTGTATTGTGGTTTGCCTCACTCAGTATGCAAGTATTGCCTTGCAAGTAGTGCCCTACTGAGTGAAATGTTTATCTCACTAACAACAGTTCAACCTACATGGGGAAATTTATAGTAATTCTCAAGGTCGGACATCTGGGAATGTTGTGGTGCATGGCGATGTAACAATACTTTTTTGACGATCTCAAAGGGAAAACAAACAGTCAGTTATCATTGCAGTTAATAGGAGAAAAACATATTTTTTGCCATTTTTTAACAAATACTGGACATAATTTATTTTTCTTCAAATATGATGTGTATTAGATAATAGATTCCAACATATATGAGTACCATTAATTTTTGCGCACTAGCTGAGACGACACAAGTATTCATAGCAAAAATATCATATTGACTGTAATAATAAAGTTTCCCTCCCTCTTGGCAAAATTGTACTGAGCTCATACAGTCGACTCCGACCGCAAGAATAATATTAATATTTAGTATTCCTATGGTTGGTGTTCATAAGTTACTTACCTACGTTAGAATTTTTGTCAACTAATGAATACTATACAATTCTATTTAGATTATACTATATGCAGGTGTGTTAGTAGACCATTTTGACTTCAGGGGAGGGGGGATGTGGAAATAAGATTTACTGACTAATCTTGAATATTACAGACAAGTCTCAAAATTTACTGACGGAGTCAATTTTTTTTTTTTTTTTTGGAGGAGGGGGTGTTACACACCCTCCTTGGTATTTATGTGCCTGATTATGCATTTCTTAGACTATTATTTTTCATGAATTTTTGGTAGGAATCTTCTGTATATCATATGAGTAAGATACTCGTACCCTAAAACCACATTTCAAAATCACCTGATATTTTACCGATCGAGAAATCTTAGGCGCATAGAACATAAAAAAAATTCACAGAAATTATGAATTAAATATGGCAGCTACTGAAATTTACATGCAAGATTTCTGTGAACATGTTATCATTCACTTATGATGGCTCTACAAGTTCTGACAGGTTGAAACAAGCAATTATCAATACATACTGTATTGTACAAGCGGTTTTGTCTATATTCTGCGTTGTTATACAAGTGTTGATATAAATGTTTTTGTAGTTTCACGTTTAAATGAGTGAAATTTGTGGTGAAATGCATGAAAGTTATTAGTCACATGATGTTTTTTTCTGGAAAGTTTCAGACATGTTTTGCATATGCTCTCAAAGTGTGGTATTTAGCTGTATGGTTTTGCAGTACGGTACGGCAGTTTGTGTAAGAACTTACGGTAATTAGCCTAGTATGAGTATTGTATTTATATTTAACTATACATGCCTAAGTGATTGTTGTGTGTAGACCTAATGTTACACCAACAAGTACTACAGACCTCCTGGTCCTTTCATCAAGTTAGGCTGTGTTGAGAGCGACGTGACTTCTATTCTATTCTCTCCAACTTTTTATTCCAATTCACTTTACCTTGCACTTTACGACCTAAATTTTGTTTTATATCTTTATTTTCTGGGATTCTCTCTCTGTGGATGGGCATCTGCTTTCGGTGAGATCATTCTTATGTTTTTTCTTCCTTTCTGTTCTAACCAGACTTTTGCGCCTTATCGTTACCTGTACAGGGGTTCTCCTATAGTAGTTCTGCAAAAAAATTCTAGTTGCCTTGGGTCTCTCAGCCCTTGGGTTTTTTCTGCTTTGACAATCCCTCCCCTCCCCATGACCCATCTGCTACCTCCATAGACCATTCTTTAGCCCCAGTCCCCAAATTTCTAATATTACAGGCCACTAATACACCAGAAAGTTTTAAAAGAGTTTCCCCTTTTCTAATTCACAAAGCGCTCTAAGGCCTTGTTGGTACCCTCCCCAAGGTCTCCACCTTTTCTAGTTCACAAAGCGCTCTAAGGCCTTGTTGGTACCCTCCCCAAGGTCTCCACCCTCAAGCCACTCAAGCCACCATTCTCCTCACCAACAAAACCCTAGCCAATACCAGTATTGAGGTTACAGTCACCCCGTACCGTTCCATAAACTCCAGCAAAGGTGTGGTTAGAACTAGAGACCTAGCCTACCTGACCGATGAAGACCTCATAGAAAAACTTGCCAATCAACATGTTACTGAAGCCCATCGTCTTGTCTTCAAGAGAGACGGTGCCGAAACACCTACCAATACCATCTTCCTGACTTTTCTCACACCAACTCTCCCCTCCCACATCACTGCTGGCTACCAGAGAATCCCAGTCACCCCTTATCAGAGGTTGCGTTATAATTTTTTGCCTGGCGTATTTGCTTATGACAAGCCCTTGAATTTCGGCATATTTTGTCATTTTGCCGTTGTATGTACAGGCACTGCGTAATGTACAAGGCATTACGTAATGTACATGGCACTGCGCGCTAGCTAAGCATGCAAGTAATTGTTAAGACACACTTGTGTAGGCCTGCCTCGCTAAAGTGAATAAAAATTGCCCTTAAAATACAAAAAACATTAAAAAATTGGACTATTATTATCATAAAAAATATTAAGAAAAAGTTTATACCCAATCCTTGTATAATATTGATTGTTGAATAGTGAAATTTAGGTTAACAATCCCAAAATAAACTAGAAAATACTTTTGTCTATCATATCCAACCTTTCATGAGGTTTTGACCAATTGTCAACGATATTTTACTTTTTCGATCCCGAACACGCCTACTTCTTTACAGTATAGTAACTTGACTTGCAGACTGTGATCTTTTCACAGATACACGATCAACACAATACAGGAGGAAAGTAGAATCCTAGCTAATAATGTTGTTGACAATTGACAGCCTGCAAACAACATCAAAACTTTCACGTATACTGTACAGTGTATGTACATCATGCATAGGGTCTATGTACTAGTCAATATGTGTTTATGTACAGCACTACGGGCATGTTGAATCATTCGACAGTTAGTCTTGTAGTTTTTTTTTAGTTTTTTTATTTCTAGTTATTTAAAAATTATTTTTGTGTGAAATAAAACTTTGTTCGCATCAGAGAAGTAAGATGTTCATGATTTTCATTTATGTTAATAAAAAAGTCTGCCATAAAATTTCACATGGTATATCTAAATCTTACAAAGCAGGTATTTCCTGTGTCTTGAGAAATTTCAGCCATAGCGTATTATACGACAAATTTGTTAACGCGATCTTTGCCCATTATATTCCTAACCCCCTCCGGAACATAAGAAACCTTAAGGCCATTTCTAAAGAAATTGACCTTCTGGCCACAACCTTCAACCCGGTCGTCTTCTGCCTACAAAAAACCTTCTTGAAAACCACTTACCATCATTCCCTCAACAACATCGCTTGCTATTACAAACATCAAGTGGATACCGACAGGGCCTGTGAGGGTGTCTCCATTCTCGCTAGACACGATATTCCACATAGCCCTGTTCATGTGAACACCGACCATCAGGCCATGTGTATGTCCATCTCCATACACGAAACCTTCACTCTTTGCAATATCTATCTCCCTTTAATGCTAACATTCAGCCAACCAGCCTTTAACAACCTCATTTCTCAACGCTCCCCTCCCCTTCATCCTTCTTGGTGACTTAAATGCCCACAACCCCCTGTGGGGCTCCAATACCACCACCTCCAGAGGCAAGCTCATCGAAAACACTCTTTGACAGCACAGCCTCTCCTTGCTCAACACTAACTCCCCGACCTCACCCTGCCACAGGCTCCCTTACCTGTATAGACCTGTCTATCTGTTCCCCCAACCTCCTTGATTTTAGCTGGAAGGTTACTGCTGATCTCTGTGGTAGTTACCATTACCCTCTTCTTATACACTCCAACCTTCAAACCCTTACTGATCACACCCCCAATTGGATCAATAACCAGGGACTTACCTGAATCCTATCCCCTCACCAAAGCGGCTTCCGGAAACATCACAATACCTTAGACCAGTTAATTACGCTCGACACCGCTATCTGGGAATCCTTTGCAAAAAAAGGAACACCTCATTGCTATCTTTTTTGACCTCGAGAAAGCTTTTGACATTGCTTGGCAATACGGCATTATCTGCAAACTTTACACCATCAGCCTCAGAGGCCATCTCCCCATCTTTATTCAAAACTTTTTCTCACCCAGGCAGTTCTAAGTTCGTATTGGCCACACCCTCTTCAACCCCTACCCCCAAGAAGAGGGCATCCCACAGGGTAGCATCCTCTCCCCCACTCTCTTCAACCTGAGCATTAACGACATTGCGGACAACCTTGGCCCCAATATTAAATGTACCCTCTACATGGGCGACTTCACCATCTTCTACTCCTCCCCTAGCTTTCTTTTGGCGAAATTGGGCTCCAACTCAGTCTCAACCAGCTGCAAGATTGGTACAACAGTAATGGTTTTAATTTCTCCAAAGACAAGACAGTCTGCATGCATTTCTGTCATTCAACAACCTCCACCCCAACCTAAACCTCGTGCTCAATGGCAATCGCACACCTGACGTTGACAACACTAAGTTCCTGATTTAACTCCAGACCCCAAGCTCTCCTACAAGCAACACATCACCAACCTTTACCAAAAATGCAACAGCTCCCTCAACATTCTCCTCCTCCCCTCCAACATTCTCCTCCTCCCCTCCAACATCACTTGTAGTGCGAACCGCCATGCTCTCCTTAAAATCTTCAGGCTCACCATTCGTGCCAAGCTTGACTACGGTAATATTGTCTACTGTGTCGTTCACAACTCATACCTCATCCACATCAGCACCATCCAAAATGAAGCCCTCCAGCTTTGTCTGGGTGCCTACAGGACCTCAATCACCAGTCTTCATGATAAAGCTGATGAACCCCCTTTCTGCTAAGGTGTAGAAAGCTTAGCCTCTCCTATGCTTTTAGAGGCTGCACCAACACCCAGAACCCTGTTTATATCTTCATTAGGTACCCCAATTTCTCCACCCTCTTTGATAGGACTAAACCCTATCCCCTTCCTTTAGCTTACGCATTAAATCAGACCTCCATCTTGGCATCAACTCACCACTCTTGGCACCTTCTCCTGGCCCACTTTTCCTCCTTGGGCTACCTCCCGCCCTTCTATCCACCTGGGTCTCTCCACTCATCACAAAACCCAAACTCACCCTAACTTTTTCATCAATCTCCACAATCAAATCAAAGACCAACTCTCAAACTACTCCTCCATCTATACTGATGGCTCCAAGGAAGGCGACAAGACAGCTGCTGCTGCCGTCATCCAAGACATCACCCTCAGTAGCAGGCTTCCCGACTACTCATCCGTCTTTTCAGCCAAGGCAAAGGCCATTCTCCTTGCCCTCAACTTTATTGAGTACTCTCTGCTCAGCCACTTTGCCATCTTCTCTGACTCCAAGGCTGTCCTTACTTCTTTACTCAATCTTAAATGGGATAACTTCACATCCCACCTCCTCCTCCGAAAACTCCTTTCTCCCACCCTCTGCAGAAAAAGTATTCTTTTCTTCTGGGTACCCAGCCATGTTGGTATCCCTGGCAATGACAGGGCTGATGCAGCCTTTAAGCTTGCCCTCAACTTCCCCCTACCCCATTTCCCAAAACCCTTTCTGACATCAAACCGCTTATAGTTTCACTTGTTCGTGACCCGCTGGCAAAACTCATGGGACTCCCAAATTGATAACAAACTCCACGTCATCCAGCCCACCATTCTCATCAAACCCACCATCAACAACCTCTCTCGTGTCGACAACGTTCATATTACCTGTCTTAGAATAGGTCACACCCACCTCACTCACCTCCACCTCCTTGTTGGCTCCTCCAAACTCTCTGCAACAATTGCCATTGCACTCTCACAGTCCATCACGTTCTCCTTGCTTGCCCCCTGTACAACCTTCGCAGAACTTCCCTCGCTCCGCACAACTCAATTGCCGAGTTCTTCCAGAAAAACCCTCCAGATAATATGATCTCCTTCCTTCATCATGCTTCCCTCTACAACCATATTTAGTCATCCTCTCCCCCCCCCTCCTCCCACCCTCTCCACTTATTGTTCTTCTTTACCCACGCACCTCCTCTCTCGATCCCAGCTTTCTGACTTTTAGTTCTTGTATTTCTCTCATTCTCCCCCTGTTGTCTTTCCTTTCTACCTCTAGAATGATCTAACCTCTCAGGCACAATTTGACCCTTGTTGTCTTGGTGTTGTTAAGCCCTCTTTAAACAAACAAACCTTTTAAGTTATTACACAGTAACCTGCTGTTGGGAGTGTTTTTTTTAATGATTTGTGTTAACTGATTAATGAGAATGATTTTATCTTATATATATATATATATATATATATGTATATATATTTACATATTATATATATATATATATATATATATATATATATATATATATATATATATATATATATATATATATATATATATATATATATATACATATATATATATCGATTATCATGCCACTTTTCGTGACATTTAGATAAGAATTTCGGTAAGTTATTAATAATAAACAAATTGAAGATATATTAGTACGTATGCCATGCTAAATTACTTTGACAGTAGATCAGAAAGTGCTAAAAGGGTCATTTGAACAGTCAATGCCATCAAGTTTCAAATTACGTTGTAAGATCTTTGATTACATCTTTTTCACTTACAAAATGATTGAAAAATGTTCCACAAAGTTTCTAGGTAAAGTTTTTGCCTTTGTTGATATGACTGAACTTATACAAAATACTTTTGTCCATGTGAAAGAATATTTAATGTTTTAGAAATTGATGGCCACCTAATGTACTTACAAGTCTTATTACCTAAACCATGGAGCTATCAACTGAGAGCTCTATGCCTAAACACAGTATTAGTAGCTCACAATAAGGGAAGGCTCACAATTCCAACTGCCCAGACATGGCCAGTGATGTCATGCTTCAGTGCATATATACTATGCACATGTGTGTATATATGCATTGAAGCATGACATCACTGGCCATGTATGGGCAGTTGGAAATGTGAGCCTTTCTTAATATAAACACATTTTTCTGCATGTAAAAATGGTTTTCATTGTGAATAGATGACATAATTCAGTTAACGTCATTCCATTGCCATAAAATTTCTGATAAATTCTAATAGATAGATATTCGATTGCAGGAATTAAAAAGCAGGAATTACCTTATTGTCAAGTTTAATACGCTCTTACATCCAGAGGTGAATAACAAACAGACCTTCAGTTACCATATTTCATCTGTGAATAGGATGTAATTCCATTTCCATCCCATATAGACTCTTGCCTCCAAACAACTCACAACAAATACATTCCTGACTTAAATAGCAATTTGAAAATTTGTTTTCAGATGAAAGAATGTCCCAATAATAGACCATGACACCCTCCCTCCCTCCCTCCCTCCCTCCCTCCCTCCCTCCCTCCCTCCCTCCCTCCCTCCCTCCAATACCATTAAAAGAATAGCAAAAAGCAAGCTTCATCCCTATTCTATCTTACAAAACTAAAAAATGAAATTGTTCAACAATTTCAGACAGAATCATGAGAAGTCAAAATATATGGGTATATGGAAATGCTTGTATAACAGAATGTTGATATGTTTTTGATGACATAAGTAAATATTCTTTTGACACCTCAAAATGTTTTAAAAAATCTTGCTCTTTTAATTAGTGCAGATGCATTACAAAAGATTCAGTGATCTTTTGAAACATAATTCTAAATACCAAGGCCATATTTTCTCTGTCCCTATTTATTTCCCATCCGGAATACAATCTACAACACAAACCATAGACCCACTATTGACCAAGTTATAACCCCAAACAACCTCTGTCTCACTGTTGATCTGAATTACCATTTGCATTCTAAACACTTCAGGATCTACCCTCTGATCATTGTTTTCACTTTTATTCAGGCTAAGCATTCATTGTTTGAGCTCCATTTAGCCAAGATTTACATTCCATCATTTTTTTTCATGCAAGAAGTCAATTGTTTTGATTCTCTTTCATACAACAAACCACTTATCTGGTTTTCTTATAGATTCCAGAAAATTGATTGTATTAAATTCTTTTCAGTGCATGGAAATCCAATGAAAAGTTTCAAGTTTATACAGTAAGCCTTTACAGGTCTCATCCTAAAACATCCCCACCCCTCAATTTGTGCCCTTCCCTTATTCCAATATATCCAAAATTGTAATCACTTCTTCCTTGAGCAGTAAGAAAACAACACCCTTATTTGATCCAAATCCTGTCTTCAGTTATTAAGATATCTTGGTGACAGACAAAACAAACAAACAAACAAACAGACAAACAGGGGCGAAAACATAACCTCCGTTTAACTAATATGGTACTGTATTTAGAGCAAATATGAAATATGGTCAATTATGCTTTTAATACGGTACTCCGGGTACTGCAATTGCTAATGATTTGTTATTCAATTGCTCATTTGTAATTGAATTGCCCATTTAATTTATTGATTTTATCTTACTGTTAAGAGTTTTTTGAACCAGATGGGAGAGTTTAAGTAATAAAAAGAAAATTATTATTTTCTCATTATGAGTATCATCGTGATAAATGAATAAAGAATATGATTATCAATTCTTTCAGGTCAGTGCCACATCCTGCTTTTTGCATGCCGCATGGCACTTTTCAAGCAAGAGAACCAAACCATTGTTATCCAAAATAGAAAAAGGTTGACTCGAGGTTCATGAGATTTAAAATAAGAAATTTTTCAAGATTTAAAAAAAATTTGGCTGAAAATTGCTGTGAGTTTTGGTATCCAGAAAATGTGAAAATAATTGGACGGCTGTAAGGTATTTTGTACTTCAGCAATGTGTGAATTTTTTAGTCCATGGTAGCTGGCAAACTGTGCTTGAAGTTTGTCTCTGCAACAAGGTTGATTGTGAAAGCCTGCTACAACATTCAATATTTTGGTAATTGGAATCATGATGGGCAAGCGACCAGCAGAGAATCAGTATGACCCTTCCAGAAGCAACATTTACAGTATAGGAAAAAAAATCCTCACTATTTCAGACTGCTATTGTCTAACAAATGTTAATGTAACTGTTTTATTTAGGGATCATAAATATAGCAGACCACAGCACCAATGCTCCCAGAATTATTCAGGTCTTTAGAAAAAAAAAAAAAAAAAAAAAAGGAAAAGGGGGAAATGAAAAAAATGGAGAGGAAAGGGGAGAAAAGAAAGAAAGAAATGAGAATAAACAGAAATACAATTTTCTTCTTAACAATAAATATATGGCTAGAATTACGCATTTGGTTCTGTTATTCTTGTTGTGGTATACTGTACTCACTGAATTTTTGTTCAATATCTTTTATAGTCCCAGAAAGTAAATTTTATTTATTCCATGCCCGGCTTTATTAGCTGATCAATTTCTTTCATCTTTACCAGACAGAGAAATCACCCTTTGCTCATGATGGGCAAGCGACCAGCAGATAATCAAGATGACCCTTCCGGGAGTAAGGATCGTAAAAACAAACGCATCCACATCGAACCAGTCAGCCTTGGAACCATTTCTACCACAGTATGTATTATCCTTACATGTATCAAACAACCTTTATTCATGTTGCCACTTTAAATTTCAAAGATTATGTTGTTTACCTCTTGCTGATGTGCCATACAAGCTTTAGCAACAGAAGCTGCACACAACTCATGTCCCAATAGACATTTCTGTCATGTTTTCCTCTCCATATGACATGTGTCACGTGACTCAATCAAGTTTGTCGTTACCCTGTCATTCACTCTCCTTGCCAAATGCTAGAACCGACTCCCTGACTTGAAACTTTATCCATACTACTGTTCAGATGTGGACCAGTCTACCAGATGCTCTTATTGGGTACATTTATAATTTCAGGTTTTAATACTGCTAGTAACATTCTCACTGTTATCATATTATATTTAAAGATTAATGATAAGGTGGGAGTGTTTATATTTGTATTTCACTTTTAGGCCTATGTCAGGGAAAGCACACATAAGTCACAATAACTTGTTTTTCAGTGTGTGCCTAATGAATTTGCCAGGATGGGATTTGGATGAACACTGATTTAATACCCTGCTCTTTTCGAGAAGTGTTCAGAGAACCAGGCAGGAGGTGAAACTCCTACCATCGGGACAGACGGCCCAACCATTGACCACTTTTTACAAAGTTCGGGTGGGGGAGAAGGTGTGATGCAAAAGTTCAACCTCTGCGCTTGATGTCAGCGTATATCATTCTGCATATCTGTGGAAAAATCGCTGGTTAAATCGCCGTAAGACTCAAACCTGGGACCTCCAGCATCTTAGTCGTACGCTCAGCCGACTGAGCTACCTGCCTTATATATATGTATTTAATGCACAGGCAAAGTACTTTGGCCCGAGTGGAATGACCTGACTTTAGGAGGGTTATTGGCGAGTGCAAAGTCCTTTGAATCGTGCATTAAATACACATATAAACACTATGCCAAACATTAATCTCTTTATAAGATTTAATGCAGGGGTCATGACAATGCAAATACTCAATATAAAATTTATAATCTCTTGTACTCAACCCCTGGTGGATTGTATTTCAGTGAAGTGCAGTGCATTCTAAACCAATGATAAAATAGAGCAAGCAAACACATTGAAATGATTTAGAATTGATTAAAAAACATTCAGGTCTAATTCTTGGAGAAAGAATACAAATTTGTGGTGATACATTGATTAATATCGAATCTTTAATGGTGAGTCACAGATTACGTGTTTTAAAATGAATTTGTTTAATACCTATTTACCATATTGCTTTGTGTGGTGTGCACAGTACAGGGTTTTATTCAGTACTTCCCGGTGAGTTGGGGGAATTTAAAAGTCAAGCTTTGTGAAAGGGTTAAAGAAGTTATTGGTTCCGATGCTAATAGCATAAGGAACCTATGCAGTCATGCTGGTGTGTGTATGTATATATGTGCGTCTGTGACAGCAAGCTCGTAAGCACAATATCTCAAAAATGATACACTGGATTCATTTTAAATGTGGCACACAGGTAGCCCATGTTCCATAGATGTGCCCTATTGTTTTTGGTGGTGATGTCATGCACATTAATAAGTAGGCGGGGCTTGATGTAAATATCCGAATTGCTCATATTTTAACAACCGTATGTCTGCTTTGTTTCATATTGAGTGTAATTATGCTGTTAGCTAGTGTGTACATGTTCATGGTACAAAAATGTTGAATTTCATTAATATGCACAGTGGACGGGCTTAACATGATTTTGTTGAAAAGAGCGTGTAAGCACGGTATCTCAAGAATGGTAAACTTGATTTATATCATATTTGGGACACAGATAGCCCATGGTCTGTAGATGCACCCTATAGTTTTTGGTAGTGATGTCATGCAAATTAATGAGTAGGTGGGGCTTAATGTAAAATCTTGAAATGATCATATTTTAACAATCACATATCTGTTTTGTTTCATATTTGGTAGAATTGTGATGTAAGCTAGTTCATACATGTTTATTTGATAAAAATATTTAATTTCATTAATATGCATAGTGGGCGGGGTTTAATAGGAATTTGCTCAAAAGAATTTGCTAAACACGATATCTTAAGAACGATTCATGTCATGTCAAATATTTCATGATATGTTATGACATAACACTTAATACAAAATCAATCAGCATGAAAAAAGAAGCATCGGAACCACAAAACCTTTTGGTTCTGGTCTTTAACGCAGTTAGTATAAGCAGATCAAGAGCACAAATTTCTTTCACAGTCAGTATTTATTATCCATCCATCCATCCATCCATCCATTTCAGGATGAAATGGATGTCAAGGTGCTCAAGTTTCAAAACAAGAAACTAGCTGAGAGACTTGAGAGAAGAACGGAAATTGAAAATGAACTCCGTAATCAGATTGAGAGACTCTACCAAAGACAAGCTACAGATGAACTAGTTCTTGCACTCATGAATAAATATTGGACACAGGTAGGGATTCAACTGTTTACCAATTATCCTGTACATGATTGAAAGCATCGTTTACCATTTACGAAATTAATGCATCATTTAATGAAATTAATGCATCAGTTTTCCAAAAATACTTTATAGTTTGCATTTAAAATCACTAACATTCACACACACAACAAACAATCAATTATCTTACAATTCAACCTTAAGGAACCATCAACAAAGAAGAATAAATCCTTTTTAATGCAGGTGTTAATTTTCCACTAATCTATCACTTTGATACATCAAATTTTGAGCTACTTCAGCTTGATGTAGAGGCTTAGGCCCAATTAAGAATGCTAGACTATTGTTAGGCATAGCACCTGTTTTACAAGCTGTACAACAGGCCCAGAAATACAGGGATAAAAAAGCATTGATTGTCATTTTCACCACAAATAAATGCAAAGATAACCTGGTGAGTTGAATGAATGGCACAAAAAGAAAAAGATTGTGAAATAAACGAACAAATATGTTTCGAAGTTGCTGATATTTTAGCGTGGTTTGCAAAGAACAGAGCCATGTTTTCATGAGGGTTGATTAAATACAGTACAGTTGGGAATGACACTGGGTTGAAATATTTTGTATACAGTACGCTACTGTCTGGTGGCGCACTTTTGAAACTTGTAAGGCACAGTCATAAGTGTTGTAAACATCTCAAAATGCTTGCAAGATATATTTCTGCATCTGTTTAAAGCGTGGTTAAACCATGGATCATTACTTTTGACAACATTTTTCAGCCCCACATGTAAATTGAAGCTTAATATAGGCCCCCTACTCAAATTTTGTGACATTCTTTACTTTTTTTATGCTGGTGATCGCAATGATTACATTGTGGTTATTGTAGGGATAGAACCAGTTCCGCAAAAAATTCCTAAATTTGTTATCATATTTTTAGCATGTGATCAAGTACAAGATAAATGATTGAAAAAATGGATTGTTTACTGAATTAAACGAAATGCACATCTTTAGACACAGGTAGGGTATTTAGTTCACACTCTTTTCATTCCATGTTTTTTTTCTTTTTCGGTGTCATATTTATAAGATGCAAAGTTTCTTGAAGTGTTTAATTTTTTACTTGTTGGATGCTTTTAAATTAGTACCAGACAGACATGGAACAATTACACATACAATGTAATCAATCACAATCACTTTATGATTGAATTACAATAGCAATTATATGAAAATGTAATCACATGTAATTGATTATGATTGCTGATTATGGGTACCTCAAATTTGTCAAGTACCAGGTCAATTTTCATCAAAGTATAGATGGACAGTTAAGTTGATATAAATGGTCAAAGTAGCCTTAAATGAGTAATATGTTTTGAAGGATTGTAACATTTTTAAGAATTTCAATTTTCATGTTGACATTTGGTTTTTAACCACCCGAAATTTACTGGAGACTGGCCCAATTAATGGCCACTAGATTGCTAGACAGTCCAGAGGCACTTTAAGTTTAATTTGTTTATTAAAAACAGCTTAAATTGAAGTCTGCAGAATGTAAGGGAAGATAGTTAAACAATACAGATTTCAATACTAAAAGGGATACAAAAGATTCCACCTTTTTATAGTTAGTCTATGCAGATTGAATCAATTTATTTGTACATCGAGGAAGATTTTGAGACAATCTGTTTTTGCAAACTGACACTATTTTACTGATCATACTGTAAAGAAAACTTGCTGGGTGTATTGGTCACTGTGCAAGATGTGTAGTGAAAATCCCCATTTACTCTCCTTCAGCATTCTACATTCTGTAGATGTTTATTATCATCATGACTAAAATTTCACTTTTTATTATTTTTAGTGCTGTCATGACATATCGATTATCACAATATCTCAATATCTCTTTTCCCACGACATGAAATATGCCTCTTGCGACATATCACAATACCAAAAACTAATACTCAACTAAGAAATTTTTGTGCAATTACGCAACTTTGTTTGTTACAATTCTAACATTATGGTACTTAAACTAAAAGTTAAGTTTAGGCCTTTCAAAACGTGCGAAATAATCGTGAAACATAAAAACACTAATTAAAAATCGTGCTCCGTCACCACACACTGGCACGCGCCAATGTAAGTTGGCAAAAAGAATAAAAAATTGGTCTAGAATTTGCCACTCGGGCTCTCACTTTGATGATTCATGGTCACGTTGGCTAAATTACCAAACACGTGCGTAATGAACGTAATAGTCATACGATCATGTTATCTGCTAGATCTGCAAATAAGTTTTTCTTGCATTCATCATATTATGGAGTAATTTGTGACTAAATTGTAAATTGTAATAATAACGTTAGTGATATTAACAATTTGTGTCTAAAGTCAGTTTTCTTGAAAAGTATCGCGATACTACGGTATATCGCGATATTTTTCTCCATGATAATCGATACGTAATAGAGCCATGTCGTGACAGCACTAATTATTTCTTGATTGTCAAGAACTTAAGCAGAGAATGTTTACAACAATTTGAAAGGATTACACAAATTGTCAGTATCTTTGATAAGAGTGTAAAGTACTGCAAATTTGATGGTGTGTATTTGTAAATGCAAGGACCATGCTTTAAGATATGATAAAGTTAATCTCAGTTTTCAGTTGCTATTTGAATAGTTAATTCCTAGTAGATTAGAACTCATTGAAAATAAAAACAAAACATTTCTTAAAATGACTTCTTTTTCACCATTTTCTATCAAGCTTGAAGAGGACGTAAAAATCCTTTTTATGCGGTTTGATACACCCAAAGTGAAAGGACTTAATATAAAGAAAGAATTGTTCGAATCCTCGGACACTCAGAACCAACGTTACAATTCCTCTGAAGATCAGATTAGGGAAATAGACATGGACATTGATGAAGATGGGGTGAAAAGTGAAGATGATGGTTCAATGCCAAGGGAGGATGGACAAGGAGATGCTTCTGTGAAGGTGGAGGTGGATGTGAAAGAAGAGGACAAGGATCCTGAGGCGTCTCAAGACGAACTTATCAAGAAAGGTGAGAGTTTTCTTGTGGAGCTGTAATTATTTAAATCCCCAAGAAAATGTTTTATTTGTTCTCCTATAGTAAACATTGTAATGTAGAGGTACTTGAGAGAGAATTAGAGGAGAGTATTAGTGTTTGGAATGAAAAGCAGGAAGAAGCAGTTTGTGGGTTACATGGTAAGAGGAACCAGACTAAGGCAGTTGTTAGATTGTAGAGCAGATGGGTGGGGTAGAAGAGGAAGACTAAGGTTTGGTGTGGGGCCAAAAGAAGCTGATATGGGCTTTTTTTTATTACTGATAAGTATATGAGGAATGAAAAATAAAATGAAAATGATATCTAAGTTTTTTTGTAATATTGTGTGCTGATTGTAATGTCATGCATCTTGCAACAGTGTGTATCTATACTGTGGTATTAATGAGTAGGTAACAACTCAGAATGCAATGTACATGAAGACTGAAATGAACAGGTACATTGCTTAATTTTCATTCTTGCTTTTTACTACCATAAAATAAACAATTTTTCTGTGTGCAAACGAAATTGTATTATATTTTTGTATATAAATAGAAAGGTTTTGTTGCTGTCAGTAAATAAATCTTGAAATTCATTTCTGCATTATGTAATTATGTTTTTTTCTCAGAATGTTTCTGTAGTTAACATTCTTAGAAACATTAGTGTATTAGAATTGATTGGTTGTCTCCTTTCACTTTAAACTCATTCATAATTGGAATTTGGATAAATACAAGTTTGAAGGCCACCAATTTAGAACTTTGCATAAGTTAAAAAGATTACATTATGTGTAAAAATTGAAGGTGGGCCTACAAAATTTCAAGATAAAAGAAGCAGTGCATGATTAAACAGAAGAAAATATTAACTTCATCTTAATTTGATATTGAAGTTAGTTTTAAAGGCTGTCTTGCACTTCATTGTGTTTTGAATGATTGATAAGAACAGCAGTTTTCATAACTTCATCTCTGTTGCTTCCTTGAAACAACACAGAGAACTGCGACCGAAGACACATATAGCAGGCAGTCTCCTGTACAATATTTAAGCAATTTTTATTTTCTAAAAATACTTTGTTTTTAGTTTTACCCATGCACCTCCTCTCTCGATCACAGCTTTCTGGCTTTTGTTCTTGAATTTCTCTCATTCTTCCCCTGGTCTCTTTCCTTACTACCTCTAAAATGATCTGACCTCTCAGGCACAATTTGACCTTATTTATTTAAGACCTCATCAAACAAACAAGCAAACAAAAATACTCAACTTTATTTACACTTTATTATTCATTTTTAGAGCCTGATTCGGAATGCCTTCAGTCTTTCTTGACCAAACTCTCAAGTTGTGATCAAGATGAAATAGAGCTGAAACTCCAGGAAAGGTGTTCTCTGTCCAAAGATGCTGTGGTCAAACTGACCAATGTTTTCAGAAGGCTTCAAGAGGAGCAGAGGGTTATGCATAATGAACTAATCAACAAAGGTAAGAATCACTATGACTTGATTAGACATGTGCTGTGTTAGACCATTTCAAAGCGATTTTGGCCCAACATGATTACTTTAGTACTTCGACCAATCAACTGCTGGGAGAATTTTCCTTTGTTACTCAGCTGCAGTTGCTGAAGTAAAAGTTGTAAGCAATAATAAGCACATATGATTAGCGTTTGAAAGAAGTTCTTTCATACCCTTGGTCCCATACTGTGCCTGAATTGTGCAGAATCCCCCAGTATTTTATTGGTAAATAAGATTTCTCAGTATACGATTGGTCCATTATGCACACATGAATTTCGGCCATGTGACATTATTTGAATTAGTTTTCCGGATATTGCCGATTCAGATTTGGAAAGGTACAGTATGCAAGAAATTTATTTGCTTAGGGCACTGTACAAAAGAACAAAGTAATAACACATCTTGCAAGTAAAGACAAAAGATCAAATGTATGCAAATTTGTTGACTTGATCTTTTTGCTGAACACAACTTGGAATTTACAAGTGATTAGTGGTAAAAGATATAGCTTTGTGACATTTTTTAGGGTGAAAAGTGATCAAACTTGTAAAATGAAGTAAGAGATTCTTATAAGGTGTATAAGAGTTACAAGGTGATTAAGTTTGACATCATTTTCAATGGTGTGCTATGTTTCAAAAGTAAGAGTATGTATTTGCAGTGAAGGAACATTATATAAAATTCAAAAGGATTAAGGACAAATGTGTTCATGTGAACTTGACAAAGTTTCATTTAACTTGGTTTATTTTCTATCATGGGAATCACTATTGTAGGAAGTCATACCTTATAGTATCAACTAAGAAGTTCAGAGGTTACAAATATCTGAGGTACATCAATTGATTCCTTAATCTTACAATTTTGAAATGTTTTTTCTTTACTGTTTAAAAAATTGACTGATAATCAATCATCTTCATTTATTTTAGCCCCAGATGAAGTGTTAGCATCATTGAACAAAGGTCTGGTTGATGAGACCAAGCGACTGAACGATCTTGTTGGAACTCTACAAACCCAGCATCAAGACATTACATTACAGGTAACCAAACATTGTTACATTCATTTAAGGGATTGGCACAGTTTTCTTGTAATGAAATGACACCTTGCCACATTCAACAGAAGCATATGCAACAAAAATCTTCATAGTGATGTGTTCAAGGAATACTCCTAAGGTTTTTTTGTATAATTTTATTTGAAAGAGCATACTTTTAGAGCCAATTGGGTATAAAAATCAGGTTGATATCATATTTTGTTCAGGAGATATGGATTATTAAAGGAATATTTCCATGGTTTGTTTTGTATAATTTTATTTGAAAGAGCATACTTTTAGAGCCAATTTGGTACAAAAATCAGGTTGGTATCATATTCCGTTCAGGTGATATGGATTTTTAAAGGAATATTCCCATGGTTTTTTGTATAATTATATTTAAAAGGAGCATACTTTTAAAGCTAATTTGGTACAAAAATCAGGTTGATATCATATTCTGTTCAGGAGATATGAATTATTAAAGTAATATTCCCATGGTTTGTTTTGTATAATTTTATTTGAAAGAGCATACTTTTAGAGCCAATTTGGTACAAAAATCAGGTTGATATCATATTCCATTGAGGAGATATGGACTTTTAAAGACTTCGCAATTGCATTTTAAGGTTTTTGTACAGTATGATGAATTCGTGATTGATGATGTCATAGAGAAAATTCCATTGTAAATGTTTATGTATTTCTTTGAATGTTAATTAGTTGTTTCTGTATTAATAGAAACAATTTTCCACAAGTTATTGAAGCAAGGTATATTTAGCAATGTATATAAATACCTAACTTTCATCAATGGATTTTTCTAGCAGGTTTTACTAATACAAAATTGGATGATAGATTTAAAGGAAATACATCAACTTTGTGGGAGAATGTGTTGCTGTGATGTCATACTGAGCCTTTTTCTAGTCGTTTATTGGCATTTTTTGTGAATCTTAAAAATTGAATATCTCCTGGTAGGAATAATATATCAACAGGATTTTTGTACTAAACTGTTTCTAAAAGATTTCTCTTTTTTGTGAAAGGTTATGAAAAACATTGGAATATTTCTTTAATGGATCTGTTTGTTTGGACAAGCAATTTTGATCACTTTTGTAATTGATGTTCTTATTTTTGATTGTTATAATACAGGATATCAAAAGTTTGTAGTACACTTTGGGAGGTCAAACATAGTTTGAAAATGAATAACACATTTACTTTTTTGATCAATTTGTCATGCTGAAAAAATTTAAATATCAGGATAGTTTTGGCGGAGTAGTTTTGCTTCAATTTACATTTAATTTTTAAACCAACAAAAGCTGTAAGAAAATACCTTATATGTTTAAAGACTCAAATACATGCAAAAAAACACACAAATGTATATAAAAGACACAAATATATGTAAAATACAAATATATGTAAAGACATAACATTATGCGAAAGATGTAAATGCATGCATATATTTAAAAAGACATGTATGTGAAAGACAGAAATATGTATAAAAGACAAATATATGTTAAGTTAGTTGTATGCATAAGATGTAAATTCATGTGTAAGACAAATATATGTAAAAGACACAAATGTATGTAAAAGTCACAAACGTATGTGAAAGACACAAATTTATGTGAAAGGCACAAATGTTCGTGTAAGACAAATATATGTGGAAGATAAAAATGTAAGAACATTTAAGAATACCTACTTAAATACTTTGTAGAAAACACATATACTAAGTAGGAAATATAAATGATTTGAAGACTTTGTTAAGTTTGTGAATTTGATTTTCCTGAATTAGGTTACAGCTCAAAGTGATAGACTGGGAGTAGCTGAAACCAAACTAGCGGAGGCTCTAACAACAATCGACAATCTACAGTATGACTTCAGCCAAGCCAAGCAGAGAGCTGGAAAACTGGAGGTTCTCCTGGAAGAGAGCTACACCAAACTCAAGAATGCAACGTTTGAATGTGAAGGAGGCGACGGCTCATCAGGGCTATCATCAAAGCAGGTAAATATATATACATTTTTGTTTGGGTGGGGGTGAGGGGGGGTTGCTAACATTATTGTTATTAAGCAGATTCATTTTGAATTGATTTGTTTTGGAAAAAGAAATGCAACTTCAGTTTGGAAGTGACCGGTCTTTTTGCCACCCGAGAACTACGTTAGCAGGGCAGAGGCGAAATTACATATGGACACAATATTTAGAATTCCATTCAAATTGGTTGATATTTCATCCAATTGCTGCATGATTCGTTGTCTCTTGTTTCCAGGTATATATTTATTAAAAACTCTGTGAAGGTCAACACATGTAATAACCCAGTTGCTTAGGGTGAGGGATTCCTATTTTTTTTTAAACCGACTGTCGTGAGTTGGAGCACCAGTACATCATTTATTTCAATTTTTGCTTTTGATCTTTTTTTTTCTTAGTAATTTTTGTCTAGTGACTAATATAATATTAATATTTCACTTTCGCTTTCTCTTTCTGACAAATGCGTTGTAAAAAACCCAAGTTTCTTGTCACACTCACAGTAACGTAATGCACTGTGCATGTAACTCGACACACACAACATGTCATAGTTTGACTGTACAAACAGACAGTACATGGATCTTGCGTTCACAACCAGAAGTGACGTCAAATGTTCGCATCCTGTTCTCATTACACAATTTTACTGAGACGAGCCTCCCTCTTTAAAATGATTTTCTTGACCTATTACCAGAAAGTATTAGGTATCTTTGCAAAGAAGCATCATGAAACATGATTCTTTTTAAACAATGTCAAGGGTATTCCTGTCGATGCTATTGTAGCCAATAGCTTAGAGATGAAATCAGGTAGAAAATTAAAAAAACCTAAATGTTTTTAATGTTGGTCCCGTAAATTCAGCGATAATACACTTTTTGGGTTTGAGATGGTGGATTAATAAGGTTTGATGCTTAGGTTTAACAGTGTTTTCTTAGATAACATTTTAAAGCTATCAATCATATAGCCTTAGCAAAAAATCCAGGGTAAGTGTAGAGATTTTGAAACAACCACAGTTTCTTTTACATTTTTGAGAAACATTCCTTCTTTACCTCCTCTTCTTCTTGCAGTTACAAAGTATCAAGAATGACTTTGAAGAGCAGAAGAGCTTAGCTGAGAGCAGACTGCTAGAGCTGGATAAGCTGATTGAGAAACACCAGGAAAGTGTCAAAGAACTAGAACAGACCAAAATGGATGTGAGTTAGAATTTTGTGTTTGCTCTTGATCGATCTGTTTATGTTCCATCATGTTGTATGCACTTCTAAAGTGAAAAAAGGATTATTTGTGTTGAAATTAGCATTAGGAAATAACCATTCTGATGAAGAATGGTCCATCAATCATTCATGGGTTTTGCACAAAGTCCTCCCGACGACGACGACGGGTGAACACACAATTACAATGACGGGCCGTCGCCTGCGTATTCAGTTATGATAGTAACAATGCTATCACGCAACGCTTAATACGACCTGGACGAGAACACAGGTACGACGTACAGACAGACATAACATCTACAACAAGTCAATGTCCACGGCCTTTGAAAACCAGTTGTGGTACACTGGCGTGTGTACCCGACCCAGGCTTGAACCCAAGGCCTTGTGGTCTGTAGACAGGCATGATAACCGCTACACCACAGTAGGTAGATTGAAAAAAGTCCTCCCAAGCATATAATGTATATTTTTTAATTAGGCTCAGCCAAGAACTATTCTGATTCGCATCAATGAACAGCAGTTATGTAGCTTGAGCCCTAGATGAATGACCTATTGTGTACAGTGTAACATTAGCTGGTTGATAACAAGTGAATTGTGAATAGACTATGAAGATGCAGTCAGTCAAAAAGGTATAATTACCTCTGTGTAGTGTATGGCGTAACAATAGCTGGTTGCTAGTCAATGAATTGTAAAGTCTCTCGGGTTTAATGGTGTGGATTACCCCTGATTTTGAGAAAATCGAGGGTGTCGGGTTGGATGGGTCTAAGGGCCAAAAATTCTTAATGGCAAAAGAAATTACAAAATGTTGTTTGAGCTGAAGATAGTATTAGATGAAACAGGACATTATAGGATCTTAGTGTGATGTCTCTAGTGATACGTTTCTTCTGATGCCAAAGACTCAAGAACGGATGTGTGTTTGTGCATTTGTAAAGAACGTCAAATGAGGACCTGCAATGGCGTAGGAACAATTTTTTCTGGGGAGGGGGATTGAAAGTTCATTGACCACAAACCTCAACCTCCCTGCTCATTCAAAAGTCTAATTTTTGTCCCCATATACTTTCACGATTGTGGGAAGTTTTAATTTTTTTTAACAAAGAAGAATAGACAATTAAGTTAGTACAAGACATGACGCAGTACATGGCAGTACATACATGCTCGCAGTGCAGTGACATGTCACCTGCATGTACACATACTAATTGCAGGCTGTATGTTATTCATATGCAGGCGCTACGTCGGTGTATACAATGTAATGCTACATTTTACAGCCATGTGTGGTCAATTCAAATAATTTTAATTGGAAAAACTTAAATGGGACCCAGGATCGGGCCGAGATATTATAAATTATAATCAAATAAATCAGAAGAACAAGCGCCGAAAAGGATGATATATTTCACAGAGGGTACAAATAATCCCAATAAGGGGATTTTTCCCTGAAAAGTAGGAGGGAGGAAGCAGACTTCCGCCCTCTCTCATTATTGACTGGGGGGTAAAGTCCCCAGCCCCCCTCCGCTTCCTATGCCCTTGCTCACTTGACAAAACACCACTCGAACAAGAACACCCCTCCAAAAGAGGACGCCCTCGGTTGTTTTAACGGTACCACGGTACTTAAAAAGTCAAATATGTTTTTATTTCAATTATGAATTGATTTCAAAGGAGTCCACTTTTAAATGTAGACACTCCAATATCGTGGTTGTTAGGTCCACGTTTGGAAGTTTTTCCTCAGTTAAGTGTTTTCTTTTAGTGTGGATCCTTGTTTGCAATATAAATCCTTACACACGAAGTTCACGTTTGTATGGTAAAAATGTGTAGGCCTCATTTGACGGTCTTTACACGTCTCTGTGGGTGTGTGTGTTTGTGGGTGTTTTATATGTGTGACTCCTGCATACACGATATCTCAAGAATTGTGGATTGTATCAATGTGTTTCATGGTACACGGATACTTTGCTGTAAAAGCTTGTAAATGTTATATGATTATTGGAAAGTTTGTAACCTGTACTTTATTTTAAGCAGAACAGTTTTATTGTATCATTCTTGGGCTTTGGAACCTCAACACAATCTCTCCACCTTCTCTGATATGACTAAAACCTTATCCCCTTCCTGCAGCTTACACATCAAACCTGACCTCCACCATCTCAGCATTAACCCCGCCACTCTTGGCACCTTCTCCTGGCCCACTTTTCCTCCGTGGGCCACCCCCTCCCTTCCATCCACTTGGGCCTCTCCACTCATCACAAAACCCAAACCCACCCCAACCTCTTTATCAACCTGCACAACCAAATCAAAGACCAACTCTCAAACTACACCTCCATCTATACTAATGGCTCCAAGACAGCTAGCTGCTGATGCCGTCATCCAAGACATCACCCCTTAGTAGCAGGCTTCCGAATTACTCATCCATCTTCTCAGTTAAGGCCAAGGCCACCCTACTCTCCCTCAACTGTATTGAGAACTCCCTCGCTCGGCCACTTTGACATTTTCTCAGACTCCAAGTCTGTCCTTACTTCTTTACTCAATCTTAAGTGGGATAACTCCACATCCCACCTCCTCCAAAAACTCCTTTCGCCCCCTCTCTGCAGGAAAAGTTTTCTTTTCTTCTGGATACCCAGCCAATTTAGCATCCCCGGCAATGACAGAGCTGATAAGCTTGCCCTCAATCTTCCCCCCACCCCTTTTCTGACATCAAACCGCTTATCACTTCCCTTGTTTGTGAATGCTGGCAAATCTCATGGGACTCCCAAATTGATAACAATCTCCACGACATCCAGCCCACCATTTCCACCAAACCCACCATCCACAATCTCTCCTATTTTCTTTTCTGTTTACCTTTGGAATGATCCAACCTCTCAGGTACAATTTGACCCTTGCTGTCATGGTACCGTTAAACCCTCATCAAACAAACAAACAAATTTTATTTCCATCTGCTAGTGATGTACCTGGTGAATTGTATGATATGTTCTCCTTTACCATTTAAAGATTAAATGATATTTTGAATATTTCTCCATTGTGTTAAATTGTTTGTTTTTAAATTGAACTGGAAAAATTTATTTGTCAACTTGATCCTTTGATTAAAGAAAAATCAACTGAAATTTTGTTTTTTAAGATAATTGTGGGAAGTAAAGAAAAATCACAGTAATAAAATGAATACAAATATTTCAGGCATACTCATAGAACTTGATTAACGGAGAATGCTGATCTCCCAATGACTGCTGTGATCGTGAATGAAGCCAACGTGTAGCCAACATGATGCGGAAATACCTATGTCGTCCTAACATGGAAAGGCCATTTGGGATTTGGCCATGCAAATCGGCAATTTTGCCCAGGCGTAGTCTTAAGTTACGGCAACATAGACATTCGAAACAACCTTATCACGCTACAAATTATCTCATCCGCAAGGCACAATGATTTTGCTGATTTGCGTAGCCTAATAAGGTTATAAAATCCACCTAAATCTGCCCCAAATTCCACTTTTCATTATAGGACAATATGGAATTTTCTTGAACTTCAGATTATCTAGAATACCAAAAGGTACATAACATTTTTGGAAAAGAAGCAACAGCTTTTTAATACAGTGACTTTTATCACTCGTTATCATTGCAGTCATCAGGAAAAATCGTGATTTGCGTGATTAAAAAATCGGCCGGAAATTTCACTTTTCGTGTTAGGACGACATAGGTTTTTTTCCAATGACTTAATATTACCTAGAATACCGAAGTTACATAAAATCTTAGAAAAAGAAAAAAATCGCAGCGACAAATTTTGAAATAAAATGGCCTCAAAAAGTTGTTATCGTTATGGTCAATGAGGAAATCGTGACTTGGGTGACTTTTGTCAATACATGTTGGCTTCACTTGGTGATGGAGCTCAGCATTCTCTTATTCTATGGGCATACTACATACTCATTTGAGTTTCTTCAGAAGGTACATGCAAACCCAATCTTTTTGCAAACAGTTTTAATCTTAAAATCTTTTTGTGGTTGTTAAAATGTTTGAATGATTTGCCTCTGATGGTCTTTTAAGGCTCAATCATGGTGTGGTGCAATTATTTTGCATTGAGACCCTCCAAGTTATAGAAATAGCAGGAGGCACTATATAATTGTTTAAAGATCTGTAGACAGGTAGCAACAACCAAAGCTTAATTGGAAGAAAATAGGCTATAAACCAAGAAAATAGGCTATAGACCACGAAAATAGGCTATAGACCACGAAAATAGGCTATAGACCATGAAAATAGGCTATAGACCATGAAAATAGGCTATAGACCACATAAATAGGCTATAGACCACGAAAATAGGCTATAACCCACAAAAATAGGCTATAACCCAAGAAAATAGGCTATAAACCACGAAAATGGGCTATAGACCACGAAAATAGGCTATAGACCACGAAAATAGACTATAGACCCCGAAAATAGGCTATAGACCACGAAATTAGGCTATAGACCACAAAAATAGGTTATAGACCACAAAAATAGGCTATAGACCACAAAAATAGGCCATAGACCACAAAAATAGGCTATAACCCACGAAAATAGGCTATAACCCAAGAAAATAGGCTATAAACCACGAAAATAGGCTATAAACCACGAAAATAGGCTATAAACCACGAAAATAGGCTAAAGACCACGAAAATAGGCTATAGACCACGAAAATAGGCTATAAACCATGAAAATAGGTTATATAGCATGAAAATAGGCTATGGACGATAAAAATAGGCTATAGATGATGAAAAATAGGCTATAGACCATGAAAATTGGCTATAGACCATGAAAATAGGCTATAGACCATGAAAATAGGCTATAGACCATGAAAATAGGTTATAAACCATGAAAATAGGCTATAAATTATGAAAACAGGCTATAAACTATGAAAATAGACTATAAACCATGAAAATAGCAAAATATTTTGTTAAAATCAGTAGAAATTAACCATTTTTACATCTTGTAAATTTAGCCTCATGATGATAAATTATGCAAATTTTATTGTAATTTTGTGACATCACAACAAGAAAACCCGGGAATTTCCTGATGTTAACTTATTGTTTTTTGATCTTTCACCTCCTTTAATAGGAGCAGTTGAATATGACCAAGAGATTTTGAATTTCCATCATAACCTGAATTTAGTACAGGATTTTAAAGAAATTATTTTAAAGATTTTGAGATCTCTCTCTTTCATACATCACAACTTTTGCATTCATTCAAAATTCTTTAAACTTTTGATTAGCTATAACTCAACAACTACTTGTGCATGTGCTTTTGTCGTAATTTAAAGACAAGTCTGTTTAGAATTGAAAGCTTTTGTCTGGTGGACATTTCCACCTGTCCATATACCTTTAAAGATAAACAAGAGGGACTGTAATAATTAAAAGATGAAATATTTGTGAGAAGTTGAATGTTTATTGCTTTACTGTTGCAGCTTCGAAGACTGCCAGAGCCTGTGATCGTGGAGAGTGCCTGCTATAAGTGTCTTCAGTCGCAGTTCTCTGTGTTGTTCAAGGAAGCAACAGAGATGAAATTGCAGCTAGAGGAAGCCCGCAACTTCTTACAGCAAGCAAAGAAGACTCACCTTCGGCAAATTGAGCAAATGGAGGTGAGAAGACAATAAAATTGATATATGCTCGTCAGAAATTATTTATACTTTTTAACAATGTATTTATAATGTTTGTGGTTGCTTGAGCTGAAATTGTGCATTATTCATCATTTTACATTAAGGATGTTTTCTCATAATAAATACATTTATTCATTACATTAACATACGTTTCTGCAAGATTTCTTTGCACGTTTCTTTTAACTTTTAACTCACTGATGAAATAATGTTTTGTATTCATTTGAAAAAGTTTAAGTGTACGCTGAAGGGACAATTCAACTTGCAAACCAACTTGGAGAACAGAAAGAAATCAAAACGCAAACAAATTGAACGAGTGTCTTGTTTGTTATACCTGATAAGTACCGTGTAATTCCAACTTTTAAGATGTCATCATTTTGTCTGATCTTCAGAGTGACGAGCTTGCATGCCAGAAGAAGCTTCGCACAGAGATGATGCAGCTTGAGGACAACTTGGCACAGGTGCAGAAGGAGTACGAGATGCTTAGGATTGAGTTTGAGCAGAATTTGGCAGCCAATGAGCAAGCTGGTAAGGAACAATTCAAACATGTTCATATCCTCTTCTTTTTCTTTCCATACACTTTGACACATTTTTTTCAGGCCCCTAGTTTCGCTTTTTCAGAAAGTGCTCCACCATGCCTCTAAGTAAGCACTCTACATTTTGTTCACAAAACATACTTTTGAGAAGTATTTTGCCTTCTTTTCATGCTGAATACAGTTCCCCAATATACAGTGATGCAGGGACACTACTTGTTGTATTAATTGCTCCCTTATTAAAATTCCAAGCGTCCTTGATGCCTTCTAAATACCCTTTTGGTCAATGACTCCCTGCCCCTGTCTGGATCAACCTACGGGTTTCTTGTTTGTTCCAAAGAGTCATTGCTTCTGTATTTTCTCCACATATGAGATTGATAGCTTTGCTCACTATTTATCATAGCTCAGTTATGCAGCCAAGACCTGTGAATCAAGGGGCAAACTGAAATTTTTGGGTACAAAATTAAATCTTTTCTGAAACATTTCTTAAGTCATAAACAATCATCTGCAATTTTAATCATGTCTTTTCATTTTTATGGGTGAGAATTACAATTTGGGAGGCCATTCCAGTAGTTAGGTTTTTAGTGTGTATAGCATTTTGAAAAAAACCAGGTTGTTTTAGAGAAGATAACTTCTCTCTCTCTCTTTGTCCTTAGCACCTATCAATCGAGAGTTACGTCACCTTCTTTCCAGTTACCAAACGCACAATGCCCAACTCAAGGGGGACATTCAGAGGTACAGGAGAAAGTTCAAAGAAGCTCAATCAGAAATCGCGAAGGTTAGTGAAAGAGTTTATGGAGTGAGTGTACTATAAGCTAAAAGAATACCTTTGTTAGTTGAGAACTTAAACTGGAAAACAGCTTATCAAGTCCTAAAAGAAATTATCGTTATTATCATAATCATCATAAATAAAGTTATAATAATGATTTAGTACTATCAATAATCATAATCATATATAATGTGTTTTGCCAGTAAGGAAGCATGAGACAATCAATCAAGAATGTTTAGAATTCAGTATGGAAATGTCTTATACATGGGAGAGTTTCTTTGAAAGAATTTCCTACTTTTAAAGAGAAAGCATTCAAAAGATCAATTTCATTTCCTCTCGCCAGCTTAAAAATGAGGCATCCAGCCATGTGTGTGCACCGTCATCTTCAGCAATATCTCCAACCCAGGCAGCGCCTTCAACAACATCCTCATCATCATCATCAGCAGGTGCCACTGGGCCTTCAAAAGATTCAGCGTTTGATCACAAGGAGAGCTTGCAAGAAACCCAACATCCTACCAGAAGGGAGGATCAGTTCCATCCACCGCACTCGGACAAGTTTAGGGACGAGAGGAAGGACTCGAGACCAGAGTCGGAGATTGTCAGGGAACTGAAAGCTAACTTGAAGTAAGTCATCATCCTTGTCAGTTTGACCAATTCACCTCGTCTCACCTAGTCCTCCTAGCCCATAAGGCTGCATTGCACTCTCTCGACTGGACTCCATCATCTGCAACCCCTCCGGCCTCCGTCCACGAGCCCCACCCCACCATCTCCCCCCCTCCACCGTCCCCCTTCCCAGGCAGCACCAGAATGACCAACCCTCCGGTCTCGACACCACAGCTGTCACAAAGTGCTCAACAGCACCCACACCCACCACACGACCAATCCACCCCCACCCTCTTCCCCAGCGCGGACTTTGTCATGTCCAGTGACTCCCACTACCCCATCGTTAGACATCACATATGGCCATCTGATCTTCAAAATTCTCCTGTAGCATTTGTACATAAATGTATCCAGCTTTTTATTATCTGCTACATTAACTCTCCATGTCTCGCAACCACACAAGAGTGCAGACGTAACAAAAGAGTTAAACAGTGGTATTTTTGTATATATTGAGAATGTGCTTGAGTTCCATATCTCACTTAATCAATTGACCAATTCAGTCATGATAATTAATGACAAGATTGGGTAAAAAGACGAGTTAATCACAGAAAGGATGCAAGGATGAGTCTTTTTTTGTCTCTTTTGAGGACTATGCCTTGCCTGATAACTTATCACTCCATTTCAACAATGCATTCATTACAATAAGATAATTATTATTTAAATGGTTTCTAAATATAAAAAAAAGCGAATATTAAAAAGGTCATCTAAATGATAATTAGAATATTGATAAGTAAAATACTCTAAAAAAGCCTGGATGTGAAAAATTGCAACAAAAATTTGTGATTTTGTTGTAACATTTCTGCAATTGTTTTTCAAAGACTTCCATAAGTTTGGACCAGCAAAAAAGAATGACATGGAGATATATATCTACATTGTTTGTTATGGTCTGTGAGAAGACAACCCTGGAATCAGAGAAGAGACAGCAAGAAATAGACCAATAACCCCAACTGTAAAGGAAACTATGAATAGTTTTAATGTCAGAAGGAAAGGATATCAAATTAAAGAAGCAGTCGGCTGAAAAGTGAGGGCATGTCATTTTGCATTCCAGTACTCAGCCAAAGGGCATACATGACTTGTCCTTCTCCTTAAAAATTATTCCACCAAATCATAACCACAAACTTACTATAGCAAATAATTAGACCATTTATCCTAATTAAAATAACTGCTCAACCACATAATAAGGACTTCATATATTGCTAATATGATACTAAACACCAACTTCCGTAACAATTCAAGACCAACAGGAGAACAAATACAATGGAGCCATTGATAAGGGAAATTTGATCCTAATTACTTGTGGTTTTCAGAATAAAAAAAATAAAGAGGAAAAGTCTGACCTGACCTGCTTATTTATCAGATCGGGTCTGACTGTTTCAAACTTTAAGGAGCACAACAACTAATGTATTATTTTGGAGTCTAGAATAATCGAGCCCACTTTTCATGCAAATGATGGTAATGAAAACCTTTGATACAAATGTTCAAATCCACTGTAATTATTTCTAAAGAGTACTGTGAATAAAAATGAAGGTGTGGCATGGTGAGGAATACACCAAAATAATCATTTTTATCCCATAGATATTGACAACCTCTTGTTTAAAAATTAGTTCTGGAATGGCGAGTCCCACTTAAACATTTGCCATGTCTATGGAGAAGGCTCACCAAAATGACTCACCTAAGCGCTTGTCCAGGCTCTTAATAGACCTGTGTATATCATTGCATTACATACCCCCCTATTTGCTCACCTTTGCTTAGTTAAAGACATTATTTGATGAACTCTAAAATAATAATAATAATAATAATAATACATAAATTTATATAGCGCTAATTTTGTAAAAACATTCAAAAGCGCTTTACATACAAAGAAATTAGATATGAAAACAAAAATAAGAATACAGAAATGACAACATAAATATAAATACAATGGATCAAGTTGCACATTAGATTAATGTCTTTTTAAACAAAAAAGTTTTAAGCTTAGTTTTGAAGGAGGTCAGGGATACATTATCAATACATTTGAGTTCAGTTGGGAGTGAATTCCACAACCAAGGAGGACCTTTATAAGCAAAATACTTGATTAGTTACTAATTTTTTGGTATCGCAATATACATATTCATTGTAATGTCACGGTGTTACTCTTTCTTTAGACAGAATGTTGAACTATTGTATCGTTGAAGCTGTGGTATCTTTTCAAATTGCTTAATCCCAAATTGATGCCCTCTGCTCATCCTATTTGAGCCATAAAATGATCTGTAACTTCTTCAAACAAAATTGAACCATGAAAGTATAAACAATTGATTTCAGATTGAGAAAATGGGTTTGTTTTCAGACTCGAGTTACAATTGTTAGTAAAAGGCAACACTGTTTGACTGTATGTATAGCTCAGAAACAACTTGAGCAGTTTTAACTCACAATTTTTTCCTTTAATAGTCTCTCCACAGAGGTACGAAAGTTCAAATTGGGACGAAATCAATCTGGGAAAAGGTGAAAAAGGCTATCACCATGATGCTTGTTGTTCATTGTTTAAACAAATTTAGGGGTGTACCCCTCATTGAATCATTTACCTTTCTGTCATTATACCCAAAATTTGGTCACTGTGCCATACGTTTTGGTTCATATCCTTTAAATTTGGTGAAATTTCATATTTTCATGAATTTTGAATTCACATCTATCAATCTAAGAATTCTTAAATTCTTCTTTTTTCAACATTCATGCTTACATTAAAAGGCTACATATTCCTTTTGTATATGTTATTTGCAGATTTGTAATACTACATTTTTAAAGTTAAAAGAAGTCTGTTTTGGTTGGAAATGGATATTTCTTGGTAGAATATGAGAATTACACTTCAATATGAATCTGAAAGGTCTTTGAGCTTGTAGAAGTGGCTGTGAGCTTGAAGAAGTGACTGTGGGCTTGTAGAAATGACTGAGTTGAAGAAGTGACTGAGCTTGTAGAAGTGACTGTGGGCTTGTAGAAGTGACTAGGCTTGTAGGAGTGACTGTGGGCTTGTAGGAGTGACTGAATTTGTAGAAGTGACCGTGGGCTTGTAGAAATGACTGTGATCTTGTAGAAGTGACTGTTAGCTTGTAGAAGTGACTGTGGCCTTGCAGAAGTGACTGTGAGCTTGTAGAAGTGACTGTTAGCTTGTAGAAGTGACTGTTAGCTTGTAGAGGTGACTGTGGGCTTGTAGAAGTGACTGATCTTGTAGAAGTGACTGTTAGCTTGTAGAAGTGACTGTGGACTTGCAGAAGTGACTGTGAGCTTGTAGAAGTGACCGTGAGCTTCAGGAAGTGACTATGAGCTTATAGAAGTGACTTTGAGCTTGTAGAAGTGACCATGGGCTTGTAGAAGTGACTGTGGGCTTGTAGGTGTGACTCTGAGCTTGAAGAAGTGACTGTGAGCTTGTAGAAGTTACTTTGAGCTTGTAGAAATGAATGTGGGCTTGAAGAATTGATTGTGGGCTTGTAGAAGTTACTTTGGGCTTGTAGGAGTGACTGCATACTTTTAGGAATAACTGTGGGCTTGTAGAAGTGACTGTGGGTTTGTAGAAGTTACTTTAAGCTTAAAGAAGTGATGGTGGGCTTGTAGAACCTACTTTGGGCTTGAAGAAGTGACGTTGGAATTAAAGAAGTGATACTGGGCTTGAAGAAGTGACGTTGGGCCTGAAGAAGTGACATTGGGCTTGAAGAAGTGATGTTGGACTTGAAGAAGTGACATTGGACTTGAAGAAGTGGCGTTGGGCTTGTAGAAGTGTTTTTGGGCTTGTAGAAGTGTCATTGGGCTTACAAGTAGAAGAAGTGACTTTCTCTAAATGACAGTAAAGAATACACAGTAGACTTCAAAACTTGACCGGTTTGCATTAAATAAATGTTTCTCGAATATTCATTGGAATTGTAGCGTACCAAAAGACATTCGCTTGCACATAATTTGTGAGACCGCTAATTTTTCTTTTCAACTTTATTACATGGCCATATGAAAATTGTACATTCCCTCTCTTCTAACGAAGAAAGTATTGTATTTGAACAGTTCTAGTGGAAAGCAAAGCCCATGCAAAGAGTGTGCATCTCCAAAACAGAAAAGGCTGAAAATCTCTTAATGATTTTAATTGAAGATTAGGATATTTTCCGTACCTTGTAGTCTGTTACTAAACTTCTGAAGGAAAAAGCAATTGGTTTTATTTAGGAATCATACATTTTTGACACTTAATTGTTGCAGTAAGTAACAAGTAGCGGTTGAAAAAGCAAACTCGCAGAACTATTCTTTCCAGGAAGATTGAAAAAATAAGCTTGTTATGTTTCATGTCTTAAAGTAATACTTGTTTTTTTGCATTTACAGTCTACAGTATGTTCTCTTAGTGTTATGTATATCATATTCATTTTCTTAATATATTTATTGACAGAATTTGTTCATTTATAGCAAGTCTGCAAATTTATATTAATGTATTAGTACTGTTTCATCTGATTTTATAAATAAGGGAAAAAGCTATATTCACCAACACTTTGTTATGTTCTGGCTAGTTATCACACCAGTGTATAATCTTAGGAATGACAAAATCTGTTGACATATGAAACATGTCGATTTTTCAATTGGATAGTTTAAAAAGAAAATGATACAAAAGATAATATTTTTATGCAAGTTGCTCATTTGTATGACAGAAAAAGGAAAGCTCTTGAAGTGTCAACTTTATTTAAAATCTGTTGGGATTCATAATGTATTTGTTTCTTACCATGCATGGTATTGTTCAAACTTTTTCCATCTTACACAATTTGCTTGGTCCAAATGATTGAAGATATCCCTAGTAACAAGTTTTTCTACATCACATGCTGTTTGTTTTTTATCCAAAAGATAGCCAGTTGTTGGCCGCCAGTTGTTGGCCGCCAGTTGTTGTCCGCCAGTTGTTGGCCGCCAGTTGTTGTCCGCCAGTTGTTGGCCGCCAGTTGTTGGCCGCAAGTTGTTGGCCGCCAGTTGTTGGCCGCCAGTTGTTGGCCGCCAGTTGGCTGCCAGTTGTTGGCCGCCAGTTTTTGGCCGCCAGTTGTTGGCCGCCAGTTGTTGGCCGCTAATGTTGGCCTTCACTTGTTGTCATGTTCCAACCTCTAGCCCCCCGACATCCATTCCATGCATATCACATAAACGTAAAAATTGTATTTCACATCTCCATCATTGCCAAGTATGTATGCTACATACACAGTAAAATTGTTGTCTTTGGTATTATTCTCGCCATCAACCAATTCTGATGTAAAAAGTGACTCCAGGGGATTATCCAGGGGTGTCTGGAAGAACCATTTTTATGTGAATAGCTATTATTATCAGCTCTAAATGATGCTCTGTTTGTCATGGCAGAAATCGCTGATATTGACCATGATTTTTTTGTAATTTAAAGGACTTGCTGTAAAAAATTTCAGAAGTTTGCTTCACGAATACAACTTAAAACAACATTTTAACACCAGAGTACATGCCTAGCATGAATTCCTATGTAAAGTGGTGCAGTTTTTGTCTGATGTACATAAGTGGTTTATTGCAGGTTCAATGCCAGGCCAGAAATCAATTGGAAGGTTGAGATTTGCATTGTGAGAGGGTGAAACATTACTGTGTTAAGGAGAGAGAGGTGGGTGAGCATGTGCAAGTGTAAGGTGTGAATGTTAGTAAATCGTGTGGGTTACTTCATATTGTGAGTGAGAATGGTATGTATTGTGTGCTAGATGTTTAGAGTGTGAGGGAGCAGGTTTAGGTTTAAAGTGTGTGATGGAGCAGGTTTGGTTTAGAATGAGGAAACAGGTTTAGAGTATGTGAAGGAGCAGGTTTAGAGTGTGTGAGGGAGCAGGTTTAGAGTATGTGAAGGAGCAGGTTTAGAGTGAGGGAGCAGGTTTAGAGTGTGATGGAGCAGGTTTAGAGTGAAGGAGCAGGTTTAGAATGAGGGAACAGGTTTAGAGTATGTGAAGGAGCAGGTTTGGAGTGTGATGGAGCAGGTTTAGAGTGTGTGATGGAGCAGGTTTAGAGTGTGTGATGGAGCAGGTTTAAAGTATGTGAAGGAGCAGGTTTAAAGTTAAGGAGCAGGTTTAGAGTGTGTGAAGGAGCAGGTTTAGAGTGTGTGATGGAGCAGGTTTAGAGTGAGGGAGCAGGTTTAGAGTATGTGAGGAGCAGATTTAGAGTTATGTAGCAGGTTTAGAGTGAGGGAGAACGTTGAGAGTATGTGAAGGAGCAGGTTTAGAGTGTGTGATGGAGCAGGTTTAGAGTGAGGGAGCAGGTTTAGAGTGAGGCAGCAGGTTTAGAGTATGTTAAGGAGCCGGTTTAGAGTATGTGAAGGAGCAGGTTTAGAGTGTGATGGAGCAGGTTTAGAGTGAGGGAGAAGGTTTAGAGTATGTGAAGTAGCAGGTTTATAGTATGTGAAGGAGCAGGGCTGAGTGTATGTGAGAGCAGGTTTAGAGTGTGAGAGAGCAGGTTTAGAGTATGTGATGGAGCAGGTTTAGAGTGAGGGAGAAGGTTTAGAGTATGTGAAGTAGCAGGTTTATAGTATGTGAAGGAGCAGGGCTGAGTGTATGTGAGAGCAGGTTTAGAGTGTGAGAGAGCAGGTTTAGAGTATGTGAAGGAGCAGGTTTAGAGTGAGAGAGCAGGTTTAGAGTGAGGGAGCAGGTTTAGAGTGAGGGAGCAGGTTTAGAGTGAGGGAGCAGGTTTAGAGTGAGGGAGAAGGTTTAGAGTGAGGGAGCAGCTTTAAAGTGAGGGAGCAGGTTTAGAGTGAGAGAGCAGGTTTAGAGTGAGGGAGCAGGTTTAGAGTGAGGGAGAAGGTTTAGAGTGAGGGAGAACGTTGAGAGTATGTGAAGGAGCAGGTTTAGAGTGTGTGATGGAGCAGGTTTAGAGTGAGGGAGCAGGTTTAGAGTGAGGGAGCAGGTTTAGAGTATGTGAAGAAGCAGGGTTAGATTGTGTTAGAGAGCAGGTTTAGAGTGAGAGAGCAGGTTCAGAGTGTGAGAGCTGGTTTAGACTGGGGAACAGGTTTGTAGTATGTGAGGAGCAGGGTTAGAGTGTGAAGGAGCACGTTTAGAGTATGTGAGGGAGCAGGTTTAATTGTGAGGGAGCAGGTTTAATTGTAAGGGAGCAGGTTTAGAGTGTGAGTGAGCAGGTTTATTTGTGAGGGTTCCGTATAAGTTTGAACTGTATTTCAGATAAAATGTACTTTTAAATGTTTGAAAGTGCATTGTATATTGTGTACATATTGTTGTTTTGATGTGCTGGCTTGTATCAGATAAGTTCAAAGTGTATGAAATTTATTCCAATGTGGAATAAATTGGCGGTTGGAGCAGATCAAATGTAAGGTGCGTCTGTTGAGTATTTGGTATGTATGCTTTTGTGACAGAAGGGTGCAAGAGAATTTGTCTTTGTTGTTGGAGCGACATATTGACTGTGCAACATACATGTCAATAGTCGCATCTTTTTGGTTCGTAAAACTTGGTAGAATTTACTGTGAAACAACACTATCACTGAATTTGTGCTACATGCATAACAAAAGTGTCCCATTTCCTTTAAATTTGTATTAAAAAAGTTTTTTTTAAAAAGGATCTCATTTATTTAACAATCTGTTGTCCAAAATTTGCAGAAATATGCTATAGGAAAAAATTGAGAGTCATATATCTTTTCAGATATTTAATACCCAGTCCTTTTCAAAAGATCCTGTCTGATGAAAGCTTTTCATGGTATTGTAGAAAATAATGTTATTGTGAAGATTTGAACTATTCCTAACAAGTTCAGGTGTTTAGTGTTTACCACATTCTGTCATTTTGTTGTCTTTTCAGAAAATCACAAGAAAACCAAAAGGAGATGAAATTGCTTCTTGATATGTACAAAGGTGTGGCCAAGGAGCAGAGAGACAAGGCACAGGTAAGTCCAATTGTTATTATTATTAGTAGTAGTGCTCAATCTTATATAGTGCAAATACTGTAAAACTATTTTTTTTTAAATACAAAATTTGTAATATGTGTAAAAATTGTCATTTGTTAAAAATTGTCAAATTTGTAAAGATTTTATTAATGAAATTAAAATTTAAAAACATAAATGAATAAAAGGAACAAAAACAGTACAAAATAAAAATAATATAATACGATCTTGATAGGACAAGAGTACAAGAAACTAAAAGGAGATGAAATTGCTTCTTGAAATGTCTCTAAAAGGAGATTAAATTGCTTCTTGGTATGTACAAAGATGTGGCCAAGGAGCAGAGACATAAGGCACAGGTGAGTCAAATCTAAACAACACTCCATCAGTGACTTTCAGCAGAGTGCGGTTTATATTGTAGAGATCCTGATACTTCCTAATTGTAGAGCAAAATGTCATCTAAACTTAAAGACTGACACAAAGAGGTGGTGTATGTACCTTGGGTACAGTCTCTCCTGTCAGAAAATTTGTGAACAAGGCATACTTACAAAATGCTGACCTATGTTCGGACTGTTGAAAAGTATCCAAAAATTTGTTCTCCAGCGAATATCTTTATTTAATATCTCTTTTTCTCTTATACTCCTACTTTGGTCACGAATAAGTATGAATTAAGTGCGGTGTGTCTTTAACTTATTGTTTAAGTAATGGTTTAATATTTTTAAGAATCCCACATTTTTCGTTTGTCAAGTATGTGCATATCACTAAGACATGTTTTTTAAACTTGTTTTAGTTGATGGCAAGTGAAAGGAGGGTGAGAGCTGAACTTGAAGAGGCCCAGCAGAGACTCAGGTACCTGGAAGATAAAGAGAGGAAGGAGAACCGAAGACTGAACGACGACGATGCCATGAGGAAGATCAGAGCCTTGGAGGAAGCGGTTCATCAGCTGCAGAAGAAATTGGCAGAGAAGAAACAGGTAATTTAGATTTGTTCCAAAGCATGGGTAGAACTTTTTAGTGGAAATTTTGCCATTTTGTAAGCATCAATTAAGAGTTAAAGAAATATTCCCATGTTTTTTTGTAACTTTTTATAAAAGAAAAATATTACAAACACTTTAGTACAAAAATCATGTTGATATGTTTTCCCACCAGGAGATAATCAAATTAAAAGGTTCACAAAAAATGCCAATAAACGAATAGGAAAAGGCTCAGTATAGCAACACATTCTCCCACAAAGTTTATGTATTTCATTAAAATCTATCATCCTTTTTTATTAGTAAAACCTGCTAGAAAAATAAATTGATGAAAGGTAGGTATTTATATACATTGGCAAATATACCCTACTTCAATAACTTTTGGAAAATTGTTTCTAATCATACAGCAATAACCATTTAATACATAAACAAGAAATACATAAACATTTGCAATGGAATTGCCCCTATGACATTAAACACGAATTCATCATACTGTACAAAAAATTTAAAATTCAATTCGGAAATCTTTCAAAATCCATATCTCCTGAATGGAATATGATATCAACCTGATTTTTGTACCAAATTGGCTCTAAAAGTATGCCCTTTCAAATGAAATTTTACAAAAAACCAGGAATATTCCTTTAAACCCTACTATCCCAATAGGAGACATATCACGCAAGCATAACATGCAATATCACATGTATGCTGATGATATCCAGATCTTCTCAGTTATTGACCCTAAAGTTCCACTTGCTTTGTTCTAATTATCTTCTTGCATGAAAGACATTCAGCAGTGGATGATGGCAAACAAACTAAAACTAAATGAAGATAAAACAAGAGTTCATCATAATCTCCTCCCCAAAAGCTAGCAATGCTCTTGAAAATTTAAAGTTCCCCTTTGGAGACACAAGCATCTCTCCTGTCTCATCTGTGAACAATTTGGGAGTTGTTTTTGATGACTGGATGTCGGTGAACAATCACGTGATACCACTTAGTGAAACCATCAACTTCCATCTGAGGAATATAGGCAAGATTCGCCCTTACATTGATGAAGACACCTGTCACTCACTTGTACGATCTCTCATTCTATCACGACTTGACTATTGTAATTCTCTATTAAAAGGTTATTACAAAAAAGAATGCAAATCGCCTCCAGAAACTGCCAAATAAAGCAGCTAAGCGTATCTTTAAAAAAACATCGCCGTGATCATGCCTCACCTCTGCTTAACAAATTGCATTGGCTTTCTGTGTCCCGATGACTTGATTTCAGAATTTGTCTTCATGTCTACAAATCCCTCATTCATCATCATATATTTCTGACAATCTTTATCTTCCATCGCGTTCCCTTCGCTCCTGTTCAGAGTACTTCCTGGTTGAGCATCGCATCAACACTAAAGGTGGTTCGTGTGTATTTTCTGCTGCCGCTCCTCATGTATGGAACTCAATGCCCTCAAATATTCACCATGCAAGTTCACTTGGACAATTTAAGAAACTGCTCAAAACACATTTATATGATAAAGTGTGACTTTTGTTCTCTTCTTTCGTTTATTATTATGTTGATCTGGAGTGTGTTGCAACATTCTGGGTGCTTTGTAACTCCTGAAAAAAGGCACCTCATATAAATGTCATCATGTATGTATGATTGTTGTGCTGTATCCATTTTTGGAAAATTTTGTAAGTGAATTAAAATGGCATAATAATCGTACATAGTATGTTATGGCTTAACCTGTTTGCCTTCCCAGTTGACACATTTTATTCTGGAAGGGTTTCAATGGAATGGAAAGATACCTGAAAATTTATAATTGTTACAAACAGTTTTAGCATACCAGTAGTGTTTGCTCCATTAAACCTTTCTGACCGTCTCCTTCACAGGAAGAAGAGGCTCTATTGGCTGAGATGGATGTCACAGGTCAGGCATTTGAGGACATGCAGGAGCAGAACACAAGGCTGCTCCAACAACTGCGAGAGAAAGATGAAGCCAACTTCAAACTTATGGCAGAGGTAGATTTCACTCTCATATTACTCCTTTACCCTCCTCTAAACTTATCTCCTCTTCCTTATCTCTCTATAGACCTTTTCAAACAGAGTTTTGCCAAATGTGATTTCCTCAGTACTTTGACCAATCAAATGCTTGGGAAACTTTTTCTTAAGTTTCCCAACCACAGGTTTAAGAAAAAAAATGTAAACAGCAACACACATGCATATTTCCTTCATATATAACGCACGTATGATACGTGCGCTTGAAAATTTTTTTCATACGCTTGGTCCCATACTGTGCGTGAATTTTGCAGACGGCCAAGATTCCTCCAGTATTTTATTGGTCAATAAGATTCCTCCAGTATACAATTGGTCCATTATGGACACGTGAATCTTGGCCATGTGACATTATTTAAAACAATTACCCGGAAATTGCTAATTCAAATTTGAAAAAGTCTATACCCTTTCATACCATTGTTTACCTCATAGCACTGCCACAAGACTAACACATCTTTTTGCACTCAGTCCAAGCACCAAACAATTACCCATTCATAATTAACCTCTTTGGCACATATGACTTTAAATATTAAAGCACTGTGAAACACAAAACAAAACAATTTAAAGAAATTTCAAGGGTTTCATTTAAATTTATCTTTTGTTTATTTTTGTATATTTCAGATATTTTCCCACTTTAATTTTTAGATAAGTGACGGTTTCTAATACAGAATGTTATTTGAATTTTTTTGGTATTAGATATATCAAAGTTTGTCATCATCTACACCATTACTACACTTTAAACTCTATAGGCACTGTTCTTGCTCTTTATTTCTTAGGATTCCAGGATGATATTAATACAAATTCTTTCTATTGTCATTTGCAATTCTCAGGTTTTCCCTACATATTTTAGTTCACTTTGGTTTATTATATCCAAGAAACTGCAGGGGATGTCTGAAAATGTCAGTTGTTTGTTTTTATTGAATTTGAATTGGCTTGTTGTAAAATGAAGTATTAAATGTTTTTTTGTATTTTTTATGAATATAGGTGAAATAAGATTGTAATATCTTTACTATCGGACTGAATTTGAGTAAAGGTAATGCTCCTTTTCAGGTGTGGTCTGACAAGGGTTACTTATAACCCTTGTTGGACTAAAATTGAAGGGCAGGTCCCTTTCTGGACGCAGGCCAACGAGGGTTACAATTAACCATTGTCCTGTTAATCCTTGTTGGACCGAAATTGAAGCACAGGTCCCTTTTCCGGGCGTAGGCCGACAAAGGTTACTATTAAACGTTGCCCTATTTAACCCTTGATCAACTGAATTAAAGCACAGGTCCCTTTTCTGGGCCAAGGCCGACAAGGGTTACTATTAACCGTTGTCCTATTAACCCTTGTTGGACTCAAATTCAAGCATATGTGTCTTTTCCAGGCGTAGGCCGACAAAGGTTAGTATTAACCATTGTCCTATTAACCCTTGTTGGACTGAAATTGAGCGAAGGTCTTGTTCCTTTTCATGTGGTCTGACAAGTGTTGATGATGACTGAGACTTTTGAAAGTAAGTGCTTAAAGAGAACATGGAGAGAGTAGACAAAAAGGTTAAGAAACAACATAAAAAAACTTTTCATTCATTTTTGCAGAGAATTAAGTCGAACCAAATTCACAAGTTGCTTCAAGAGGAGAAGAATGTGTTGGTGGACCAGGTGAGCACGCTGCAAACGCAGGTAGACGCCCAAAATCAGGTGGTGAGGAAGCTAGAGGAGAAGGAACGCATTCTTCAGACCAACCTGGCATCAGTGGAGAAGGACCTGGAGCTCCGGCAGCAGGCGGTGGATAGTCATAAGAGAAAGGTGAAGAATCAATTTGTAATTTTTAGAATATTCACATTAGCAAATTGAGAGATTTAGACAAACAAACAAACGAACAATAAACAACTTTTTAGAGAATGATCAACGTATCTTTATGATCCTCCCCATGTATAGACCTTTCCAAATCTGAATCGGTAATTTCCGGATAACTAATTTAAATAATGTCACATGGCCGAGATTCACGTGTCCATAATGGACCAATTGTATACTGGAGAGATCTTATTGACCAATAAAATACTGGAGGAATCTTGGCCGTCTGCACAATTTATGCACGGTATGGGACAAAGCGTATGCAAAAATGTTTTCAAGCGCATGTATCATACGTGCGTTATACATGAAGGAAATACGCAAGCGTATTGCTGCTTAAATTTTTTTCCTCAAACCTGCACCTGATTAGTTGGGAAACAAATGAAAAGTTCCCCCAGCATTTGATCGGTCCAAGTACTGAAGAAATCACGTTCAGCTAAACTCGGTTTGTAAAGGTCTATTGGGTGATGTTGATATCAAAAGGCACAGTTGATTATAAACGTGTGTTTACTTGAATATAAGGTTGTGTTGCTGCACTTTGCATTGTAAGTTCTTCTTTCCTTGACATTAAAGGATAATGTATGCAGCATATTTCATTTTTTACTTGCTGGTCTTTTTTATTGATTAGATTGTGATAAGTCATTCCAATTTTTGTTTATAACTATCACATGTGGTGATGATAATGAGTGAATATCATCAACATGCAAATAATGGAGGAAAGAATGGATGAAATGTGTTTACCATGTGTACTATAACATGATAGAATGATTTGAAACTTGATTGGGTTAAAAAAGTGCTAAAACTTCAAGCCCCACAAAATCATACTGCATTATAATGTTGCACCTGTAAGTTGGCAACTTGGTGGTGTCCCATATTGTATATGATACAATGTGACAGATTATAATCATAAATTAAAAATTCCTTTTAGGAGTAATAAACTCCTAATGGCAAACTTAGATACTGATTAATAGAGCTGTGAATGTTTAGGGATATTAGTAAACGTGTACACGCCAAAAAAAGCGAGCGTGTATCGTTTACACGTGTTTAATACCGTAATTTTCGGAAATACACAAAAATTGCACCAAATTTACGATGCGAATTTAAGAAAATCGTGCAACTAGTACGGCAAAAGTATTGACTCCATTGCCCAAATTGATGCTTGAGTTTTGCTTTCCAAATCGTAAAAAGTTTACTTCTACAGTATAAATCATCATTTTGATGGAAAATGTGCATGGAAATTTAGTTTAGAAAGAACAGATAACTTCCTTTCAATGTCATTTAAACTCTACATTGCGTAACTTTTTTGCCGTACTCGCTACGGCTTTCAAAGTTTCACTGTGAAAATCTTGCATACTATGATACCTCGCCGTAAAACATTTCAAAACTACGCCACCACCCCAGACGTTCTGAAATATCAGTCCTCTCGAAAAAAATGGCTGCCATCTTTGCGAAGCACCTAGAATTTCAGCTCTGTCAAAACCTTTTTATGTTTGTTAATTTTGCAATATTTTTTTTATCTTGCAAAATTTATTGACTCATCAGGTAATACTTACATGTAAATGTACTGATTGTCACAATTGAAATATTTTGACTGTGCGTTTGTTGGTCGATTTAACAGCTTGTAAAACAGGCCTTGATTGAGTGGGATTTAAACCCTTATTAATTAGACCTATTGTTAGTTTCACTGTTTACTGTTGCATCTTCGCGGTGCATTTCACAAGTTAGCCTACTCAGATTTTGGCGAAATCAAAGTGCAAAATATCCCATGCATAGGTGATTACTGCACATTTGTGATTCTCACTTTTAAAAGGATTATGCTTATCGGGTTTACAATTTGTAAAAAGCCATTGATTGGAATTTTGTCAGCTTAATTTGTGTTGTGTGTGATTTGAATCATGATTGATCATATTGATTTTCAAAAAGCAAGACTTGACTATGAAAAACGATTACTTGAAATGAAGTATTTAGTAAACGTTTACAAGGGTTTGCGAGCGTGTACACGCTAAACGGTCACAGCTCTACTGATTAAACCTAGACGTGCCAAGTACATTTGTCAAGAGAGTTGTTCATTCTGTTCTGAACAGGCTGTGGAAAGCACCCAAGAGGCCGCTGAAATCAAGATCAAGCTAGACAGAATTGATGGCAAGATAGAGGAACTTCAAAGGCTGGTAAAGGAGAAATCCTCCGCCGTGGAGCAGGAAAATCATAAGTTTAGAAGGATACAGGTGAGTCGTTTAGTTTCTGTCATAATCATCCAATTGTTTAATTTACTTTATAGGGGTTAGTAAGCCTTTCGGATAGGGGGTCACTGACGAAAATGATTGCTGATTGTCTAAATATCTTATTTAACTTTGGTCAAAAAAGCAATTTATTGCACTGTTGAAGTATAAAGTCATTGCTTTTAAATCTGGGCCTCTGAAATTGTTGGGGTAGCAGATTGCCTAAACTATTTGGTCCAAATAGCAATCTATTACCCTGTGGTTTAATGTTAACTAAAGAGCAAAAAATAATCAATCTTTTAGCTATTCTCCTGACTTTTTTACCTTATTTTATTTTGTTGGGTTGTGGTACAAGTCTGCAGTTTCTAGTTTTTATTTTGAATTAATTGGTACATATTTCAAAAAACTTTTACAGATTATAAAACACAAAGCTTACAATATGATGTAATATATATATATATATATATATATATATATATATATATATATGTATGTACGTATGTATATATAAATGAACATATATATATGTATATATATGTATATATATATATATATATATATATATATATATATATATATATATCTATATGTATATATATATGTATATATATATATATATATATATATATATATATATATATATATATATGTATATATATATGTATATACATGTATATATATATATGTATGTATATACATGTATGTATATATGTATATGTATATATGTATGTATATATATGTATATGTATATATAAATATATTTATATATAGATATTTATATGTATAGTACAGGATTATATAATATACAATTTGAAGTAAGGCAATAAACGTGACAAGAATATGATGTAAGATATAGTAATAAAGCCCGAAACAAAAATCCAGTTTTAGAATTTGGAACATGTGAAGGAGACCCAAAAGAAGCGCAAAGCTAACTGGATTAGGCCACCAATGCATGAAAAAAATGGAGATTATTGTAGATAAGAATAATTGCTAAAGGTTAGCTTTTTTGCTCTCAGTTGTTAAGGTCTGGGGACACATGTAGGAAATATTATATTTCCTGATTTAGAAAAGAGCTGAAAACATTTTAGAGCAAGAAAGATTGTAATTTCTTGGATTTAAAAAAGAATGAACAAATGGATGATTTTGATAAAAAACATTGGATTAATGAATCTTGTGACTGGAAATGGTCAGGTAGCAACAAAATGAGCTTAAATTGTACTAAAATTGTACATCAAAATCGATTAAAAATTAACCATTTTACAACTTTTGAAACTTTGATACCTACTTAGCAAAAATTGCCAAAAATTTGTGATCTCAGAAGTTTGAATGGGAGAAGTTTGCTTCTGTGAACAGGAAAGTGGATATTATTATTACCTTGGCCCAGATTTAACAATTTGAGAAGCATTGATATCATAAATTTGGGAAAGAAGTAGAAAGAATTTACATAAAAGAATTTTGGGTTGTTCCTTTTCATACATCATCACTTTTGCACATGCTGAAATTTTGTAGAAACTTTGGTTTATTGCTACTGTGACCATTTAAAGGTATCTGTTCAGAAAGTAATGCTCTTTCATTCGGGTAAAAGCTCTCTACCAATCCATATACCTTTAAAGTTGTCCCAGTTACAATTGTGCCAATGTCATACAAAATGTATGCTTTGATGCTCTTAATTTGTGTTTTGTTGATGAGTGAATAAGGGTTTGGCTTTCCAATTGTGTAGGAGGAGTGCCAAAGTTTGAGGAGAAAAGTGGAACGTTACAAACGAATGGAACTTGCAAGCAGTGCAGACGAGGTCCTGATGGAGGAAATTAGAACATACAAGGTTTGTTTGACCTCTAAAGAGTATTTTTAGTTTGTAGTATTGCGTAATCTTTGTTATAAAAATGTCAAAAGAGTGAGTCCATTGTAAGAATTGTGTCAAAAGGTAATGCACAGAATAGTCAGCAGTTGGCAGAAATTAGCATGACAAATGTCAGTAGCAGTGAGTCTTGATATGTAGTCACTATCAAATTCACTATGCCAGGCAGGGGTTGATTTTCCCACTGTTTCAAGAACAGTGCTTTTATGCAGGAACAGTGTATTTTCAAACATCACTGTTACAGTGGAACAGTGTTCTTTTCACAAGCATGTGGCATCAATGATCAATAACTTAATTTCTGCTCAAAAAAGTGTGTTGTCAAACAAGGTTTTTATAAAAAGAAGTTCTTCCAGAAAGAAAAAGCTTTTCCCACCTTGCTTGCAACTGACAGCACAATTAATAATGAATAAACATATGCAAGGGAGGCTGCTTGCACTTGCACAGTACGCAACTGGATGCTACATAATGTACTGTACATACAATACTAATAAGTGACATATTTGCTTGTACATATTGAACAATAAAAGTAGTTGTAAATTAAGCCCATTTTGAAGAAAAGAATTTGTCCTGTTATCGGCAAAAAAGGTGGAACAGTGAAATCTGATCTGGAAACAGTATTATTTAAGAAAGTACAATTTTATGGAAGAGTTGCAAAATAAATTGAATTTCAACCCCTGCCAGGTACATGGATGTGTTGTTAACATTAGAAGTACAAAGTTAGTATAAAATATAGTGTAACTCAGTCCTCCGTGATAACTTTGGGAAATAAGTTTCAGTAACTAATCGGGCGTTTGTCAGATATGAGTGAAATAAGACATGCATGTTTTCCTGTTTGCCAATTCAGTTGAAAGAAAACGTGGAATAACCTTTTTGAAGAACCATTAACAATCGGTGAAATTACAGATGAATAGTGCGAGTGTTATTTCTTTGGAAACAGGGTGGGTTTCATCAATGATAAAAATAAGAAAAACTTATGTGATTTGAACTTCATTGGTAGGTCAAACTTTTGGCACAAACTGAAAATAGGAAACTATAATAAATGCTTAGCCTTCCATGCCATCTTTTGTCTTCATTGCTTCTTTATGCCAGAAAAGTACTCAACACAGGGAAGGAATGTTTCATAAATTCATGTGTTTCTCTCAATCTCCCTCTATTTTTTTTATACCTCTGAAATGATCTAACCTCTCAGGCACAATTTGACACTCACTGTCATGGTGCTATTAAGCCCTTATCAAACAAACAAACAAACATGAGTTTCAAAGGGGGTTATTTTTAATGTTTTGAAAAGCATATTTCCTTAAAATAAAATTTTCCTCTTACCTTTTAAAATTAATAGCCTATGGGAGAAATTATTCTCTTAGCAAGTCACCAATTAAAAATCAAGCAAACGGCAATTACAAAAGGATGAAACTAGTAAAAACTGTATGAGCTATATTAAACATGTACATAGTTCAGGATTCATATCCTTATATTTGTTTTTGTATATCTAGGCTTTATTATTGGAGCAGTAAACTGAGAGTTCTGCCAATTTGAACATCTTGAATTATTAATAGTACAAGAAGTTATATATGCCAATGTATTCTTTCTTTTAGGAGCAACTGACATGCCCTTGTTGCAAGAAAGGTCGTAAAGATGTGGTCCTTACAAAATGCTTTCATGTCTTTTGTTCCGAGTGCATCAAAACCCGTTATGAGACCAGACAGAGGAAATGTCCCAAATGCAACGCTGGTTTTGGAGCAAATGATTACCACAGGATATGGTTAGACTGAATGTGCTGCCGATCATTCATGCTGTTGTGTTTCACATTTTGGGGAGATGTATTTCCACGTCTGCGTTGGGTTGTCCGTAATTTTGCCGGGCAGCATGAGGAGATCACAGATATGCTTTTTTGTTTATCAGAGATCCAACGAAGTTCTGTTCTTCTTTTCTTGTGTAGTATCAGGCTCATCCTCTTGTAAATTTGGAATTGTACATTTAAAAGAAATGTTCATTATGTTAAAAAAAATATGTGGTATGCCATTGTAATATAGTTGAGATAACATGTAACTCAGTTGAAAAATGAGTTGAATAGGTTTTGCACAGTTAGGCAAATGTGAAATATTCAGAAAATAATCAATGTTAAGAGTATAAAAGGGGCAACAAAAACTGTAGATCTCATTTTTTTTAAATTTCATCAAATGACAAAATTGAAAGAGATGTGACAAACAATGAATAACATATTGCAAATGAATGCATGTACAGATGTAAACTGCTCCCATTTTATAAAAAAACAATTTATTTACTTAAAATTATATTCTCCCTTTTATGTCATTATGCAAATGCCTCAAAGAAAGCCCAACGCACATTCAACCAGAAAAGGAGCAATTCGATTGCCACCCTTTTGGTTGAATGTTCGGGAATAGGCCTCTCGTCAAGAGGCATTTGCATACAGTAAAAATAGCTTGGTAGGTAGAATTCTCGTAACTACCCCAACTGGTACAAAGTGGGGGAATTTGGATTTCCCTCTATGATTGTAGAAAACTTAAGTTTAAAAGAGATGAAACATCCCAGATGTGAATCAGTATTTTTTGTTTTGCTTAAATCACTAAGTTGATTGATATATTACAGATATTTGAAAGCAGCATCTACTTAGCAAAAGATGCAGGGTGGTAGTTGCAAAGTGATGAAAAAGATATATTGAATTTGGTTCCCTATTGTTAGATATTCTTTGGAATACTTTTTAGAATATTCTTATATGAAATTTGTAAAATAAGTTTAGTTCTGAAAAAGGGTAACGATAAATATAACCTGGGGTAAAATTCCTCTGAACCAATCTTTGCACATTGTACTAATGTAAATGTTCACTCATCAAATTTTTGAGATCATTCTAACTTTCTTGAGAACATGCTAGAGACCAGATTTAGAATTCACGTGTTGTGGTTGAGGTAACGATAAATACATCCTGGAGTAAAATTCCTTTGAACCAATTTTAAAACTCTCAGGCACAATTTGACCCTCGTTGTCGTGGTGCTGTTAAGCCTTCTTCAAACAAACAAAACTTAAAACATTGTGCTAATGTAAAGGTCCTCTCATCAAATTTTTGAGATCATGCTAACTTGCTTGAGGTTAGATATAGAATTCATGTGTTGTGGTTGTTGTATGTAAAAGAGCAAGGGTACTGTACATTTAGATCACATATAATATGACTCTGGTCCTAGTTTTTGTAGAATGGGGCAGAAATATACAAAAAAATATTAAGTGACAAATTCAGTATTAATAGGAAAAAATTATGTCCCATTTATTTCAAAAGTATATTTTTAAGTTTATCATTCTAAAAGTAGTGGTATCAATCTTTGAAGTAAAAAGCAAGGAATTTACCTGTTTCTCTCTGAAAGATTTAATTTGGTTCAGATTTTTGCTTTACAGCTTTCAGTCATAAAATGATATTCTGATATGAACACTTTTTGTAATTTCAGGTTTTGTGTAATTCATTTCACCAAATTCCTTGTCATCCAAAATTAATAGTGGTGCATACATGGTTGTGTGATGTGGGAGGGGGTGTAGTGAGGGAGGGGGGGGGGGTGTAGGAAGGGGTTCTCTTTCCTTACTATAGATAATAGTTCTAGTTATGACAAATTTGTCCAGCTGTAAGGGTCTTTTTTACATACCCTAATCCTAATCACTTTCAGCATCAAGTGGACAGATACTGCCAGATTCCCAATTTTCATTTATTAGTTCATACAGACAGAATCAGAAATATGTGGTTGTGTAACAAACTTTGTTCCATTTAAATAAGTAGCTTAAATCTGCTTTGATCAAATTTCTGCAAGTCAAGAAACATGTTTGTAACAGTATTATATAGTATATCCAAAACGTTTTAAAAATGAGAAAGGTAAAAATAATTGAAGATTACTTAATATTGTTTTTGTGTTGTCATAGCATTAAGGTTCAAATTCATTAACTTATCATTGTTTGCTGATTGGGTGGGTGACCTGTAAATTTTGAGAGCAAGTGAGATGCAGAGGTTTTAATTTGTGATGTCATTGAATGACCAAAACTACATTATGAGAGTTTATCAAAACTATCTATGATGCCCGCATGAAACATTCCAAAGAATCCTTGCATTGGCTTACCTTGGTTTTTTTTTTAATTGCTGGGTCTTTAGCAAATGCGGTCTTAAAAAAAAAATTGGTTGTTAAGTGGTCAAAAATGACCACTATGCAGGATTAAGAAGAATGAGAGAGCAGTGACAGTACTCAAAATTGTATTTCACTTATGGTCTATTGACACCTACAATATGCATGGCTGTTTGAATGACTCAAATGCTAACAAGAACAGTCTTCTTTGAAGTCTAAGAACATTTAATTATTCCACTCCCAAAAGAAGAAAAAAAAAAAACATGTAGTCTGTCTGTTTTGTTGAAACCATAGAAATAAGAGTTAACAGTGAATGCAGAGCTCCATCACTGAGTGAAGCCAACATGTAGTCTCTCAGTTTTGTTGAAACCATAAAATTAGAGTAAACAGAGAATGCGGAGCTCTATCACTGAGTGAAGCCAATATGTATTGATGAGAGTCACCTAAGACACGATTTTCCCAATTTACTGTAACGATAACAAATTTTAAAGTTGTATTTAAAAATCTGCCGCTTTTTTTTTTTTTTTCTTTCTTAATGTTATGCAACTTTTGGTATTCTAGGTAATATTAAAGGTTAAAAATCTGCCAGAAATTTCACTTTCTGTGTTAGGTTTTTTCCCCTTTGACTTAATATTACTCAAACAGAATACCGAAAGTTACATAACATATTAAGAAAAGAAAAAAAAATCAAAGTGACAATTTTTCAAATAAAGAGACTTAACAAATTTGTTATCGTCACAGTCAATGGGGAAAATCGTAGTCTTGTTGACTTTTGTGAATACATGTCGCTTTCACAGCAGTCATTGGGAGCCCAGCTTCCCCTTTTCTAATTCTATCGTTGAAACAGATGTTGAATATGAAATGTGCACTCTAATCTATTCTTCATCAATTTTATTCTGGTCCATTTTGCTTTTGATCGTCGTGTAATCTGTTTTACTTGTGATCATTTTAGTTGTGACAATCTTTTTCATTTGCAATTTATTTAATTTGCAATCCATTTAATTTGTCATCAACTTTTGTAGTCTTAGAAAACCTTATTTGTGATGTCTGCATCATTATAGTGTAAATTCTTCAGAAAGGATCATTCCTGCATACATTGGAAAATTAAAAAAATTTGGTGAAGAAATTCATGTAAGGTCTTTGGCATTAAAGGAGACAAAGTCTGACCTAATCCTGTTTTATATGATAGAATAAAAATAACAAATCTTCTGACCAAGTTTCACCTCCCGAAGCAATCAAACACATTTTTTGTATGAAATACTGTTTTATTTTTCTTACCATCAAGGACATTTTTGTTTACAAATGCAATTTTTTAAAGCATGCTGTTATAACTTGGTGTCACATCATTTTGGAATAAAAACTTAAATACAATTGATAAACAAATACATTATGTCCCTTTTGGGCAAATAGTGTCATCATGTACAAGATTTGAATATAAAATTGAACAAAATGGCAGCCCCTATGTGTCAACTTCAATCATGAATAATTTGAGATATGAGTTAGATTTGGACTTGCTGATTTAGTAGCTGCTTTAGATTTTAATCCTCTGTCATATGAAACACGGATTGTATCGGACGTTATGTCTCCTTTTAAAGTGTTGTTTAAGTAATAGTAAGCTGTTTGTGTATGTACCCCTGATAGATAGTATTGTGACTTCTGAAATCCAGTTTTGATTATTTTACTGATTACAAAGTTTTTTATATGAAGATGTTATGCTGTGCATTCTAACAATCATAGCTGTCTGTCTGTAAAATGAGAAGAATACCTAGAAAGGAAATGCACTTGTTTAATTTCATCCTGAAGAATGGTAATGTAGATTTCACACCCATACTGTATCCTTTATTACCAATGTACCAAATTATTTCTCAGAAGGATTTCTTCAAGCTTTTGCCTAATGCGTCTGTTGTTCATTACTGTAATTATTTTCTTAACAGTGAAAATGGATTTATTGTCATTGTATAAATATAATTGTCCAAGACTGTTGGTTAGGCATACATATTTTTGTTGCATAAATGGACAAAAGAAATAAAAGTGAAAGTGATATCTATAAAACTGGAAACAAGACTTGTGTTTTTCTTTAGTTTACTATCAAAACTTATAGTTGGGGTGGGTAAAGTAGTACATATTAGGAACCATGATCTATTATTTTCCGAATCATAGTCAAACATTTTCCATTCATTACCACAAAATTTAGAAGCAAAAGAAAAGTTCACTGCTTTTAATACTATTAACAAGTTTCAATTATTTTCAATTTCCTTTCCAGTCAGCCGGAGGTTATATTTCTCCTACATATGTCTTATTAGCTATATTACTAAAAAGATCAGCTTGTTAAGGGCAGATGCCTATCCTGCATTAAATGTAATATTCTGCTTTGATTTTCTGGATTTCAAGCCATGTTGCATTAAAAGTAGCAACAGTTTTCATCACCCAATCCTCAAGTGAGAAAATAAACGGCTGTCAAATTTGGAAGAGATCGCATCTAGGATTAATAGTTTTCAGTTATAGTGTCTTGGATGGAATTATAAATCGGTTTTATATACTCGTAGATTGGTTAGATTTCACACAAAAAAAAAACCTGCTGCCGCAACAAGAACAATTTCAGGAATCCTTTCAACTGTTTACAAAGTTAAACCTAAATACACTTTAAACTGGTTATAACAGAGATTGTTACAAGAAAATATAATAACTTTAATTTTTTTTTTTAAATCTGTGATGAGACCTTTGTTAGATTTTCAACATTTACAGGAAGATATGCTTTTTTGCACAGCACATTGCAAATGGATTTAATTTGTCCACAAATGTACTACTGACCATTATGAAAATAATTTGAACTTATTTTCTAACCAGCTTTAATCCTAACTGTACATCATTCAAATATTTTCACTCAGAAAACTAGACTTACAGATCCCTTTGAGTATTCTCTTAATGAAATTCCCTCGAATTAAAAAAAAAATTCCCGAAGGTGTTCTAACTGTTGAAAAATAAAGTAACTCTATATTGTGAAAATTATGTAAATTAACAAAACTATTACATTTCCCCTATGATATTCAAAACTTAATCCAGATAAAAAATAAGAAGTCCTTTCCTTTAAAATAAAGCCCTGATGTAATGACATTGAAAGCTCAGTTTAAATCACAATAATGGAAATTCTTAATTAGTGAAATATGAAATCGTGTTCCATTGAAAGACAAAAAGACATTTCTACAGTTGGTGTATCACACATGTACAGCTATCACATCGACTTTCTTATGCATTTATACTTTCTTTGCTGATTTTAATAAAAATGTTTCAACGAAAATATGCTAGTTTTGCTTGTTCAAATAATATCTACAATATACTAATATCTCAATAATATCTACAATAATAGCATTCAAGATTAAATCATGCTCTACATTTTGTTCTACCAATCTTGTCAACAACCCAATCATTTTTAGCTGCAAAATTTGGGAAAATTTTTCTCTACATGTGATGCTACTTCCAGTCTGATATCAGTCATTTCTGCGTTTTTTTTTAATATCTCTTCTACAAAGTAATATTTTAAAGCTGAATACTTCCCTCACCATTCTGCTCAAGTTATCTGAGAATATCCTTCACACAGTATAACTTTCAGATAAACACTTAACACAAGTCATATCCTCCATTCGGTGTATAATGATCATTTTTATGATCATTATGAAATCATAAAAATGTAACATTTCGTCCAGAGAACAATAAATGCTTCCCATTGCATTAATATCTGTTCAAACGTCACATCTCGATCAAGATTCCAAAATCTCTTTTGGCAATATCTTACTTTACTTTCACACATTTCTGTCGCAAGATTTTCCTGAAGGTCATATTAAGTCTCACTCCCGTAGCGTTTGCTCTCTTTGGGAGGGAGTGATACCAAAAGTCATTGGTCGGAGGATTCATAAGAAGTAGACTACCATGTTGTAATTTGACCGTCACAGGACTCAAATCTTTCCTCTTGGCATTTTTGCCTCTTGCATCTTTGTGTCTGAAGATAAAGTCTCTTTCTTGACCCAAAGAGAGAGAAGCAATGGAACTGAATGGATCCAAGTCTGCCTCATCATCTCTGTGCTCCCCCATGTAATCTGCTCCATCTTTGTATCTGAGACACAAAATATTCAGAAGAGATAGAAAAAGATACAGCAAACACATCCTGCCGCCCCTCCACAGGACCGCCCCCTCCCTCAACCCCTTTGGTTCCATTGCCGAGCTCTTCGCAGAAAACCTAACCCAAAAAATCCTGTCCTTCATCAATTACTGCAACAACATTTGACCCCCTTCTATGATGTTACCCAACTCACTATCACTCTGTTCAGCTCTGTTAACCTCTCTGGCACATTTCGAATATCACTGTCATGGTGCCAACTAACCTGACCAACCAACCAAGAGACAGAATTAAATGATTATGATTTAACATTTGCTATTTTGAATATGGTAGAGCAATAGTTGATCATCTCCTATACTGTGACTCCGACATATCTTCCTTTTGTGTAATTTATCATTCATTTATTGCTTTAAATTTTATTTTTATACTGAAAATTGTCAGTGTAGCATACACAAAATGAGAAACCTGACTCAATTTATACATTTTAATATTCCGCACAAGCATTTGGTCGCACTTAATTTACTATCGTTTACATACTATGACTAATGTTTGGTTTCGACCACTGCCCCAAGCTGAGTACAACCCAATACAGTGTGTAACACTCACTCAATCTTAACCCATCTTTCAATGGTGCTTTCACACTGTTTGATGTCAAATTTGCATATACGATATTCAACGTCATAGTACCCAGGGAGTTTTACGAAAATAGAATTGCACCATTTTTAGGCCCAAAGTTGCTTCCCGTTAAAAGCGCCTATGCTCCAAACCACGTGCAGTATGCTATTCGAACTGCATCATGTGAGCTGGTTCTATACTAGCCCCACAATAACCACCACAAAACGTGAGCATCAGACAGAAAATAAGCAAATAATGTAGCAAAATGTATTTTAAGTTTTTAAAGTAATTAAATGAATTAAGTTATCAGTCAAAATTTGTTGGGTGGGTGTTTATTAGAGCAGGGGGCGCTTAATATGTTGAATACGGTATATACAAAACGGATTTGACATTTAACAAAACACCTCAAATCACCTATGACCTTCATGAAGTACAACCTAAAAAAAAAATACTTAAAAGATTTACCTGTTAATCAAAACAAAATTGAATCTCTGCTTGGTAATTGCCTCTATTCGATCCCTTATTCTCTTCAACAGCAGAGTCCAAGGCTTTGCTGGAGTTGTGATTCCTGAGTATGTGTAGGTTAAACCAGCATCTCCATGTGAAACCTGCAGTTAGTAAATAAACACAGGAAGAGTCTCACAGTGCAAGATTATAGTTATGACTAATGATCTCTCATTCTGATGAATGACAATATAAAGGAAATTAAAGCAGCACAAGCAATAGCAAATTCTCATATACTGTACATGTACAAGATCATAAAATAAAGCAACATCTTACGTATTGTTTAAAATTTGCAACGCCCATTAACAGTTTTATTTCATATATATCTTTTTTCGAAACGAAAGGGATAAATTACTCTTCCACAACAATTTATCTGTGAAATGCAATGTACCTTTAATTTTTCAATAAAAATGGAATTAGTTACAAAAATCAACTCAACTTAAGTCTTAAAGAAAAGAAGTAGCCTCACCAATGACTTAAAGAAGAATAGCTACTTTTCCTCCATCAAAGTGAAGCAATTTGGAGGGTGAAGGTAGATCTATGAGACTAAATTTGACATTCAATCAATTTTGCATGGCTAAAAGAAATATTCCTGTTAATTTTCATTTATATATATATATATATGATAGAGGAGTATTAAAGAAACAAATTGGTGTAAAATTAATGTTGATATCTTTTTCCATTGAGTTAAGGCATTCCAAATATTTCACCAGTGTGTTAAAAAGTCACCTTGCAGTGTCAAGTGCAATGTCATAACTGCAGATCTAAGATAAATCTGAATGATTCTATCAAATGAAATTGTACTTTTCTTTCATTTGGAGTGAAAGGTACACGACCAGATTAGTAAAGCATGTTCTTGCAAAGTGCGTGTTATACCCCATCTCAATAATTAAATCAAAAAATATATGCAATCATGAAGAGAGAGGTAGGTAATACAGTTTTTTTACATTGTGTTGGATCTGCAATTCTGACATCACACTGTACACACTGCAAGGTCACTTTTCAACACACTTGCGCAATCTTTAAAATGTAACAACTCCTAAACAGAAAAAGGTGATTTTTACACCAAATTGTTTCTTTCAGTCCTCTTATATACATGTATATAATATATATATATACATATATATATATATTTACCCGCTAAGCGTAGCGGGATATTTACGAGAGTTATACTTACCTTCCATGCTATAATATGCAATCTGGTCACACGACCTGATTCTAACGACTTCTAACCGAACCTAAAAACGCAGTAACCAGCCAAGCCCTGACCTCCATAATACCTCTGTACCACCTCACTCAACATTCCACCGAGGCCTGAACGAGAGGGGAGGCGGGATGCATGGAAGGTAAATTATAACTCTCAGAAATATCCCCCTTCACGCTTAGCGGTAAATTACTTCCAGAGATTATACCTTACCTTCCATGCTATAATATGCAATCAGATTACAACCGAGGATAGGAAGGAAGGGAGTTCAGATCACGCATTGCCATTTTTTTCTTTTTTAATGGCTGGCAAAACTCACACCAACCGAACCCGTTTAAAGGATCTAAATTCCCTTCACTCGGAAGGATGAAAGACCTCAAGAGTGGGAGGAACTAAAACATAGGAAACCACGGCAAGTACAGTCAAACCCGAACAAGGCACCATCTGTTGACAGTAACGGAGGCAAACCTCGAAAAGAACCTGAGCGTAAAGCCCAGAAAAACAAGCCAACCGGAAGCGTTTGGACACAATTACAGCAAACCGTTTCGCCCACGAGACAGAACTGGCGAGGAAACTACGACAACCGGCGGTACCAATGAAAACGAATTGGAAGAAATCCCGACAAGGGAAAATTCGTTAGCGGCATAACCGCGTAAGAGCTAAAGTTAGCGGGGAACACGAACGCCGGAAAAGTGAGCTTCAGACTAAAATAAGAGAAAACCGCGAAAGCGGTTTCTCGACACCAAATTGTTACCGGCCGTTCTTTTCAGACTACTTTAACTCTTATACACTACTCCCATCACCAGTATATAATATAGCTAAGGTATCCCAGAGCTATACATATATCAGAAAAGCCATGCTATATCAAACGGCTCCGGGACTGAGATGCAGTCGCCGGAGTCCGGAAAGAGACAAAAATCATCCCCTGACCCGGGGCTCGCATTGAAGCCTGCAAGGTCTCGAGCAGCCAAAGTTAGTCCCTGCGCCGAGGGAGCGAAAAAAAGGGCTCAAGCACCCGTCCAAGTTTCCGACAGAAGGGGTCACAAGAAAAGTGCGACCTTGATCAAGCCCCGTAAAAAGTCATCAACAGCGAAACTTGTCTAAGAAGTTGACTGGAGAAAGTGTTAACGCATCACGATAGTAACAACCTTGAAACCGGAGCCTCGGCCATTGACCGTTAAACACCCTGCACCACGGAGCGGAAAAGCGCGGCTACTGGGGATATACGCCCATTCTAAATATAATAGATCCGTTATGGGTCTACAAAGGCGTGATGACAAGTAAAAACCACGAGTCCACCGCCAACGATGTCGCTGTGCACCACGGAGCAAAAAGCTGGTACGTGTCCCGAGGGCGCAGTAGCTATCAGTACCAAAGGACCGCCTAGGTCCACGATAAGCGTGAACACACCTGTAACGCATTGGGCCACCGGGTAAGTGGCGGCGCGTAGGGAAGAAGTACACAGCACGCCGTCCCGTTGAGAATAGGTAAAATATATATAAACTGAGGCAATGGAGGAGTTCAGGTAGCTGCGTGGGGAAGAGGGGGACGACCGTCCGTATCTAACCACACAGCCGCGCCGCTGGTATGAGCCGTTAACTCTTCTTGTATTTGGAGTGAAAGGTACCGACCAGATTAGTAAAGCATGTTCTTGCAAAGTGTCTCAATGCTATACTTCCGATGAACCGTCACGTTTTCAAGGCGCCCGCTATACCCCATCTCAATAATTAAATCAAAAAATATATCCAATCATGAAGAGATGATGTCACCGAGCGTAATAGGTAATCCTGGGTGTGTAAAACAGTTTTTACATTGTGTTGATCTGCAATGGAACTGCGTAGCTAATGGCTACAGGACCAAGAAGAAAAATAACTGACATCACACTGTACACACTGCAAGGTCACTTGGAACCCCCGCCCGTAACAACGGGCCGCGGAACCGTATGGAACCGTCCAATGGAACTAACAACGAACGGGCCGCGAACCGTATGGAACCGTCCAATGGAACCGTTCGCCCGTAAACGGGCCGCGGAGCCGTATGGAACCGGCCAATGGAACGTTAGCCCGTAATAACGTCAGAAACCGTAAGCCCGTAACGACGGGCCGCGGAACCGTATGGAACCGTCCAATGGAACCGCTCCCGTAACAACGGGCTGCGGAACCGTATGGAACCGTCCAATGGAACCGTTAAGCCCGTAACGGGCAGCGGAACCGTATGGAACCGTCCAATGGAACCGCCCGCCCGTAAACGGGCCGCGGAACCGTATGGAACCGCCAATGGAAACTGTTAGCCCGTAACGGGGCCGCGAACCGTATGGAACCGTCCAATGGAACTGTTAAGCCCCGTAACAACGGGCAGCGGAACCGTATGGAACCGCCCAATGGAACGTTAGCCCGTAATAACGGGCCGCGAACCGGCCAATGGAACCGTTAAGCCCCTGTAACGGCGGGCCGCGGGAACGTATGGAACCGTCCAATGGAACCGTTCGCCCGTAGCTAACGGGCGCGGAACCGTATGGAACCGTCCAATGGAACGTTAGCCGTAACGGGGCCGGAACCTATGGACTCACGGAACCGTCCAATGGAACCGTTAAGCCCGTAACGGGCCGCGGAACCGTATGGACTCCCGAACCTATGGAACCGTCCCGAACTCACAACAACCGGCGTTCAACGCGTTACAAGGGTTGTGGAGTCGACAGGGACTGTCAATGGAACCGTTTTTGGGAACCGTGTTTAACTTTAGGCGGCGCTTAGTTAACGCCCCTAAGAGGTTCTCTCTCTCTCTCTCTCACTTACCCGTTCTGGAACCGTCCAATGGAACCGTTATAACTTTTACGGGCAGCGGAACCGTATGGACTCCGAACCTATGGAACCGTCCCCCGAACTCACAACAACCGGCGTTCAACGCGTTACAAGGGTTGTGGAGTCGATGTCCAATGGAACCGTGTTTACAACTTAGGCGGCGTTATAACGCCCTAAGAGGTTATCTCTCTCTCTCTCTCTTCCGTTACCGCTCTGGCGAACGCCTCTAAGAGCGTAACCTTCTCAGTGAATCTCTTT